>OZ001652.1:16037582-16368917 GCA_963924145.1 Pyrausta purpuralis
ATTTTGAAAAAAATGTGTAATGTGCATCTTATAACAAATACTTTCAACGAAAATTGGTTTGGACTGGATCGAACGAGAAGTTTTTGAGACAAAACACATTTTCAACAACCGCAAACATATCTTTGTTCTTTAAACAAACACTATGAAAAACGAAGTTATATTTGCTGTCAACAAAATATTGTGGTATTTTACTAAGTGGAAGTAAGTGGATTCCCTAATTCAGTTAATGTTGGCACGGAACCCTTAGTGCGCGAGTCCGACTCGCACTTGGCCGGTTTTTGTAGACCTTTCTCAGGTAAACAAATACTGTATTGCATTATTTTGATCCATCTGCGTTTGCAATTTAGGCGCAAAAATATGTATTTATTTACGACTTCACTTAGAAACATCAGAATTTTTAGGGAAAAAAAAAACGGAACCCTTATAGTTTCGTCAAGTCTGTCTGTCTGTCCGTCCGTATGTCACAGCCATTTTATTCTGTAACTATATGCATCACACTGTTGAAATTTGGTTGGAGTATATATCCTGTTAACCGCTTTACGATTCTCATACAAAAAATAAAAAAATATGACATTTAAGGGGGGGCTCCCATACATGAAACTAAACCCAAAAAAAAATTTTTTGTTCAAACCTATACGTGTCTATAGATAGGTCTTTTAAAATGACACCGAGGTTCCTTGTTGTTAGAAAATGTTATCATTTTTTTTATCAAATCAAAGCCAAGTCATTACCTTAAAAACATTTAACATTTGTTTATTTTTTTTCCCCTACAATAATTTATCAGAGGAAGGAAAAAAGTGTATTTGAAAAAGGGCTTATTATAAACCATAAAATTAAAGATTTTGGGGGGAGGGGGATCTTGACCCCCTTGACCCCCCTCGCCTTGGGACCGACCTAGCAATCTATAAAATAAACTGCATCAAAATCTGTTGTATTACTTTGTTTTATAATGTAGTGATGATGTAGATTATCAATACTTATAATGTGAAATCGCAGGGTCATTCACCAACTGGGTACAGTCGCCGTCAGATATATTGGAGCAGACAAAGTGACCAAATACTTCTGAACAGTTTAAAATGACAATAAGTTCCATACACTATCAGTTACCATTGATATCAGAACATTCATAACTTCATAAATATCTGAGCAGATGTTAGTCAATAACTTCTATACACACAACTAACCAATAATATCTGAAATCTCACTTACCTGAATTTATGCATTGCATGACACTTTCATGACAGTGATGACAATACTGAAAACTACAACGCGTTACAAATTGCCAGCGTCATCTTCCTATAATATAAACTATGAAAAGAGTTTCTATTTTTAAATAGTATTTATAGTTAACTTGGAAGTACTTCCTTCTGCAATTTTCCTCGATTGCTCAGATATTTAAGGCCGACTGCGTAGATACATTTGACGTTATGAGTGTTCAGATATTATTGGTTAGTTGTGTGTATAGAAATTATTGACTAGCTTTGCTCAGATAGTAATGAAGTTATGAATGTTCTGATCTTAATGGTAACTTGTAGTGTATTGAACTTATTGACATTTTAAACTGTTCAGAGGTATTTGGTCACTTTGTCTGCTCCAATATATCTGACGGCGACTGTAAAAGAGACTGGACACATGTGTGTCCATTTCGTTAAACTTAAAGATGATGCAACTTATTATTTTGTCATCTGGACACGCCAAGATTTTTACGCATGTCAACTTATGGCAAGTAAATTGGGTTTCCCTATGTAGACACGCGTAAAAATCTTGGCGTGTCCAGGGGGGCAATCCTCGTGCAATTCGTATACGAAAAAAGTTCACCGATCGAATTTTCTTTGTCGAAAAAAAATAGTTTTTAATTTCTATGGATTTAGATTTTCATCGTAGGCTAGGTTTTTACGTGTTAATATTTTACTTGATTTTTTGGTAAAATGGTTAAACTAGACATCGAAGTACTACACGAGAAAAAATACATAGCCGTGAGAATCGGCCTTCAGGTGACAAAATAAAAATTAAGAGTAAATAAAAAAAATTAAAACATTTTTTAATTTAAGTTACCTAAAAAGATGAAAATAAACTTTTAATTAAATCGAACTAATCAATTTAGTATTAAAATGTTATTAAAGTTTGTCGCGAGGTGTGCCTGAATTGGTTATTTTGACACAATATCAAGTGACTTGACAGAATAAGAAACAAAATAGGCAAATCATTATCGCGACAAGCTTTTATAAAGTTTTAGTTGTGTAAAAGTTTTAGTTAAAAATAAACAACTTTTTTTCCCATACTAAGTGAATAGATTGTCCTTTTACCGAAAGTGTTAATAACCCTGAATCTGCGGTCATTCGTTAGCGAACTCCCGCTCGCAACCCTCGCCCGCCGCACACACACCTAACAGCCGATATTTAAGGTTGTCACCGATAATTTTTGTTAAAACTTTAACATCAATTTACTCAGTAATTTATACTCGCAGGAGTTTGTGGTTTTGCATAACTACACATTTACTACTCTACACGCCCTTTAAATTTTATTTCACCTTTTTGTTACACTCTGCATAAAATTTCCATGTCACAATGCTAGTTACCTTACTCCTCCGAAACGGCTTTACCGATTCTCACCAAATTTAATTTGTGTATTCAGTAGGTCTGAGAATCGGCTACTATCTATTCTTCATACATACATGTTGTTCACTCTGAAATATAATCTGGAATACATACAACCCTAAATATTTACTTTTTTATCACTAACCCCTTTTTTTAAAGCTATCTTAGTAATTTAATATTTTTACATCCCGCCCGATAACTGATGAATTCTAGTGTTTTTAACTGTACTTCGATTAAAATTTCCCGTAAAAGGCATAACAACGTTTGCCGGGTCAGCTAGTAATATATAAAATAATGTCCTGCATCTTAGATTGTTCACCATATTAGATTTGACGTGGCTTGGTTTTATTTTTCGTGTTCTCCTCGGCCAGACTTTTCCATTTCATATCCATATTGTGGAAGTGCAGAAAAAAATACGAGTTCGCCATATTGTATAACCGCCTTAAGAGATTCGATGTGACGTAGTAATATTTTTCGTGTTTTCCTTAACAAGCCCTTTATTTGATATCTATATTATGATAGTGCAGAACAAAAACTAGTCCGCTATCTTGGATAATCCGTCATATTGGATTAAGAATAAAATCACATAGCTAACCATGCATTGTCATCGAAACTAAGCGTGTATACAAAATTAGAACTCGATCGGTTGAAGACAACTGGTTCAAAATTGGGTTACAAGATACCCGGACAATCGTACATTGCGACCAGCAGTGTAGCACCAAAGTACTTGTCAACACGAATTATACGAGCCCAAAATTTTGAGGTTTGAGTCGGGGTTGAGTCGTTTAATTACAGAGTTCCTCTGACCACCTTCCAGATCCATGATCAGACCCTGGTCACAATCGGCCACAAAAGTAATCGTCAACACAAATCATGCGAGCCCAAACTCAAATCAGTTGTGCAATTAGTTACTGAGTTCCTTTGGCCAACTTCCAGCTCCATCATCAGACCCTCATCATCATCATCATCATCAGCCAAATAACGTTCACTGCTGAACATAGGCCTCCCCCACGGCTTTCCACAGCGACCGATCACTAGCGATCTGCATCCAGTTTGATCCTGCGATCTTTATAAGGTCGTCTGTCCATCTTGTTGGTGGACATCCTACGCTGCGTCTTTGGTCGAAGAGTCTCCAATCTAGAACTTTTCTGCCCCAACGGTCATCAGTTCTTCCTGCTATGTGCCCTGCCCATTGCCACTTGAGCTTACTGATTCTCAAGGCTATGTCCGTTACCTTAGTTCTTCCTAGTTCTTCCTTTCCTATATCTCCTCATTTCTGATTCGATCTCGTAGAGTAACACCCAGCATAGCCCTCTCCATCGCTCGGTGTGTGATTTTGAGCTTCATTATAAGGCCTATAGTAAGAGTCCATGTTTCGGATCCGTATGTCATTACTGGTAACACACACTGGTTACTGGTTGACTTTCGTCTTTAGACACTGAGGTAGATGAGGTAAGAAGACATTCTTGCGTAATTTCCCGAAGGCTGCCCAGCCGAGTTGGATTCGTCGATTGACCTCTTTCTTGAAGTTGGACCTACCCAATTGGATCACTTGTCCCAGGTAGACGAACTCGTCGTGGTCAGACATCATCAGACCCTAGTGATCACAAAGTACTAAAGTACTCGTCAAGACAAATCATACGAGCCTAAGCTCGATGGGGATGAGCCGTTTAATTACTGAGTTCCTCAGGCCACCTCCCAGCGCCATCAGCAGAGCCTGGTCATCATCTAGCACTAAAGTACTCGTCTTTAATCGTCGTCGTTTTTCATACATTTAACAATTAATATAAATTTCATACATTTAATAACACTTCACACAATTAACTATTTAATATTTTTTATTGATATTATTTTAAAGTTTATATAAAGATTGTTTAGAATATTCGACTAGCAAAGAAACACAAACTATAACTACCGAGTTCCTATGGTCACCTGCCGGCTCCATCATCAGATCAGCTCCATGTCATAATAATATTGCACTGTCAAACTTTTCCTAAACCGTTGTTGATACCAATAATGTTAATAGTTTAAGGGCCTGTGTCACCGTCGACAAATGAGCGCTAACTAAATTTAAATATGAAACTTAATTTTGTATGATTATTTTAATTTTAATTTTGATTAAATATTGGCCGGATGACGCTGACCGGAACGTATTGAGATATTGTGAAACAGGCCGTTTGAGGGTGCTGTGAGTTGACCTTTAATTATACATAAACGTAACATAACACAATAATAATTACAATATGAGTGTAATAATAATATAATTAAGGTAATATGACCACGAGAGCTCCGCCGAAAACCTAAAACAGATTGGCAGAATATTGTAATAAACATGTAGTGCTACTTTTAAAAAAAAAAAACAACTTACAATCGGTTGAAGATAACTGGTTCAAAATTAAGTTGCAAGGTATCACCCGAACACACATAGGTATGCGTTTCAAAATAAATTGTTGCATCAAAGTCGTATTTTCTTTATGCTTATCTACTTCCAAAGCCTGCTTATACCAAAGGAGACTTTAACTTGTTGTCTCCTTTGAGGTTAAGGTAGGAGAAAAAACACATTTTTTTTACATAATAAAATACACTGTCACGCCTTTGTCTTACAAATTTTTGCCCTGCTGGATATTCATTTGGGTTAGGAAACGTTTATTATCATTTTTGATAAGGTTGTGCCTGTTATTATTTTGGTAGTAGGAGTAAAAAGGAATGACTACAACTTTAAAGTAAGTAAGTATGTAAATCCGCCATTAACTGCGTAAACCCCCAGGTTATTCATTTAATTTACACAGCTTGTTTAAAAGTTTCTTTTAATCATCATAAGGTTACGATAGACTAGACATAATTAGGTAACTACTAGACTAGCTGGTGCGCTTGTATAATGAAATATTGTAAACAATCTTAACATTCCTATTTGTGAAATGATCAATTTTAAAATTAGATAAAGATATAACTTTCTACTCACGTAGGTAATTTATCCTTGAATACTAAGATCTTTTTAAATCAAATGCTCACTTAATTTTCATTGCTGATAAAAAGATATAAAAGTTATAAAAAAGATTGTTTACATTATTATACTATCAAAGATAAACAGACTTAAGACGAGTCTGGCGGCCTACTCTGTATGACGTTGCACGTAAATATCGGCTATAGCCATCTTGCTTGCTCCCATGTTATCCTGGCATGGGTGACTGAGACGACTAGAGCAGAAAGCATGAACATTCGACTTACAGAGCAGGTACCTTCGGTTCGTATGTGTGTGTGCATGACACAGATAATCACTATAAAACATGTGTCAATATTTTGTCATCGTATTCAGTATGATTTATAGATACCCCCCGTTGGCGATCGATTACTAGTTTTGTTAGACCCTGTATTGCAAGTTTATCAAAAGCTTGTAAAATATAAAGTGATAATATTCATAAAAGTTTCATCTACTGAACAGACAGTAGATAAAACTATAAGTCAAGACAAAGACAGTCTCTTGGGTCCTCTTGGTGAAAAACCGAATTCGCATTAGGTACGAATTGCTAATTTGACAGTAAAGCAGAGCTGCTGTCAAAACTGCATAGCAATATGCACCCAGCTCACGTAAACCACTTACATACACATGACTTTAAGTATTCCATTTTTACTATTCAAAACCTCCACACTAATACCTGAGTTATCTGGTAACTACTTTTTATATTTATTAATACAATTTATTTTATCCTCCAAAGTTACAATCAAAATTAAATTAATCGGCCTTATGCCACCGTCCTTTTCAGATAACGCACACAGAGATGCTATATATAAGTACGGACAAACTTCCTTATTAAGCTGGCCAATCAATAGAAAGTTGCACAGTTTTGTTAAGCGCTCTAACAAACGAGGGCAATTATCCTCCGCTGATACAGAAATAAGTTCTTTCCAGTGATCTGGCCGAACCCATCCAAGCCAGCGGCAGAACTGTTATAAAAGGACCTGAGAGCACGAGCGACATCATCTACGGTGCAGGTGACGGATAAATATGTTCTATCTGGAGGCGGAGGAAAATTAAGAGGGCGAGATGGTTATGGGTGCTTGGATTGCAAGGCTGCTACAGGCTCAGGATCAGGTCGAGCCATGGAGTCCTTAGAAACAAGCAATCTGACAGCCCCTCTTAGGTCACCTTCGAAAACCTTGGACTCATTTTTTTTATTATTTATGTGATGTAAATTTTGTCCAACAATAGGTTCATCGCAACAAAAATAATCCCTTAAACCGTCATTAAAATTTCCGATATTAGCTTTAACCTTCTGAGTCAAGTTACCTATGCCCCCTTTCTCAATCATCTTCAAAGCCTCGAATGAAAAAGACAACAAATTAGCCCATTACTCAGTTCCGTTTAAAGATATACAATTATCAATAAGACCACAAAGAGTCCCCGCTGCCAAGCTACGTGCCCCCTTAGGAATATGACGTAACACATGAATACATTTTCTTAAGGAGATGATATCTTCTAAGCCTAGTTGAGTCGAATTTGATTGAACAGATTGCACCTTTGTAGGTACAGACAAAGAGGTCGATTGCCCCACATTTTTATGTACATGACCCTGCACCAAAGACAAGTCCATTTAAAAAAAAAACATTACCAATAAAAAAAAAGTAGTAAACGTGAACCCAGAAGAGCACAAACTCAAATACAATAAAAAATAAAATAAATCATTTATAAAAACAACAAGTATGCAAGTATCCTATTTAAAAAATAATAATATCACAGCAAATAATTCAATATCAAACAATGAATAAATTAATAAATAATGTTAAAACATTAATAACGATTTGTGAAGGACGACAAAATTCAAATTATAATAACAAATAAGTAGATCAAATAACATCAACCAAAATCGGTATGTAACTTGTCAAAATACGAAATTAAAATATTTATCATGTCAATAATTGCAACCTAAAATTAGATAAAATTAAGTCAAACAAATTATTACAAATCCAAAGAACAAACAAACAAAATGCTTACTTATTAAAACATGCTAAAACTTAAGATTAAAGCCAATTAAAAAGTCTTTGGTAAAATTCAAGATGTAAGTAGTAGTCAATTTTTAAACACTGCGCACTGAGTACAAAAAGACGCGCGCGCTGAGGCTCGAACTTGGGGTCGCGCGGATGTGAAGTTCAAAAATTAAAAAGCTTAACCACGACGCCAGTAGTATCAATGTACTAAGACGAATATTAGAGTATGTTGCTTGATTATTATGTTTAAGCCAGAATGTAACTCGTTAACAAGTTTAATCCTTTGTTAAAGCTGACCACAAAGATGAATAAAAAATGTCCACTTGCCCAAACTACCGCACACTCACTACGGAATATGTAAGATTTACGGAAAATCACTTTGCAAAACATTACGATTTTTGCACAAACAGGTGGGAAAAAAAATTCCTTACAACCACCGCACAGTTTCAATACAGATTTCAGCGTAATGACACACTTATGAATTAATTTGTTCTGAGCACAGTCGAATACAACCGTCCTTGTGAGGTGTAATCCAGGTAGTTTTATTAATTAGTATAAATACAGATTTGAAACAATGTTCCCTTTATTTATTAATCCTATTAATCCAGTAATCTGATTTGTAGAGAAATAACCAGAAATTAATTATAATGTCAATAATTCGTTTTGATTATTATACCATATTCACAAGGGAAAGTTTTTAAATGTAAACAAACATGGCGGCTTAAATACCATAGACAATCTTTAGTGTTGAGAAAAAGTAGACGAATTTAGTCAATTGAACTGATACAATGTACAATCGATTGCAATGAATGAAAAAAAAAGATAAGAGAAATGATTTGACTTTACTTAATCAGTGATTTATAAAAAAAGGGGTTACTCACTAAAAGATATTTAAGAACGGACTTACGTGAAAACGAAACGTTGGAAACTGAGTGAGTTCATGTTAATTTAAAGTTTAATTGAACTTTTGATCCTGCGTTCTTTATAAGGTCGTCGTGTCCATCTTGCCGGTGGACGTCCTACGCTGCGTCTTTGGTCGAAGGGTCTCCAATCTAAAACTTTCCTGTCCCAACGGCCATCAGTTCTTCAAGCTTTGTGCCCTGCCCACTGTCACTTGAGCTTACTGATTCTCAAGGCTATGTCCGTTACCTTAGTTCTTCTACGTATCTCCTAATTTTATTACGGTATTTATTTTTGTAGTACACATTACAATAACTTTTGTTTCATTTAATCGCAGCCACCCCGGAATCGAGCCTAATGCATTACCTTGTCTATTGTGATGGTGTTAGGTAGTTTTCATTAATAAGGATGGGTGACATAGTTGAATATTGACTCATTAATATTGTTCAATTAGAACCAAACTCATTAAGATTAAAAATATACTAGAACACAAGAAATAAAATGTTTTTTGCGAACTTCAGTTAATTGATTTTTCACATAAGTTTTTTTTTATCAATTGCATGAACACGTATAAACACTTATTTTAATATGGTTTAAATTAGGACCAAAATATTTAATGGTCCTGTTTAAGATCTATTTTTTTAAATAACATATTTTTCATCTGGAAACCGTGTAGGTGTCCGAAGGTTAAAATTATGCACTGACTCAAAATTAATTTTGTCTCACCCAATGACAAGCTAAAATTGATATTTAAGGCCTTTTAGTGAGTTTTTTTAAAGTTAGAATCTTTAACTGAAACCGCATCAAAATCGGTTCATCATACATACCTTAAAAACTGTAATTCATACTTTGGAACCCTTTTTTTAAATGAAATTATACATTCAATTATATTATTTTATCTAAAAAAAATATGTTCGTTAAATCTTTCAAAACATATCATTTCATGAACAGTAATCTATCGAATAAATGCTACAATGAAACAAAAAATAATGATATCATTCCTTTTAGGGTCAACATGCTAGTTCGAATAACAAATTGAATCGATCAATTGAATGAAATTGGTGTCCCAACACTAAATTTAAAAATATGAAGTTTTCCGTCATCTCTTTGTTTATGTCAAAATGGTGATATTTTTCGTACGAATCACGTTTTTGAGTGTAATTATGTGTGTTTGTAAGCAATTATCATATTTATATTGTTACGGCGTAATTGGTAAAGGTGTTTGTGCCGAGAATATTCAGATAATGGGTTTAGAAGGTTAGTCAATGGTTTGTTTACATTTATGGACTAAGATTCGTGAATAGGGTATATTCGTTAAAAAGGATTCAAGATTGTTTACCATATTCGACTAGCCTAGAAAAACGGACTTTAAGTATGTTTTCGATAGAGTATACTGAACTAGCGGTCCCCGCGACTTCGTCCGCGAATTTTGAGCTATCTCTTCGTTGTATTTTTATAGCCTTAAGCCTTGCTCGATAAATAAGCAATCCAACACAAAAACTTTTTATGCAATCGATCTAGTAGTTCCTAAGATTAGCGCGTTCAAACAAACAATCTTTTCAGATTTATAATATTATAGTATAGATATCATTTTAAAAGTTTTTTATTAATGATTGTTTACAATAGTTATATGTATATTGGACACCAATCACATAAACTGCTATGATTCCAAAGTAGCTAATGCACTTGTGTTATGGAAATCAGACAATCAGGCCTTGAACCAGCGTGCTTAGCCACTACACCACGGAGGTCGTCAAATACAATATTCGACAAGGAAAATGGACTCTACGTAAGAATCTTGTGAAGATACGAATCTTTTTTTATTAAAACAAGTAACACAAACAACAAAGACATATTAATTTTACATTGCAAGATAGATATAAGATTCGTTTTTTGTGCATGTGTTTAAAAAATGTGAGGTCACTTCATCAGGTTAATTTGCGGTAGCCGTCTATTTATGTGAGGTTTTGCATGATTTATGGTCTCCACAGCCACGGTCCCTTGTTCCAGTGTATTTGGCAGTATAAAAAATAAGGGAAACAAAGCCTAGCTTAGATAAACTTCCAGGGCTGATGTATGATGCCAGATGACTTGCTCCAAACTTGGTCGAACAAGCAACGTACATATTTTAGAAATAAAAATGAATCCGAGGATCAAAATAGAGCGTCTTCGGGCATGTTCATATTGGCTAAATTAAGTAACTAACGCTTATGTAATCTAATTAGTTTTAATGAATCTTGACTATGAGTTTCATGTTCCAATGATAGACATTTATTCCTTACGCTGACTTATTATCTTAAAACATCACCCATGAAGGGTTACATGAACTAGGGTCTGAAGAAAAAAAAAACAAGGAGATGTATTAGCTATATCCTAGCTATGAGATATTTATTTGTCTTCTTTTGGTGTTTGAGAACGACTGAAGTTTCTGCGAACCTATGGTTTGTGTCAATAGGTTGAAACTTTTTGAAGTTAAGAGCATTTATGAGTCTCATTTTCGAAAATGGTAAAATCATGTGACCGACACAAAATTAACTATGTTATATTTAAATATAAAGACAGACTTTTTCCCCCTTAATATAACGAATCCTGACTTAATATCCAATTTACAAAATATATAATCTATACTAATATTATAAAGCTGAAGAGTTTGTTTGTTTGTTTGTTTGATTGTTTGTTTGAACGCGCTAATCTCAAAAACTACTGGCCCGATTTGAAAAATTTTTTTTACGTTGGATAGTCCATTTATCGAGGAAAGCTTTAGGCTATATAACTAACAACTAACTAAAAAATATAACATAAAGATACGACTCATAAGACCACACCAGAAATGAAAAATGTTGCGAAAACGGGAGAAAGATATTCCTTTTGAGAGCTTCCGCTGCATACGCTGCAGAAACCGCTTAAGTTACACAAAAATCATGTATGACAGGATTGTTCAGCATTAAGAGTTCTATAATAAAGTCCGCGACAGCATATGTCTATCTTTTATGGTTGACTTACTACAACCTTTTTTATGTTAATAAATTTGTAAAAAAATAATGCATTATTTTTAGAGGTGTATTATACACACAGGTATTTATTTTTATCCAAATAAATACATTCATCATCACAAGCATCTCATTTAGAACCAAGTTGCCCTTTATATCATTTGATTTAAATAAATATCTTAGGAGCTATCACAGTTTTAACATAACTCCGCACCAAAATAATGTTCGCAGCTTAAGTACAACGTGCGCTTGCGTTAATATATTATAAAGCTGAAGAGTTTGTTTGTTTGAAAGCGCTTATCTCAGGAACTGCTGGATCGATTTGAAAAAATATTTCTGTGTTGGATAGCTTATTTATCGAGAAAGGCTTTAGGATATAAAACATGACGCTGCGATGGGAGAGGAGGGAGCAAACTCAAAACGCGCGGACGAAGTCGCGGGGGACCGCTAGTGTTAATATAATGTAAAAGCTCAGCAAGATATAAGTGTTTAAACTGAGCGCCAACTCGGTGTGACGCGCGAAGAACAGCAGTTTTACTCCCATTTCCGATGGCAAAATATGTTTTCCTACAAAACTATAACACATTTTAAAGTGAATTCATATAGGAAAGTTAGCCTGTAACATCCCACTGCTGGGCAAAGGCCTTACCTCAACTATGAGGTAGTTTGAGCCATACTCCACCACGCTGGCTCAGTGCGGGTTGGTGGAGGGGTGTTTGCAAGGCAAGCGACTGACCCTGCTGTCAGATTTTATAAAGCCGCCCATAAGGCCTCTGACTAGGCTTAACGACTAATATCAACCGATATTAGCCGGGATCAACGGCTTAACGTGCCTTCCGAAGCACGGAGATGCTCGTGATGTACGTCACTTATATGGTCGGAATGGTCACCCATCCAAACACGACCGCGCCGTAGGTTGCTTCACTTCGGTATCACTACCAAAGCGCTGCTACCGCTGCGCTACGAGCACCATGTATTCATATAGAAGGATACATAATAAAACATACAAAATTTATTCTGAAATATAACATGGAATATGTTTGGAATTACAAACTTTTGACCATCAAAAAGCGGTCCTCAAATCATGGCCCTTAAATACTTTTTGTTTGTAAATACATATATGGTATACATAGAAAACACCCAGACCAATACAAACAGACATGTTCATGCACACAAATGTTTGTAGCTATATAATATTGTATTTTTAGGGTTCCGTAGCCAAATGGTTAAAATGGAACCCTTAAAGATTCGTCATGTATGTCTGTCTGTCTGTCCGTCCGTCTGTATGTCACAGCCACTTTTTTCCGAAACTATAAGAACTAAATATACTGTTGATGAAATTTGGTAGGTAGATTATCTTGGTAGGTAGTATTCTATGAACCGCATGATGTACTTTAGCATGCAAACTTTCATCAAAAATTGTACAAACGAGACCAATAAGTATTTTTTTTTTAATACGTCATAAATCGTAAACCGCAATTTAACATAGGTATTAAAAAAAAAACCTTATTTCAACAGATCCCTCCATTAGAGAATAAAATACGTTGTTCCTATAGTTGACGTCTTACAAGACCAAAAAGCACAACGACAATGATGACGCAGGCGTTGCAGCAGCTCTCAACCTCAGTAATTGCGCCAAAGCTATGATGGAGAAGTTGGACCAATATTTGCTACATTTATATACAGATTTATCCATATATGCTGTTATCTTAGATCCTCGTTTAAAAATAGAATATTTAACAAATCATAATAAGAATACTTGGTGCGTTGCTGACGGCATTTTGAAACGAATTATGTAAACAATCCACAATAAATGGATAACGTGCAAAACACACCAGAAAGTACGCTGCCGCGAAGCATGAGCCTAACTGTATTGTCGGTGATTTATAAACAGAAAAATACAGTGCAATTTCACGATGAAATAAAGAAGTTTTTTTCTTTGCCTATTGAAACAGAGGACATTATTGTCTTGGTGGTTTAATCAAAGGAAATATTTGCCAATTTCGACAAGGACGTTTGATGTTTTACCTGTTCCAGCGGCAAGTGTTCCCAGTGAAGCCTTTTCGAAAGCTGGAAATCTAATCATTAAGAAAAGGAACCGTTTGGGGAACAAAACTATAAAGGCTTCTATGTGTCTACCTTCTTGGCTCGAGGTATTACAGGAAAGGGCAATATTAAATGATGACTAAGCTTTAATGAATAAGTATAGAAAATTGATTAAACCAATAAAGCTTTGACTTGAATCAAAAATCCCTGTTTGTATTAATTTAGAACAAAATTATATTTATTTAGTACAATACAAATATTATATTTATTTAGTAGGTACACTAAAGTTTTATTACCTATTATTCAATAAATATTATATTTATTTAATTTTAAACAGCTCATCGTATGCTAAACGACTCGAGTTCTTTATTAAAAAACTCGCGACCAAGTTGTGAGTCTTTTAATAAAGACCTCGGAGTCGTTTTATTTCCGGTTTGTATTATAATGACTAGAGTCCCCTCAGATTAATAAAAACTTGATTCGTATTTTTGGAGTCGAGTCCAGAAAACCGAGTCTAGTCCTAACTTAAAGGACTTAAAAGACTCGAGTCTTTTCATCTCTAGCAGTAGGCGATTTCTCGACCACTACACCAGACGGGTCATCAAAAGTTAATAATTTCAACCTTCTTCAACTAAAAACTACTTTTCTTTTAAGACCAATATAAATAGAGATGTAGAAATCTAAACAGGATGATGTTTATATAGGCAAATCACATCGTCATCACTGATAAAAGTCATTTATTTATGAAAATAGGGGGCATGGGGGCACTTTTACTCGTCCCAATATAAACCCTACCACAGCTTAGGGACATTGTGGGTTAGTACTGAGAAGAAGCTGCGCAAGAAACTCAGACACTTTTGTTGTCAATGCCTCTTTTCAAAAGGTTAACAATGTTTGTAGTGATCATGCAACGATATAATATAATCATGATGCGATAACGTAATGATACGATATCAATATCAGTTATGAATGGTTTTCGCACTCACGTTTATTTTTCAAACGATTTTAAGCTAAATTAACCTTCTTAAGACGTCTGCTTGCAACGTTTCCAGATGCTGAGACACTTCTTTCTGTACCATTTTTGATGTCGTGTGGCCGTCACTTTTGTTATCAACTCTTACATCATCGTCGTCAATAAAATATGACCCGGGATTCCAGGTTAAGAAAACCTGCTTTAAGCTATAAAAGATAACGCTGCGACGGAAGAGGAGGGAGCAAACTCAAAACGCGCGGATCAGTTTGCATTATATACATGTAAAAGTAAATCAAATAAAACAACAATTCGCGTTTTTTTTTTTCGAAATGGGTTTGCCCTAGACTCTAGCCCAGACCTCATTGAGCTTTAACAGAGTCGACGATGGAGCGAGCTCACTCAATAGAAGCCAGTTCACTCGGTCTTTAAAAGTTTACGGGTTATACGTATTCCCTTGGGAGCAATGATGCAGGCAAAGAGTTCCACGCTTTGTCTGTGCGCATTATAAAGGATGTCCAAAAGCGCTTAGTTCGCAACAGTGGAATATCTACACGGAATAATTGGCGCATTATATGTAATCATCACCGATGAACCTCCTAGCTCTGCCTTCCACCAATTCAAGTGCGGCAAGTTGGTACTTAGCTGATTCACCATGTGATGTTGTTATTTTCTATCGAACACGCTTGTTACAATTATTTTGTCAGCAACCAACTCCCACGAGAATACCACAGTTCACTACGATGTCTAAGCTGAGAATTGTTTCATTAGATAACTATTTCGTGTGGGATTATTGAATTTCCGAGTCTATAGCTATACTTTCATCTATATTACATAACTTAAGTCATGGATGAACTTTTGATCCTGCGTTCTTTATAAGGTCGTCGTGTCCATCTTGCCGGTGGACGTCCTACGCTGCGTCTTTGGTCGAAGGGTCTCCAATCTAAAACTTTCCTGTCCCAACGGCCATCAGTTCTTCAAGCTTTGTGCCCTGCCCACTGTCACTTGAGCTTACTGATTCTCAAGGCTATGTCCGTTACCTTAGTTCTTCTACGTATCTCCTAATTTTATTACGGTATTTATTTTTGTAGTACACATTACAATAACTTTTGTTTCATTTAATCGCAGCCACCCCGGAATCGAGCCTAATGCATTACCTTGTCTATTGTGATGGTGTTAGGTAGTTTTCATTAATAAGGATGGGTGACATAGTTGAATATTGACTCATTAATATTGTTCAATTAGAACCAAACTCATTAAGATTAAAAATATACTAGAACACAAGAAATAAAATGTTTTTTGCGAACTTCAGTTAATTGATTTTTCACATAAGTTTTTTTTTATCAATTGCATGAACACGTATAAACACTTATTTTAATATGGTTTAAATTAGGACCAAAATATTTAATGGTCCTGTTTAAGATCTATTTTTTTAAATAACATATTTTTCATCTGGAAACCGTGTAGGTGTCCGAAGGTTAAAATTATGCACTGACTCAAAATTAATTTTGTCTCACCCAATGACAAGCTAAAATTGATATTTAAGGCCTTTTAGTGAGTTTTTTTAAAGTTAGAATCTTTAACTGAAACCGCATCAAAATCGGTTCATCATACATACCTTAAAAACTGTAATTCATACTTTGGAACCCTTTTTTTAAATGAAATTATACATTCAATTATATTATTTTATCTAAAAAAAATATGTTCGTTAAATCTTTCAAAACATATCATTTCATGAACAGTAATCTATCGAATAAATGCTACAATGAAACAAAAAATAATGATATCATTCCTTTTAGGGTCAACATGCTAGTTCGAATAACAAATTGAATCGATCAATTGAATGAAATTGGTGTCCCAACACTAAATTTAAAAATATGAAGTTTTCCGTCATCTCTTTGTTTATGTCAAAATGGTGATATTTTTCGTACGAATCACGTTTTTGAGTGTAATTATGTGTGTTTGTAAGCAATTATCATATTTATATTGTTACGGCGTAATTGGTAAAGGTGTTTGTGCCGAGAATATTCAGATAATGGGTTTAGAAGGTTAGTCAATGGTTTGTTTACATTTATGGACTAAGATTCGTGAATAGGGTATATTCGTTAAAAAGGATTCAAGATTGTTTACCATATTCGACTAGCCTAGAAAAACGGACTTTAAGTATGTTTTCGATAGAGTATACTGAACTAGCGGTCCCCGCGACTTCGTCCGCGAATTTTGAGCTATCTCTTCGTTGTATTTTTATAGCCTTAAGCCTTGCTCGATAAATAAGCAATCCAACACAAAAACTTTTTATGCAATCGATCTAGTAGTTCCTAAGATTAGCGCGTTCAAACAAACAATCTTTTCAGATTTATAATATTATAGTATAGATATCATTTTAAAAGTTTTTTATTAATGATTGTTTACAATAGTTATATGTATATTGGACACCAATCACATAAACTGCTATGATTCCAAAGTAGCTAATGCACTTGTGTTATGGAAATCAGACAATCAGGCCTTGAACCAGCGTGCTTAGCCACTACACCACGGAGGTCGTCAAATACAATATTCGACAAGGAAAATGGACTCTACGTAAGAATCTTGTGAAGATACGAATCTTTTTTTATTAAAACAAGTAACACAAACAACAAAGACATATTAATTTTACATTGCAAGATAGATATAAGATTCGTTTTTTGTGCATGTGTTTAAAAAATGTGAGGTCACTTCATCAGGTTAATTTGCGGTAGCCGTCTATTTATGTGAGGTTTTGCATGATTTATGGTCTCCACAGCCACGGTCCCTTGTTCCAGTGTATTTGGCAGTATAAAAAATAAGGGAAACAAAGCCTAGCTTAGATAAACTTCCAGGGCTGATGTATGATGCCAGATGACTTGCTCCAAACTTGGTCGAACAAGCAACGTACATATTTTAGAAATAAAAATGAATCCGAGGATCAAAATAGAGCGTCTTCGGGCATGTTCATATTGGCTAAATTAAGTAACTAACGCTTATGTAATCTAATTAGTTTTAATGAATCTTGACTATGAGTTTCATGTTCCAATGATAGACATTTATTCCTTACGCTGACTTATTATCTTAAAACATCACCCATGAAGGGTTACATGAACTAGGGTCTGAAGAAAAAAAAAACAAGGAGATGTATTAGCTATATCCTAGCTATGAGATATTTATTTGTCTTCTTTTGGTGTTTGAGAACGACTGAAGTTTCTGCGAACCTATGGTTTGTGTCAATAGGTTGAAACTTTTTGAAGTTAAGAGCATTTATGAGTCTCATTTTCGAAAATGGTAAAATCATGTGACCGACACAAAATTAACTATGTTATATTTAAATATAAAGACAGACTTTTTCCCCCTTAATATAACGAATCCTGACTTAATATCCAATTTACAAAATATATAATCTATACTAATATTATAAAGCTGAAGAGTTTGTTTGTTTGTTTGTTTGATTGTTTGTTTGAACGCGCTAATCTCAAAAACTACTGGCCCGATTTGAAAAATTTTTTTTACGTTGGATAGTCCATTTATCGAGGAAAGCTTTAGGCTATATAACTAACAACTAACTAAAAAATATAACATAAAGATACGACTCATAAGACCACACCAGAAATGAAAAATGTTGCGAAAACGGGAGAAAGATATTCCTTTTGAGAGCTTCCGCTGCATACGCTGCAGAAACCGCTTAAGTTACACAAAAATCATGTATGACAGGATTGTTCAGCATTAAGAGTTCTATAATAAAGTCCGCGACAGCATATGTCTATCTTTTATGGTTGACTTACTACAACCTTTTTTATGTTAATAAATTTGTAAAAAAATAATGCATTATTTTTAGAGGTGTATTATACACACAGGTATTTATTTTTATCCAAATAAATACATTCATCATCACGAGCATCTCATTTAGAACCAAGTTGCCCTTTATATCATTTGATTTAAATAAATATCTTAGGAGCTATCACAGTTTTAACATAACTCCGCACCAAAATAATGTTCGCAGCTTAAGTACAACGTGCGCTTGCGTTAATATATTATAAAGCTGAAGAGTTTGTTTGTTTGAAAGCGCTTATCTCAGGAACTGCTGGATCGATTTGAAAAAATATTTCTGTGTTGGATAGCTTATTTATCGAGAAAGGCTTTAGGATATAAAACATGACGCTGCGATGGGAGAGGAGGGAGCAAACTCAAAACGCGCGGACGAAGTCGCGGGGGACCGCTAGTGTTAATATAATGTAAAAGCTCAGCAAGATATAAGTGTTTAAACTGAGCGCCAACTCGGTGTGACGCGCGAAGAACAGCAGTTTTACTCCCATTTCCGATGGCAAAATATGTTTTCCTACAAAACTATAACACATTTTAAAGTGAATTCATATAGGAAAGTTAGCCTGTAACATCCCACTGCTGGGCAAAGGCCTTACCTCAACTATGAGGTAGTTTGAGCCATACTCCACCACGCTGGCTCAGTGCGGGTTGGTGGAGGGGTGTTTGCAAGGCAAGCGACTGACCCTGCTGTCAGATTTTATAAAGCCGCCCATAAGGCCTCTGACTAGGCTTAACGACTAATATCAACCGATATTAGCCGGGATCAACGGCTTAACGTGCCTTCCGAAGCACGGAGATGCTCGTGATGTACGTCACTTATATGGTCGGAATGGTCACCCATCCAAACACGACCGCGCCGTAGGTTGCTTCACTTCGGTATCACTACCAAAGCGCTGCTACCGCTGCGCTACGAGCACCATGTATTCATATAGAAGGATACATAATAAAACATACAAAATTTATTCTGAAATATAACATGGAATATGTTTGGAATTACAAACTTTTGACCATCAAAAAGCGGTCCTCAAATCATGGCCCTTAAATACTTTTTGTTTGTAAATACATATATGGTATACATAGAAAACACCCAGACCAATACAAACAGACATGTTCATGCACACAAATGTTTGTAGCTATATAATATTGTATTTTTAGGGTTCCGTAGCCAAATGGTTAAAATGGAACCCTTAAAGATTCGTCATGTATTCTCCCCTCTTCCCCCCGGACCGCGAAAGCGTTTGGACGTGTCCACTGTGTTTGTGCTGTGAAAGTTTAAATAATAAATAATCAAAATGTTTAAAACGTTGAGGGGCGCTGTGGAGGTTTGAACCTGGTTTCTTTGAAATCGAGTTGGAGTTGTAAGCCGCTGCGCCAAATACGTGAGTGACGGCGCATCGAAATTTTGCTACAGATACCTTTACACGGATGACGTAAGCGGTGTTACGATTGTGACTACTGCTACGAAATAGCTACGACTATAAATTGCTACGTGTGGATACGGACAACTGATTGTTTATACCTCACTTAACCCGCTTTGCCAGCTTTTACGCACAGCTACATGATGAATTCTACACTAAATAGAGCACTGTCGGACCCAGAGATGTCAATATGCCTGTCAGAGGAAAATGAATCACCTCTAGATGCGGTAACGGATCGCTTGCGCAGACCCGTCCACACTTTGCCGCCACAGTTTGATGCCTTTAGAATGGAGATAAGGCAACTTATAACTACCTTCATAACCTCACAAAGGGATGAGATGAGGCAACTTGGCCTGACAATGAAAGAAATTCAAGAAACAAATAAAAATATTGAGACATCACTGGCATTTGTAACTTCGCAAAACGAGGAGTTAAAACACAAAATAAACAACCTGGAGGAAAGAACGAGACAGGATAGAGAATATATATTATTCCTAGAGGATAAATTGGATGACTTACAGCTTGCTTCTCGTAAGACTAATTTCGAAATAAAGGGTGTGCCCAGAAAAGAAGCTGAATCAAAACAAGACCTTTTGGAAATGGTTTTGACACTTTCTGAAAATATTGACTGTAAAATCAACAAGTCGGACATCAAAGATATCTACAGAGTTAGGAGTAAAAGGCCAGAACATAAGAACACTCCCATCATAGTGGAGACCGGCTCGGTACTACTTAAGACTGATATCCTGAAAATGGCTAAATCATTCAATATAAGAAACAAAACAAAACTATGTGCAAAGCACCTTGGTCTTAAATCGCACGCCGATACACCGATATTCCTCTCGGAGAATCTAACGCAAAAGGCATCCCGGCTTCACTACCTGGCTCGTGATTTAGCAAAGTCAAAGGGCTACAAGTTTGTGTGGACCTCCTTCGGCAAGATCTATGTGCGTAAGACTGAGCAGTCCCCTATCATGCTGATCAAATCAGAACAGCAGGTACACACGCTACTTTTGGAACAGGACTGACTATATAAATTCGCACTTTTATTTATAATAGTGTTCTACTTTGGCTTGTTCAAATTCAAATTTTTGTCCCAAGAGCTTTCTTTCTGTCGTAACTCTAATATTGAGAAATGTTTGTTTATGTGTCATACTTCTTTGTCAGCTCTGTTTTTTGTAAACACAACTTTAAACAGCATCCACCAAACCACCTCCTCACTTTTAATCACACACACACATGCACACATACATATTTTACACACACACTTACATGCACACTTACATATTATACACGCATACTCACAAAAACATTCACACAGCACATCAATGTTCTCTCCGTTTCACAAAATATTTTCCGTTCCCCTACCAAACACACATAAATTAAAACTATTAATAGTCCAGCTACACCCTGATAAACTTTACCTTATTATGACTATACAATCTGTTGATAGATTTTGTAACCGCATTGGCTTAACATATAAAATGAAGCAACACCTGCTTATCGTTATCCCTGGCATACATATATACTCACTAAGGTATGGGTGACGCACTACACACTATACAGGAAATAGACAAAATTGACATAGCCCAGGCTATCGAATGCGAGGGAACTGATATTGCGGGGCGCATAAGTGTAAATAAGAATGATTTTACTATTATAGCACAGAATATTGTAAGTATATATAAAAATTTTAACGATTTTACTCTAACTCTATCCAGTTTGCCATTTGAAACTGATATTATTATTTTTACTGAGTGTAGACTAAACCAAAACAAACCCCTCCCACAGCTAAAAAATTACGAATCTCACTGCACTACCCGCCAACTAAATCAAAACGACGGTGTGGCTGTCTATATTAAGAAATCTATTAAGTATAAAGTACAAGAAGTAACATTACAGCAGGCATCATGCCTCCAGATAAATATCCTAAATAATACCGTATTATGTATGTACCGTTCGCCCTCGTATCCGAAAGCTGATAACTTTATTAATTCATTAAACTCTCATCTAGAGTCCTGTCCTTCACATAGTAGTATTATAATAGCAGGTGATATTAATATAAACATTAGACCTCAGACTACGGAACGACCACAAGAATATAAAAACAGAATGCAGTACTTAGATACGCTTGCAAACCACGGTATATTAGCTGGTCATACCCTACCTACAAGGCAACAAAACTGCTTGGATCACTTTATGTTAAAAATTAATAAAGTCAAATATAAAGCCGCAATAGCAATTATGCATACCTCTACCACGGATCACTCTACTACGCTACTTTCAATTTCTAAGTTAAAAAAACAGCCCAATGACAATAAAATTAAACAGACTATAAATTTTGAAACGGCTTTAAAATACCTACAGTCTAGAAATCTATCAGAACTGTTATTTTGTGAGGATCCATTAGCTGTAACTAACAACTTAATAGATAAAATCATTGAAAGTCTTAAAATAAATACAACAGTAACTACTATCCCCTGCAGTAAAAGAGTCAAACAACCGTGGATAACTCCAGGAATTCTACGCTGTATACGAAACAGAAACAAACTTCAGAAAAACTTACGTAATGACCCACATAATGACATCCTCCGTATCACTTATAGACGCTACAGGAATTATTGTAATAATTTAATAAAAAGAATAAAGAGGAAATATGATAGGGATAATATAATTAAAGCGTTAAATAATAATAAATTGCTTTGGAAAAATATCAAAAATATAACTTACACTAATAAATCACGAAACACTTCGGCTGAATTACTCTACTTACAGTCATCGCCCACTGAATCTGCCAACTATATTAATAGATATTTCGTTAATACTGGAGTGGAACTTGCAAGTAAAATGCAGAATAAGAATACAACATTAATAACACCCTTGGATAGTAATTCGCTGCCTGTTAATTCTTTTGTTTTACTACATACCGACATAGAAGAAGTAAAAAATATTATATATAGCCTTAAACCAATTAGCGCTCCGGGATGGGACAATATCCCCAATAACTTTATTAAATTGGCAGTCAATGAATTAGCTCCGGTTATCACCCACCTCACTAATCTATGTTTTGATAAAGGGGTTTTTCCCGCACCACTGAAGCACTCTATAATTACACCTGTGTACAAGGGTGGGGATAGAGATGATATCAGTAATTATAGGCCAATTTCTATTCTACCAGCAATATCTAAGGTTTTGGAAAAAATAGTTAATATTAGATTACTAAATTATTTAAATAAATTTGATTTATTGGCACCTAACCAGTTTGGCTTCAGACAAGGAAAATCGACAGAAGATGCAATACTTGACTTAAGCACTTTTGTAACAGAACAACTAGACCAGAGTAAGAAGTGTCTGTCGGTTTTCCTTGATCTGAAGAAAGCATTCGATACAGTCTCTGTCCCTATCCTTGTACATAAGCTTGAAAAAATAGGAATAAGAGGTACTCCACTTGCTCTCTTTGAAAACTACCTATCGGAGAGGAAACAAAAAGTTAAACTACCTGGATTCACTAGTACAGACGTGGAGCTGTCATCATTCGGCGTACCACAGGGTAGCGTTTTAGGCCCAACCTTGTTTTTGATTTATATTAATGACCTATGCAAAATTGTCATACCAAACGCTAAAATCCTGTCGTATGCCGATGACACGGCTGTAGTTTTTACCGGTGAATCCTGGGAGGCTGTCAAGACTACCGCTGAAAATGGGCTGGCTCGAATCGCTCTGTGGTTACAACAAAACCTCCTCACATTAAATGCAGCAAAAACAAATTTTATTTGTTTTAGTATAAACAACAAATCACAGCCAGTGTCTGAGTTTAGCTTAAAAATACACGAGTGTGCTAAAGGAATTGACAAAAGATCGTGTAGCTGTCCATCGATTGGTAAATTGCCGCATATTAAATATTTGGGCATTATCATAGATCAGAGGTTGTCCTGGTTCCCTCACCTGGAACATGTTATCAGTAGGATTCGAAAATTAATATGGATCTTTAAAACACTCAGACATGTAATACCTGATTATAGTAATAAGTGCGACTCTCCAAGACATCTCCTTAACCAAATATATATTTCACTTGCACAATCTATTGTTACGTATTGCATCCCGGCCTGGGGTGGAGCTACAAAGACTCAGTTTCTGCATTTAGAAAGAGCTCAACGAACCCTTATTAAAGTAATGTACTTTAAGAGAAGTCGGTTTTCTACAGGCGAACTCTATCGCATAAGTGGTCTACTCACTGTTAGAAAATTATATGTCATTATGACTACTCTTAAAGTACATAAATCCCTGCCGTATGACCCGCGTATCTCAAAAACACGACGAAGGTATGCTGTGGCTAAGTCCTCTGGCACCAAAACAGAGTTTGCCAGTAGGCAATTCAGCTCACGTTCTGCATTCCTTTACAATAAAATTAATAAAGAAATAAACATTTATGATCAAACTTACTATCAATGTAAGCAAGTTCTTATTAAATGGGTGCAGCCAAAAACATATAATGAAACTGAATCTATGCTGTACCGCATCTCGTGACTAAACACACACACGCACATATACACACACGCACGCACACGCACACAAACACACAAACACACACACACACACACACACACACACACACACACACACACACACAAATTCTTATTATTTTGATTTGCTTGTAAAACCAAACCAAAAATGTATGCGTAGATAAGGAAGAGCGGGGTAGCCAAACACAGGCTTTACTTGCTTAAATGGAGACCCCAACCAACCATGTAACTTAACTTAAGTTTGTTATTGAAAATAAAATGTTTTATGTTTTATGTTTTTTTATGTATGTCTGTCTGTCTGTCCGTCCGTCTGTATGTCACAGCCACTTTTTTCCGAAACTATAAGAACTAAATATACTGTTGATGAAATTTGGTAGGTAGATTATCTTGGTAGGTAGTATTCTATGAACCGCATGATGTACTTTAGCATGCAAACTTTCATCAAAAATTGTACAAACGAGACCAATAAGTATTTTTTTTTTAATACGTCATAAATCGTAAACCGCAATTTAACATAGGTATTAAAAAAAAAACCTTATTTCAACAGATCCCTCCATTAGAGAATAAAATACGTTGTTCCTATAGTTGACGTCTTACAAGACCAAAAAGCACAACGACAATGATGACGCAGGCGTTGCAGCAGCTCTCAACCTCAGTAATTGCGCCAAAGCTATGATGGAGAAGTTGGACCAATATTTGCTACATTTATATACAGATTTATCCATATATGCTGTTATCTTAGATCCTCGTTTAAAAATAGAATATTTAACAAATCATAATAAGAATACTTGGTGCGTTGCTGACGGCATTTTGAAACGAATTATGTAAACAATCCACAATAAATGGATAACGTGCAAAACACACCAGAAAGTACGCTGCCGCGAAGCATGAGCCTAACTGTATTGTCGGTGATTTATAAACAGAAAAATACAGTGCAATTTCACGATGAAATAAAGAAGTTTTTTTCTTTGCCTATTGAAACAGAGGACATTATTGTCTTGGTGGTTTAATCAAAGGAAATATTTGCCAATTTCGACAAGGACGTTTGATGTTTTACCTGTTCCAGCGGCAAGTGTTCCCAGTGAAGCCTTTTCGAAAGCTGGAAATCTAATCATTAAGAAAAGGAACCGTTTGGGGAACAAAACTATAAAGGCTTCTATGTGTCTACCTTCTTGGCTCGAGGTATTACAGGAAAGGGCAATATTAAATGATGACTAAGCTTTAATGAATAAGTATAGAAAATTGATTAAACCAATAAAGCTTTGACTTGAATCAAAAATCCCTGTTTGTATTAATTTAGAACAAAATTATATTTATTTAGTACAATACAAATATTATATTTATTTAGTAGGTACACTAAAGTTTTATTACCTATTATTCAATAAATATTATATTTATTTAATTTTAAACAGCTCATCGTATGCTAAACGACTCGAGTTCTTTATTAAAAAACTCGCGACCAAGTTGTGAGTCTTTTAATAAAGACCTCGGAGTCGTTTTATTTCCGGTTTGTATTATAATGACTAGAGTCCCCTCAGATTAATAAAAACTTGATTCGTATTTTTGGAGTCGAGTCCAGAAAACCGAGTCTAGTCCTAACTTAAAGGACTTAAAAGACTCGAGTCTTTTCATCTCTAGCAGTAGGCGATTTCTCGACCACTACACCAGACGGGTCATCAAAAGTTAATAATTTCAACCTTCTTCAACTAAAAACTACTTTTCTTTTAAGACCAATATAAATAGAGATGTAGAAATCTAAACAGGATGATGTTTATATAGGCAAATCACATCGTCATCACTGATAAAAGTCATTTATTTATGAAAATAGGGGGCATGGGGGCACTTTTACTCGTCCCAATATAAACCCTACCACAGCTTAGGGACATTGTGGGTTAGTACTGAGAAGAAGCTGCGCAAGAAACTCAGACACTTTTGTTGTCAATGCCTCTTTTCAAAAGGTTAACAATGTTTGTAGTGATCATGCAACGATATAATATAATCATGATGCGATAACGTAATGATACGATATCAATATCAGTTATGAATGGTTTTCGCACTCACGTTTATTTTTCAAACGATTTTAAGCTAAATTAACCTTCTTAAGACGTCTGCTTGCAACGTTTCCAGATGCTGAGACACTTCTTTCTGTACCATTTTTGATGTCGTGTGGCCGTCACTTTTGTTATCAACTCTTACATCATCGTCGTCAATAAAATATGACCCGGGATTCCAGGTTAAGAAAACCTGCTTTAAGCTATAAAAGATAACGCTGCGACGGAAGAGGAGGGAGCAAACTCAAAACGCGCGGATCAGTTTGCATTATATACATGTAAAAGTAAATCAAATAAAACAACAATTCGCGTTTTTTTTTTCGAAATGGGTTTGCCCTAGACTCTAGCCCAGACCTCATTGAGCTTTAACAGAGTCGACGATGGAGCGAGCTCACTCAATAGAAGCCAGTTCACTCGGTCTTTAAAAGTTTACGGGTTATACGTATTCCCTTGGGAGCAATGATGCAGGCAAAGAGTTCCACGCTTTGTCTGTGCGCATTATAAAGGATGTCCAAAAGCGCTTAGTTCGCAACAGTGGAATATCTACACGGAATAATTGGCGCATTATATGTAATCATCACCGATGAACCTCCTAACTCTGCCTTCCACCAATTCAAGTGCGGCAAGTTGGTACTTAGCTGATTCACCATGTGATGTTGTTATTTTCTATCGAACACGCTTGTTACAATTATTTTGTCAGCAACCAACTCCCACGAGAATACCACAGTTCACTACGATGTCTAAGCTGAGAATTGTTTCATTAGATAACTATTTCGTGTGGGATTATTGAATTTCCGAGTCTATAGCTATACTTTCATCTATATTACATAACTTAAGTCATGGATGAACTTTTGATCCTGCGTTCTTTATAAGGTCGTCGTGTCCATCTTGCCGGTGGACGTCCTACGCTGCGTCTTTGGTCGAAGGGTCTCCAATCTAAAACTTTCCTGTCCCAACGGCCATCAGTTCTTCAAGCTTTGTGCCCTGCCCACTGTCACTTGAGCTTACTGATTCTCAAGGCTATGTCCGTTACCTTAGTTCTTCTACGTATCTCCTAATTTTATTACGGTATTTATTTTTGTAGTACACATTACAATAACTTTTGTTTCATTTAATCGCAGCCACCCCGGAATCGAGCCTAATGCATTACCTTGTCTATTGTGATGGTGTTAGGTAGTTTTCATTAATAAGGATGGGTGACATAGTTGAATATTGACTCATTAATATTGTTCAATTAGAACCAAACTCATTAAGATTAAAAATATACTAGAACACAAGAAATAAAATGTTTTTTGCGAACTTCAGTTAATTGATTTTTCACATAAGTTTTTTTTTATCAATTGCATGAACACGTATAAACACTTATTTTAATATGGTTTAAATTAGGACCAAAATATTTAATGGTCCTGTTTAAGATCTATTTTTTTAAATAACATATTTTTCATCTGGAAACCGTGTAGGTGTCCGAAGGTTAAAATTATGCACTGACTCAAAATTAATTTTGTCTCACCCAATGACAAGCTAAAATTGATATTTAAGGCCTTTTAGTGAGTTTTTTTAAAGTTAGAATCTTTAACTGAAACCGCATCAAAATCGGTTCATCATACATACCTTAAAAACTGTAATTCATACTTTGGAACCCTTTTTTTAAATGAAATTATACATTCAATTATATTATTTTATCTAAAAAAAATATGTTCGTTAAATCTTTCAAAACATATCATTTCATGAACAGTAATCTATCGAATAAATGCTACAATGAAACAAAAAATAATGATATCATTCCTTTTAGGGTCAACATGCTAGTTCGAATAACAAATTGAATCGATCAATTGAATGAAATTGGTGTCCCAACACTAAATTTAAAAATATGAAGTTTTCCGTCATCTCTTTGTTTATGTCAAAATGGTGATATTTTTCGTACGAATCACGTTTTTGAGTGTAATTATGTGTGTTTGTAAGCAATTATCATATTTATATTGTTACGGCGTAATTGGTAAAGGTGTTTGTGCCGAGAATATTCAGATAATGGGTTTAGAAGGTTAGTCAATGGTTTGTTTACATTTATGGACTAAGATTCGTGAATAGGGTATATTCGTTAAAAAGGATTCAAGATTGTTTACCATATTCGACTAGCCTAGAAAAACGGACTTTAAGTATGTTTTCGATAGAGTATACTGAACTAGCGGTCCCCGCGACTTCGTCCGCGAATTTTGAGCTATCTCTTCGTTGTATTTTTATAGCCTTAAGCCTTGCTCGATAAATAAGCAATCCAACACAAAAACTTTTTATGCAATCGATCTAGTAGTTCCTAAGATTAGCGCGTTCAAACAAACAATCTTTTCAGATTTATAATATTATAGTATAGATATCATTTTAAAAGTTTTTTATTAATGATTGTTTACAATAGTTATATGTATATTGGACACCAATCACATAAACTGCTATGATTCCAAAGTAGCTAATGCACTTGTGTTATGGAAATCAGACAATCAGGCCTTGAACCAGCGTGCTTAGCCACTACACCACGGAGGTCGTCAAATACAATATTCGACAAGGAAAATGGACTCTACGTAAGAATCTTGTGAAGATACGAATCTTTTTTTATTAAAACAAGTAACACAAACAACAAAGACATATTAATTTTACATTGCAAGATAGATATAAGATTCGTTTTTTGTGCATGTGTTTAAAAAATGTGAGGTCACTTCATCAGGTTAATTTGCGGTAGCCGTCTATTTATGTGAGGTTTTGCATGATTTATGGTCTCCACAGCCACGGTCCCTTGTTCCAGTGTATTTGGCAGTATAAAAAATAAGGGAAACAAAGCCTAGCTTAGATAAACTTCCAGGGCTGATGTATGATGCCAGATGACTTGCTCCAAACTTGGTCGAACAAGCAACGTACATATTTTAGAAATAAAAATGAATCCGAGGATCAAAATAGAGCGTCTTCGGGCATGTTCATATTGGCTAAATTAAGTAACTAACGCTTATGTAATCTAATTAGTTTTAATGAATCTTGACTATGAGTTTCATGTTCCAATGATAGACATTTATTCCTTACGCTGACTTATTATCTTAAAACATCACCCATGAAGGGTTACATGAACTAGGGTCTGAAGAAAAAAAAAACAAGGAGATGTATTAGCTATATCCTAGCTATGAGATATTTATTTGTCTTCTTTTGGTGTTTGAGAACGACTGAAGTTTCTGCGAACCTATGGTTTGTGTCAATAGGTTGAAACTTTTTGAAGTTAAGAGCATTTATGAGTCTCATTTTCGAAAATGGTAAAATCATGTGACCGACACAAAATTAACTATGTTATATTTAAATATAAAGACAGACTTTTTCCCCCTTAATATAACGAATCCTGACTTAATATCCAATTTACAAAATATATAATCTATACTAATATTATAAAGCTGAAGAGTTTGTTTGTTTGTTTGTTTGATTGTTTGTTTGAACGCGCTAATCTCAAAAACTACTGGCCCGATTTGAAAAATTTTTTTTACGTTGGATAGTCCATTTATCGAGGAAAGCTTTAGGCTATATAACTAACAACTAACTAAAAAATATAACATAAAGATACGACTCATAAGACCACACCAGAAATGAAAAATGTTGCGAAAACGGGAGAAAGATATTCCTTTTGAGAGCTTCCGCTGCATACGCTGCAGAAACCGCTTAAGTTACACAAAAATCATGTATGACAGGATTGTTCAGCATTAACCTCCTAAGGCGCAATTGCGGTGGCGGTCGCGTTTCCGCGGTGGACTGCGTGCGCGTACGCAATTCGCGCGGTGTCAGGATACACGTTACGTAAACAGTTATAAAATCTTATTGAAACAAGCTATTATCATTCTGTAAAAAGCTTATTGTTACTGAATAAATAACCTATGCTTGTAATAAAAAAAAATGAATTCAAAAATGAAAAAATAGAACCAAACAAATTCGTGGTAGGGTGACGACATATACGAAAAAAATTGCGAGAAAAAAAAATCGAATTTTAATCAATAACTGACAGCAACCGGATGTGTTTGCGGTCTATGGTGTAGAAACATCTGTTTTTTACTCATAAAGGTCAACATGCCCAAGGAATAAGCATTTATACACCAATTTTTTTTTTGCAAAAAAGTAATTAAAAAGCGCCCACAGGTGGGCGCTTGGTAAAATCGCGAAACTCATGCTCAGCGCCCACCATCGGGCGCTCTGGCTATCCAAGGGTTAAGAGTTCTATAATAAAGTCCGCGACAGCATATGTCTATCTTTTATGGTTGACTTACTACAACCTTTTTTATGTTAATAAATTTGTAAAAAAATAATGCATTATTTTTAGAGGTGTATTATACACACAGGTATTTATTTTTATCCAAATAAATACATTCATCATCACGAGCATCTCATTTAGAACCAAGTTGCCCTTTATATCATTTGATTTAAATAAATATCTTAGGAGCTATCACAGTTTTAACATAACTCCGCACCAAAATAATGTTCGCAGCTTAAGTACAACGTGCGCTTGCGTTAATATATTATAAAGCTGAAGAGTTTGTTTGTTTGAAAGCGCTTATCTCAGGAACTGCTGGATCGATTTGAAAAAATATTTCTGTGTTGGATAGCTTATTTATCGAGAAAGGCTTTAGGATATAAAACATGACGCTGCGATGGGAGAGGAGGGAGCAAACTCAAAACGCGCGGACGAAGTCGCGGGGGACCGCTAGTGTTAATATAATGTAAAAGCTCAGCAAGATATAAGTGTTTAAACTGAGCGCCAACTCGGTGTGACGCGCGAAGAACAGCAGTTTTACTCCCATTTCCGATGGCAAAATATGTTTTCCTACAAAACTATAACACATTTTAAAGTGAATTCATATAGGAAAGTTAGCCTGTAACATCCCACTGCTGGGCAAAGGCCTTACCTCAACTATGAGGTAGTTTGAGCCATACTCCACCACGCTGGCTCAGTGCGGGTTGGTGGAGGGGTGTTTGCAAGGCAAGCGACTGACCCTGCTGTCAGATTTTATAAAGCCGCCCATAAGGCCTCTGACTAGGCTTAACGACTAATATCAACCGATATTAGCCGGGATCAACGGCTTAACGTGCCTTCCGAAGCACGGAGATGCTCGTGATGTACGTCACTTATATGGTCGGAATGGTCACCCATCCAAACACGACCGCGCCGTAGGTTGCTTCACTTCGGTATCACTACCAAAGCGCTGCTACCGCTGCGCTACGAGCACCATGTATTCATATAGAAGGATACATAATAAAACATACAAAATTTATTCTGAAATATAACATGGAATATGTTTGGAATTACAAACTTTTGACCATCAAAAAGCGGTCCTCAAATCATGGCCCTTAAATACTTTTTGTTTGTAAATACATATATGGTATACATAGAAAACACCCAGACCAATACAAACAGACATGTTCATGCACACAAATGTTTGTAGCTATATAATATTGTATTTTTAGGGTTCCGTAGCCAAATGGTTAAAATGGAACCCTTAAAGATTCGTCATGTATGTCTGTCTGTCTGTCCGTCCGTCTGTATGTCACAGCCACTTTTTTCCGAAACTATAAGAACTAAATATACTGTTGATGAAATTTGGTAGGTAGATTATCTTGGTAGGTAGTATTCTATGAACCGCATGATGTACTTTAGCATGCAAACTTTCATCAAAAATTGTACAAACGAGACCAATAAGTATTTTTTTTTTAATACGTCATAAATCGTAAACCGCAATTTAACATAGGTATTAAAAAAAAACCTTATTTCAACAGATCCCTCCATTAGAGAATAAAATACGTTGTTCCTATAGTTGACGTCTTACAAGACCAAAAAGCACAACGACAATGATGACGCAGGCGTTGCAGCAGCTCTCAACCTCAGTAATTGCGCCAAAGCTATGATGGAGAAGTTGGACCAATATTTGCTACATTTATATACAGATTTATCCATATATGCTGTTATCTTAGATCCTCGTTTAAAAATAGAATATTTAACAAATCATAATAAGAATACTTGGTGCGTTGCTGACGGCATTTTGAAACGAATTATGTAAACAATCCACAATAAATGGATAACGTGCAAAACACACCAGAAAGTACGCTGCCGCGAAGCATGAGCCTAACTGTATTGTCGGTGATTTATAAACAGAAAAATACAGTGCAATTTCACGATGAAATAAAGAAGTTTTTTTCTTTGCCTATTGAAACAGAGGACATTATTGTCTTGGTGGTTTAATCAAAGGAAATATTTGCCAATTTCGACAAGGACGTTTGATGTTTTACCTGTTCCAGCGGCAAGTGTTCCCAGTGAAGCCTTTTCGAAAGCTGGAAATCTAATCATTAAGAAAAGGAACCGTTTGGGGAACAAAACTATAAAGGCTTCTATGTGTCTACCTTCTTGGCTCGAGGTATTACAGGAAAGGGCAATATTAAATGATGACTAAGCTTTAATGAATAAGTATAGAAAATTGATTAAACCAATAAAGCTTTGACTTGAATCAAAAATCCCTGTTTGTATTAATTTAGAACAAAATTATATTTATTTAGTACAATACAAATATTATATTTATTTAGTAGGTACACTAAAGTTTTATTACCTATTATTCAATAAATATTATATTTATTTAATTTTAAACAGCTCATCGTATGCTAAACGACTCGAGTTCTTTATTAAAAAACTCGCGACCAAGTTGTGAGTCTTTTAATAAAGACCTCGGAGTCGTTTTATTTCCGGTTTGTATTATAATGACTAGAGTCCCCTCAGATTAATAAAAACTTGATTCGTATTTTTGGAGTCGAGTCCAGAAAACCGAGTCTAGTCCTAACTTAAAGGACTTAAAAGACTCGAGTCTTTTCATCTCTAGCAGTAGGCGATTTCTCGACCACTACACCAGACGGGTCATCAAAAGTTAATAATTTCAACCTTCTTCAACTAAAAACTACTTTTCTTTTAAGACCAATATAAATAGAGATGTAGAAATCTAAACAGGATGATGTTTATATAGGCAAATCACATCGTCATCACTGATAAAAGTCATTTATTTATGAAAATAGGGGGCATGGGGGCACTTTTACTCGTCCCAATATAAACCCTACCACAGCTTAGGGACATTGTGGGTTAGTACTGAGAAGAAGCTGCGCAAGAAACTCAGACACTTTTGTTGTCAATGCCTCTTTTCAAAAGGTTAACAATGTTTGTAGTGATCATGCAACGATATAATATAATCATGATGCGATAACGTAATGATACGATATCAATATCAGTTATGAATGGTTTTCGCACTCACGTTTATTTTTCAAACGATTTTAAGCTAAATTAACCTTCTTAAGACGTCTGCTTGCAACGTTTCCAGATGCTGAGACACTTCTTTCTGTACCATTTTTGATGTCGTGTGGCCGTCACTTTTGTTATCAACTCTTACATCATCGTCGTCAATAAAATATGACCCGGGATTCCAGGTTAAGAAAACCTGCTTTAAGCTATAAAAGATAACGCTGCGACGGAAGAGGAGGGAGCAAACTCAAAACGCGCGGATCAGTTTGCATTATATACATGTAAAAGTAAATCAAATAAAACAACAATTCGCGTTTTTTTTTTCGAAATGGGTTTGCCCTAGACTCTAGCCCAGACCTCATTGAGCTTTAACAGAGTCGACGATGGAGCGAGCTCACTCAATAGAAGCCAGTTCACTCGGTCTTTAAAAGTTTACGGGTTATACGTATTCCCTTGGGAGCAATGATGCAGGCAAAGAGTTCCACGCTTTGTCTGTGCGCATTATAAAGGATGTCCAAAAGCGCTTAGTTCGCAACAGTGGAATATCTACACGGAATAATTGGCGCATTATATGTAATCATCACCGATGAACCTCCTAGCTCTGCCTTCCACCAATTCAAGTGCGGCAAGTTGGTACTTAGCTGATTCACCATGTGATGTTGTTATTTTCTATCGAACACGCTTGTTACAATTATTTTGTCAGCAACCAACTCCCACGAGAATACCACAGTTCACTACGATGTCTAAGCTGAGAATTGTTTCATTAGATAACTATTTCGTGTGGGATTATTGAATTTCCGAGTCTATAGCTATACTTTCATCTATATTACATAACTTAAGTCATGGTTTAAATACTACTATTTAAATACTAATGTTTATAATTATACTTCTCAAAAGTACTTAGTAAGTATTATACCCCGATATTTAACTGCGGAGTGAAGTGGGTAACTTCATGTCAGTGCTAGAGAGAAGCAGCTTTCCCACGAGTCTACTCCCGCTGTCTGTACCTACCGTAAGGGTTACCCTTAAGCTTTATCATTGCGAAGTAGACTTTAATGGAAATCTACATTCTTTATCTTCAAGATAAAGTTGAGTAAGGTAACACAAAAGACAGATCTATATTTTGTGGGAGTAATTATCATAGAATAATCTCATACTTACGGACTTAAAAAAAGAGGTAATCTGTATAATTCGCGATACGCGAAGCTACACAATACCTTTCGTCTTCTTCAGGTGCACATGAAGGGGGCGGCCCGTGAATTGTTCCAGCACTTCACACACAGATTAAGTACGCCTTTCGTAGTACATAATATGTATAATGTGTTAGTTGGTCGAACCCAATGTCTTTTTTAACCCACCCGTTTATACTGGAAATACCGAAAATTGAAGATATTTCTCCACAAAACCGCGGAGCCCAGAGAGCTCCTGACCGATTCGTATCTTTTTACAACTCAACTAACTTTTTATTTCAATACCTTAAAAAAAATTATTATCTACCTTGCAACTTAGTGATAATTTTGAAAAGCAAACCTGCTGTCTAAATGAAACTTAATCAATCAATGTGTATATGTGAGATATCGTTGGAAATTGATTATATTAGAATGTGTCGATCTAATAAGGCTTCCAAACACGTGTCCTTACTTTCGTAAGTGCATGTTTGTTTGTATTTTTGTATGTTTGTCCACGGATTTCTCGAAAACGAGATTTCTCGATAGCGAGATGATATTTGTTTAGTTCAATCAGGTATATTTTATCTTAGGGTTCAGTGTAAGTTTCATCAAATCTAAAGAACGGTCTAATAACTAAAAATCATGAAATAAAAGAAATAATCTGCCTTCAAAAAACTGAAAAAAACGCACTTGCCTTCTACTAGTCTTAAGGAGAAATATATTCATTTGGAGTCGTTGCATGATTTCAGACTAACGTACACTACGAGTTTACGCTCTCAAATACCGACTCCAAAATCATGTCTTCCTCCTAAATGGAAAGAAAATACGTTATTTTGAGCTTATCAGTAGGTTTTTCAATTGCGGTTTAATTTTTTAAATTATTTTTACCTTTAAAGTAATAAACTTTCCAAGTTAGTTTTTGCGATAGAAGCTCACTCAAGTTCCACTCAAAGGTGATTCTTTATGTCATTTTTCGGGTCAATGTAACCTTAATTTTATATCTAAATTCCGTTATGGATTCCGTTCTTTGAGTTCGATAAATTGCGACTTGAATTATAATCTCAGTCAGTTCAATGGTCCCATAAGAGCTCAATGTAAGAGTGGAAAAAATTGGGAAGAAACAAATATACAATGTAGACGTATAATAAGAAAATTGGGTAGTTCACAACAGTTTATACAATTATCGGAGGACTCGACTCACATCTGTAATTACATTGTAATATATACTAATATTATAAAGCTGAACAGTTTGTTTGTTTGTTTGAACACGCTAATCTCAAGAAATACAAGACCGATTTATCGACGAAGGCTTTAAGCTATAAAACATTACGATAAATCTTATAAAAGCACAGCAACAATGCAAATTGTTGCAAAAAAGAGGGAAATATTCCTTTTTAGAGCTTTTGTTACGTACGCAGCATATATGACGGCATTGTTCTACATTAAAAGATCTACAATAAAGTCCGTGACAGCATAATGTCTAGCTTACATGGCTTACTCACTACAATCTATTTAAGTTCATAAATTTTATAAAAAATAATGTATATATATTTGTCTTAATAGTGTTTTGTCACTATACAAATATAATAATATAAATTGCACTTGAAAAAAGCAACTGTAACAGACGAGGAATCGAACCCCGTGTCTTACGCTATCCGGGCGTATGCTCATGCCACTCGGCCACCGACACATTGGCAAGCTTGTTGATTTTTGCAAGTGCTTTCTTTAAAGCGTGGGCTGCGTGACCTCATCAAATCATCAATGTTGCGAAATTTCTCTCACAATATCCGAAAGAAATATTCCGAGTGGCATTGGCATACGCTCGGATAAGACACGGGTTTCGATTCCTCGTCTGACACCTGTGATCTAAATTTTCGGTCTCGCTACGTTTGCGTTTTCATTGTGGTTTCGCTACTTTCAGGCATAATAAATGAGCAATTTTTACGCAATCGCTTAAAACTCACTATCTCGTAGCAGGAACCGCCAAGTCGCAGTTGTTTCGATGAATGCGTTCACAATCTGATTTTGCCGCTGTTGTGATCTTACAGACTTCCAATTTTTGTGCTCTTGCTACGCTCGCATACACCTTATATACAGGGTGTTGTTTTGGTCAGTGACATCCAACTCAGGGATCATAATATGAGTTATACTTATTAAAAAAAAAACTAAGGAAGTATATGGCTGTATAAATACAAGAAAACCTTTTCACAACATTCAAAAAATGATAAAACGAATGGGAAAACTCGCACCCTTACGAGTCGGCTACTCGCATCTACGAAATATTACTGCGTAGCTACTAAGCTACGAAGAGGCTACTTGATGTTGCTAGTTTTGACTCGATTGCTATATCACATAATTAATTGATTTTGTGGGTTTTTTTCCATTTTAAAAAAAAGTTTTTGTCATCAGTACCTATCGTTTGTATAGCCACCCCTGAATCGCTCGTCGCTGACCAAATCAACAGCCTGTATCCGCTCTGCAGTCCAATGGCACTACAGTGCCCACCACTAGAAAAGTATGTATTAAGTATAGTATTTATATATATTAAGTATAGTATATTATAGTATACTAAGTATATTATATTTTCAACTTTTTATATATATATATAACTATTACCTATCTACCAGTATTTTTGTTTACGTAATCACAACTATACTTTTCTTTTTATAATCGTTTTTGTCGCGCGACATGTCGCGCGATTTTTATCATGCAACCGTCGCGCGACATCGCCGGACAGTTTTCCCACATCATAGTCTGACAGCGCGGACAGTCGAGTGGGTATTGACGTAGAAATGGCAGCCTGGCATAATCAATGTCAAGATGTATAAACAAATAGGAGTAAAATTTTTCGGACGCTCGCGTTCACTCTGTGACTCAAGTTGATAACACACCCATTATTAGGTACTATATTTTGATAGGTATTAGTAGTAGTCCCCCTAGCCGATTTCGACTACGGTGGCCAGTCACAACGACTAGCCAACTGCGCGGGACATATTATAGTGCACAAGTGTGTGCGATTATTACCAAAATGGATTTCAGAAAACTAGATCAACCACCTCAGCCGTCTATAGATACATACAAACAGCCCTTCAGCACCTGAATGATAAGAAATATGCACTAGGTATCTTGCTAGATATGACAAAGGCCTACGATAAAGTGTCCCGAGATATTTTACTTTCCAAACTGTATGGTTCAGGTGTACGTGGTACTGCTTACAATTGGTTCAAATTATACCTCACAAATAGGAAACAGATTGTCCAAATTGAAAATCATAATTCCAAAACGAATGAAATAGTAACAGTAACATCAAAAGAGCGAACAATGACCTGTTCCATCCCACAAGGAAGTGTACTGGGCTGTGTCCTGTTCTTAATATATATAAACGACCTGTTTGCAGATGATGTATCAGTCCTAATAAAATGTGAAAAACACCAAAACCCTAACACTGTTATACATAGTACTCTGGAACAAATAGTTATTTGGCTTGAAATACATAACCTTGAAATAAACCTAAATAAAACCAAAATTATGGAAGTCCGGGCGTATAAAACAGTACCTTTAGATATAAAAATAATATCAAAAACCGGCCAAGTGCGAGTCGGACTCGCGCACTAAGGGTTCCGTGCCAAATTTAAATGAATTAGGGAATCCACTTTCTTCTACTTAGTAAAATAACACAATATTTTGTTGACTACAAATATAACTTTGTTCTTCATAGTGTTTGTATGAAGTACAAAGTTATGTTAGCGGTTGTTGAAAACATGCTATATCTCAAACACTACTGGTTTTATCTCGTCCAAACTAATTTTCGTTGAAAGTGTTTGTTACGATCTATATTATATATTTTTTTCAAAATTTACACTCCCTTGGTTTAGAAGTTAGGGGGGGGGGACGCCCATTTTACCACTTTGGAAGCGGATAGCTATGAAACGTTAGACTTTAAAAGAAAATGGTTTTAGGAACCTCAATATCATTTTTAAAGACCTATCTTTAGACACGCTTAGGTTTGACTAAAAAAAATTCTTTGGTTATAGTTTCATGTATGGGAGCCCCCCCTTAAATGACATTATTTTTTTATTTTTTGTATGAGAATCGGTAAGCGGTTAACAGGATACATCTTCCTACCAGATTTCAACAGTGTAATGCTTATAGTTACAGAATAAAATGGCTGTGACATACGGACGGACAGACAGACAGACAGACAGACTTGACGAAACTATAAGGGTTCCGTTTTTTGCCATTCGGCTACAGAACCCTAAAAACACCCAATTCGAGACAGTAGATGTATTTAACTTGCTTGAGTTACACATAGATACAAATATAAACTGGAAAATACATATAGAACAAATAAACAAAACTCTCAAAATTCATTTATGCACTATTTGAAATAAAACATAGCACAAACACAAAGACAGCACTCTCAGCCTACTACGCTTATGCATATTCCTGGCTTAAATATAAAATTATACTGTGGGGTAGCAGTGTAAATGTAAATAATATTTTTCTACTTCAAAAAAAATGTGTTAGAATAATAGCTCAAATAAGCAACAGAGAAAGTTGTAAGCCATTTTTTGTAAAATTCAAACTATTAACACTGACTTCAATATACATATACGACCTTTGTCTATTTGTCCATAAAAATAATAATTTGTTTCAAAAAAAGAAAGATGTCCATAACAAAAATACCCGTAAAAGAAAAAAATTGTTCATTCCACCATCTAGAATCAAAATGCTGCATGACAGCCCACATTACATGGCTTTAAGAGTCTTTAATAAATTACCTCAATATATAAAAAGTGAACAAAAATACAAAACATTTAATAAAAAGCTTAAATAATTCCTTATAAATAAATGTTATTATAATTTAGGTGACTATTTAACAGACAATACACAATGATGTAATATTTACTGATACCCAAATATAAATAATACAAAATATTATATAAATATAAATAGTAATAAAAATACAACAAATAACGTACCAAATGTTTACTTAAATTTGAATAATAAAAGATATTTAATAAATAAATAAATTAAAATAGACAGAACTCATGATAGATAAATATTATAATAAAATATGTGAATATTAAACAAAAAATACACAATGATAAAATAAAATAAATTGATACCCAAATAATAAAACAAAAATTAAGATATACATAAAACTTGACACTCAAATAGATAAAAACAAAGACATAAATGATAACAAAATACAAACATATAAATAATAAATAACCAACTGTTCATTTACTTCTTTTGCTTATGTTGCTCTGATATAGTCAAAACTTTAAGAAGTTGTAGTAGTAGTAATTGTAAGTCCAAAATGTAATACTTTTAAGTTTTATTGTTATTATTATAAGATAATTATTACACAATTTAATATAGCCCTCAAATAATTTTGCAATACCCAAACTAAAAGGGTTACTAAGTCATAAGTGCAATTGTCTAGCATAAGACCTGCTATATGTATGTAACACTTAGTTGGCAAATAAATGTTTATGAATATGAATAGGTACCTACTTCTCTCCGGTCGTGTCAGATTGCTGTCCCATCGGGCTATGAGAGTGAAAGGAATAGAGAGTGCACCTGTGTTTGCGCACACACTTGTGCACTATAATATGTCCCGCGCAGTCGGTTAGTCGTTGTGACTGGCCACCGTAGTCGAAATCGGCTTGGGGGACTATTACTATTATTACTCTTACTTGATAGGTATGACGCGCGCTTGCGCCAGCCGCTATGGTCGCTGGCTTTTGCGAAAAGGTACTTTCGAGGTCACCTCCGCCTAACCACCTCAAAGAACCAAAGTCGTTTTTGTGCGGTGTGTAAGTGATTGTCGTCGTGCAAGGCGGCAGACCCCGACTGTTCTTACCATGAAAATAGGTACGTTTTGCGTTGAAACGTTTGAAGGGAAATCCTAATGTACGCGGGCAACGCCGCGTTATTATAATATTATTTTAAACAATCTTAGGAATAAAATAACACATGATTGAAACTACCTAACTTTGCAATGTAAACATTATATGACAAGCTGTTTAAATTTTTAACCGACTGCAAAAAATGAGGAGGTTATCAATTCGACTGTATGTTTTGTCGACCGATTCGAATATTTTTTTCGATAACCAGGAGAGTATACCTACCTTCTAGTTGGTTCCATTATTGCCGATTTGGGATCTGATGATGGGATCTTCGTGTAATCAAGGGAAACCCTCAAATTTTAAAGGCACGTATAGTGTTTTTTTTACCAGAATCTTAATGTTGTAGTGCTGCTACGTCTAATTATCAACAACTTGAGGAACTCCTTAACGCTTAGGAGTTTAGTGGTTAAAAGGCAATTTGTACCTTCTTAAAGAACATAAAAAAAGTAAAAACCGCCTTCAAAGCCAAAATGCACTAAAAGTCTTAAATAAACTCTTGAGGCCTTGAAAGAGAAGGAAGCCATTCTATAATGGCTAATATAAAGAAATTGTTTGCCTATGCAAACAATTTCTTTTTGGAGTCGGTGCCATCACTTTGACCATCAAGCTTCTTCTATCAGCTCACAGACTCACAAAAAGAAATGATTTGCCTAAAATGGCTTCCTTCCCTTTTAAAAGTCAAAAGAGTTTATTTAAGACTTTTTAGTGCATTTTAGTTTTGAAGTCATTTTCTTATTTTGAGCTACTAGTCAGTTTTTTGTAGACTGTTTTTTTTTATTGATCATTGAAGACCAACAAAACTGCTATTTTTTATTGTATATTTTACTGAAAGTCCACTCTTATACTTTTTTTAAAACACTGGGCTTCTTAGGTTTGAAGTGATCTTTATACATATACAATTTCATTTGAAGTATGGTGATTGAGTACAATTAATTTCTGCTAAATTGTTATATGATAAAAGATAATGCAAATGCTAACAGATAACAGGCACAATAGGTATCTACCAGGAGCGTCGCAGGTTTGATTAGAAAATCATACTCGAATATACTATTAGATATTGACGTGAAAGCTTCAGAGCAACTGCGATATTGTGGTCTATAGGTTACGCTGTAGTTACAATGGACTGTATCATGTTGTCCTGTCTTCCTACTCCCCATATTTGGGTCACATACAAAATACAGTGTCCCAGAAATCAATGTCAAGCCGGAAGTTGTGGCAGAGTAAGAGTTGATTGTACCAACGTTAGTTAAGGAATATTCTTCGTATACAATACAAAACGCCTAATTTGAAAACGTCACCTATTTGGCAGCAATCATTTATATAAATGCTATTTTTGATACACTCTTTTTTAAACTGGTCGGATAAGTCCTAACTGAATTTGATATAATCGACTCTAAGTGGCGTAGGAACTTACCAGAAAAAAAACAGTCTTTAAGCTCTATTTTTGAATCACTGGCGTCAATAACACGATTGTTTTTTTCATAGAAAAAACCTTATTCATTTTTTCTATGGTTTTTTTAGTTCTTTCAATATCCAGCTACCCTATTTAAATCACTCTTTTGTGAATTTTATTCGATGTTTTTTTTTTCGAAAATCAAACATCAAACAACGAAAATCACAAACCCTATTATTCAGGCGAGAGATTAAAATAATGGATTCTTTTCATATTAGTATAAAACAAAAATCAAATTGTTATTCTGAAAACATTTCTCAAGAAACGAGGGGATTTGATTGGAATTTTCCTTGCGTTTTATTAAACCCTTTTCTTTCTTTTTCATCATCACGTGGAGTAACTTTGAAAGCTTGTAATGTAATGTTTCTTAGTAGCTTTCACATTTAATCTGTTACCATTTTCCAGCTTGACATTGATTCCTTTGACAACTTGTATGTCCTGTACATATGTTATGTTCTTTTTGTCAGTGACATCCAATTTGGGGATGATAATATGAGTTATGCTTATTCTACAAAAAAATAAATATTAAATAAAACAAAACATTTTGCGAACATTCTAAAAAAAAACTTCTTCTTAACGCAATCCATCCATAGCCAGTAAATCTATAAAGAGGTGACCTGTAGTTTTGACTCCCTCGTTAGTATCGCAATAATACATTGATTTTGTGGGTTTTTCCCATTTAACATCACCCCGTATATTTCAATTTCAATAAATCGAGTCCGTGGTAACCATTTTCAACACTGTTGCTCTATATTCGTATTTATTTTGTTATTAGCACGCATTTTACCTTGTAGGTAGTTTCTTTATTATATCATACTTTTACACGTGGAAAACGTGGAGAGTTGTTTACTTCCGTATAAGTTTATGTTTTAGGTTAATATTTAAACTTGAATCATATGTGTTTGTAATTCCTAAAATTTAATTAAAATGCTGTAAGTACATAAGTACGACGGGGATACAATTCAGGATTTGTGTTCTTTGCAATGTTAATAAAAACTAAGCATTGTAACCGTAAAAATCTTTTTTATCCCGCGATTGAATAATTCCTACGAGATTTATTCCGGTATTTGAGTCGATCCACGCAATCGCTCTACAATTCTACACAAAACCAATAAAAAGATCGCCTTTGTGTAATAGTGGAGGGAATCGAACCCGCCACCACTTTAAATCACATATTGAAAACTTTTACGTTTAAAAAGCTCCCTTTTTAAGCAAAACTTATTTAAAGTGATAAATTCAGACAAATTAGTAAATAGGCCCAAAGCAATTTTGATGACCCGAAACGATTCAAAACTTTTTTCCATTAAAGTACTTTTGAAAGCAATTTCGGCGTCAAAACTTATGTTTTAAACAAACAACTCGTTTTAAAATTCATCACTTACCAAATAATAGCAGCAGAAGATCGCTCACAGCCAAACTGAACAAGTAATAATTCGTGGCCGTATGCAAGGGGGGATGTTTAACGATCACAACGCAAACACACACATTTCCTACCACTCCAGTCAAAAATATCACTACTAAAACAATACTGATTGGCACAATTTCTTTCAGAGGTAACCTACGAGACCCCATCATCCACCATAGCATTTCCTCCTCACTGCAATCGAAGTTTGTAAGATTGTTGCATCGGTTGTAAAAGTGATCATAAGTTTCGTTCACTCGCAAAAATAGACGAGTGGCCATTTCTTCAGACATCATTCAGATCAGATTTTTTTTCATTGGTTTTAATATAAATGTTGTTATCACAATACCGAAAGGTTTCAACGAATTGGCGAGGACAATACTTTTCGTAGGCGCGATCTGTTAGTAGCAGAAAACATGTCTGCCCCAGCCGCGTCCAGACGAGAACTGAAGTGGTAAAGGGAACGGCCGTTTCGGGCTTTACTTTACCTGAAGTCCGTGACTTGCGTTGTATTAAATACGCCTCTAGTCATATAAATAAATAATTTATTGTTTGTTACTAATTTATAACAATAAAACCTATGATTTAAAAAGCTAAACCCAAACGTATGTACATAAAAATATAGTCAAATGGTAAGTAGATAATTATGTTTCCTGAAAACTTCGGACTTTCATTTGGATAAAGTTTAAAAATTCAAATTAGTACGTAGGTTTTTGCTTATATTAATATATAATTTTGTCATTTATGTCCAAAGTATTTCACTTTTTCTTTTCTTAAAGAAACTTAACAGCTTTTTATGCATAACTAGCGGACCCAGCGAACCTGTTACGCCCCCAGCCCCGTCCCGCCCAGCCCCGTAATTTAAAATAAGCGGTCCCAGCGAACATTATGTTTCGCCCCAGCCCCGGCCCCGTCAAACAAGTATCCTATGTCCTTTTCTCCTGGTTCTATGTTACTTCCCCACCGTTTCTCCACGACCCCGTCCCGCCCTAGCCCCGGCCCAGTCGAACAGGATAAACAGTATCCTATGTCCTTTTCCTGGTTATCAGCTCCCCACCAATTTTCAGCCAAATCGGTTGAGCCGTTCTTGAGTTATAAACAGAGTAACTAACACGACTGTCTTTAACTATATAAGGTTCATTTGTGACAATTACAACTCATGAATCTTGCCTATTAGAGAGTTCTACAGCACCTAAATAAGTATTCATATACACCATATGAATGCTTATTTAGGTGCCTGTTTAATTTATTTTCACCTTTAAATTCAAAACGTGTTTTCATAGCTGTTTTGATGCAATGATTGATAAATCTACAGGAAAATAACTATTATAAACCAAACTCTTCGAAATTTTTACTATTCCACTGACCTGAGATCAAAAAAAAACATAAAAAAAAAAAAACCTTTGGACATTCCCACACATCGCCATCTAGCCCCAAAGTAAGCTACTCAAAGCTTGTGTTATGGGTGCCAGACAACGGATATAATACTTAAATACTTTTTGTTTGTAAATACATACATGATATACATAGAAAACACCCAGACCAATACAAACAGACATGTTCATGCACACAAATGTTTGTATTGTGCGGGGATCGAACCCGCAACCCGCTGCGTAGTAGGCGATTTCTCGACCACTACACCAGACGGGTCGTCAAAACCATAAGCCGATGAGGTACCTATCTGTACTAGTAGTATTATATTATCTGTGTCTGTATAGACAGTTCAGGCTTATGAAATTTTAACAGATAGAATAGGCCTAAACTGCGTTTTCCTTGCCTAGTCCAATAATGTAAAAATAAATCGTATCATTACTTTAAAAATAATATCAGTGAAGAAAATTAATAAACTATTTGATTTTATAAAATCTCAGTATTAAACGATGAATTACCATGTAAGTTGTAAGATTTGTGTTTATTTCATTTTAAAATTAATCATTTCGTTAAAAAGATCTGTCACAATTGTTTACAATACTCATTCGACTTTTAAATAAAAACGGACTGTAGTTAGGTTTTGTTTTGGTAAATCATATTTTAATTTTACCGACTTCAAAAAAGGAAGTCATCAATTCAATGTGTATGATGTGATATCGTTAGAATTTGATGATATTTGAGTATGATAATCTATCAAGGTATGTAACCCACACATGTGCAAAATTTCGTAAGTGTATGTTTGTCCTCAGTTTTCTCGAAAACGAGTGAGCTTTTTAATCAGGTTTTTGAAAGCGTTTTAATTTTTTTGATGTGCGTAGACTATTGATGAACGTAAGTTTGAGATCATGCATCGACTTCGAATGAATTTGTTTCTCTTGAACAGAGGGCAAATGTGTTATTTTAAGCTTTTTTAGCCCCCATTTCACCAACGTCAGATAAAGAATATGACGACCCGTCTGGTGTAGTGGTCGAGAAATCGCCTACTACGCAGCGGGTTGCGGGTTCGATCCCCGCACAATACAAACATTTGTGTGCATGAACAGGTCTGTTTGTATTGGTCTGGGTGTTTTCTATGTATATCATGTATGTATTAACAAATAAAAAGTATTTAAGTAATATATTCGTCATCTGGCACCCATAACACAAGCTTTGAGTAGCTTAATTTGGGACTTGATGGCGATGTAAAAAAAATTCGTTGAATGCAATATAAAACGCCTAATTCGAAAACGTCACCTATTCAGCCCATCAGCAAGCATTTATCTACGTAAATGTAATTTCATAAATAAGTATACAACGACCAATTATACTCTCATCAGTCGGATAGGTCTTCTTATCTGACGTTGGTAAAATAGTCACTAAGTTAGTTTTTTAAGGCGTTTTAATTTTTTATACATGTTTTGACAAGAATGCTTATGTTTCCAACTCTATCACTTAGTGCTTTTAGACTTTGAACTCACTCCCCGATACGATCAAGATATCAAAATCAAAATGGATTCAAAGAGTCGATACGTACCTAATTCTCAACGCGAATGAATAACTGATCTCATTAGCTTTTAGTACCTTATATGGATTTAATTGTAAGTTGCTCAGAAGATATACATAGTATTGTATATTTTGTATGTACCTATGTCTCACGTCATGATCATTAACAGCCAAAGGACGTCCACTGCTGAACATAGGCCTCCCCCACGGTTCTCCCCAGCGACCGATCACAAGCGGTCTGCATCTAGTTTGGTCCTGCGATCTTTACCTACAAGGTCGTCTGTCCATCTTATCGGTGGACGTCCTACGCCGCATACTTCATACCATGTCTATGTAAATTTATTCTATATTTCTAATGTATAATAGTCTTGTTTTGATCGTTTACGCCGTCTCAACTGTTTCTGCCTCACCTAAGGGTTCACATTGCCTTGCCATTGCCGAAAAAAAATTGATTTCTCTGTGGTGGAATTGTGTAAAGCCATCGTATTAATTTCAAAACGTACGTTTTGAACTGTCAAATGAATACGATTGCTTTACACAATTCCACCTCAGGGTCACGATTTCTATGCATTTCGATTTCGACAGAGGATAGTTTTATTACGTGTTTGTAGATATATTAGTTGTTTTGGTAGGTAAAACGGTTAAACTCGCAATCGAATTACAACACGAAAAAAGTTCGATTGATGCGAGAATCGCCGCCTGACTGAACTATTGCAGCGGCTGCGGGTAACTTAGAATACAGCAAGGGGCAAATGTTTGTGTGATGAGAACGAGCATTATACCTACTATTGTCATGGATGTTATTTACGTAAGTACATAAGAAAGACGCCCCTGTCATAATATGTAACATGTGGTTACTGGCATTTCAAAGCATAATAAAGAAAATTCCTTACTTTTGTGGTAATTATGTCAACCTCGATGTCAATGCACTCAGCCTTGCATGTTAAGTTCACTACATCCGAATTTGACGACACGCACGGACACGTGACACGAACTGTAATGTTTAGAATAAATTGCACGTGTAAGAAGCAACTTTGGCTGTGTGACAGACGAGGAATCAAACCCCGTTTCTTACGCTATCTTATTGTTTAGTGACAAAACACTATAAAAACAAAAAGTGAAATGTTTAGGTTAAGTGTTATACTTTTTAAATAAAGTAGTTGGAACTAGAGATGGTGTTGTTCACTTTTTTACCCATTTTACCCACGCAGTAACGCCACAAACACACGCACGCAGGTCCCACACATTGAATTCAGATAGTTGGTGTGTTATCTGCCGCATATTATTTAATATACTTTTTTTTTTTTTTGACAGTTTTATATCATCTATTGTCAGTCTTTATTAATAACAAACAAGAAAAAATTAAACTAAGACATGCAACATAAAAAAATTACTTAATATTAATACCTATTCAAACACGAAACCATTTCCTTGCGGCAAGGAGGCTATGATGCTGGCTGCGTTGCCGCGTTGGATAGCTATGCTGATCCTTTGGGCTAGGAACCAGCCAGCTTTATTATTGGCTGTTAAAGAATTTAATTTTGGCGCAATTTTTCTAAACAGTAATTTAGCAGAGGGTCCCCACGGCCCAAATGTTTCAACGCCAAACGGCGCAAACACATAATCACTTGCAAGTGAAACGTACTTGCGACGCTTGGCGTTTTCAGCCAACTCCGCTGCTGCTCCAGCTTTAAGGGCTGATTCTCTGAGATGGGAAGGGGCCAAAGTATCGACACAAGTTGCATCCCAAACTAAGGCCCGACCCCGTTCCCAGGGAATAAGCGTTAGGCCATCGGGTCTCTTGCCATCATCACGGACCAAACCACGTGGTTTTTTTAATATACTAGATCTCTATTTTTGAAACATTCGCGTCAAAATATCGTGTGATATTCATTGATTAATGTCGGATTTGCGTATAGAAAACAGATTAATTCCAAACAGTAGTAATTAATTAAAATATTAATGAATTTTGTGAGTATTCTCTTATATTTTGCTTGGTTTTCGTTGATTCTGAGTTCGCTTTAGAACGAAAATTACACGCCATATCTAAGCGAGTGATTCAAAAATAGGGGCCCTGGTCCGTGCGTTTTGAGTTTGCCCCCTCCCCTACATAGCAGCGTCGCTCCTCCCTTCCACAGCTTTTTGACACAAAAAATATTTTACAAGTCGGTCCACTTACCTCGCGATGTCTTTTGTTTGAAGAAACGCCCGCTTTTAGTCATCTTTGCAAGCGATTTTCGTTGAAAAGTGGAAATGCGATAGACCTCGACAGTACCTATTTTATAAAAAGATTGAATGCATCAAACAACCTTGGAGCTGTGGACTTTGATTTTTCCGAGTAAATTCAATCATTCCCATTTTCCTTATTCTGAAGAAAAGATAAAATAAACCTTTCGCGGAGTTGTAGGTACCGAAAGCATTTTCTGCATTGATTTGATACGCTCAGTGACCTGATAAACCGATCGTTCAGACGTGCGGGAATCGTGCGTTTACGAATCGCGCGGTTATAAACCGCAAAATTGTGATGCTATTGAGACACCACGGTAAGTATGCGATTTTCGTGCGGATATAGCGTCAGTTTTAAAATGGAGGTCGACGAAGTAGTGTGTGTCTTACTGTGATTGCTCCTTAAAAAAAACTTCATCGCATGGGGACGAAATATAGTTCCGAAGATTATTAAAAGTTATGTAGACAACCTCGTGAGGTGCTCGTAACGCAGTGGTAGCAGCGCTTTTGTAGTGATACCAAAGTGAAGCAACCTACGGCGCGGTCGTGTTTGGATGGGTGACCATTCCGACCATATAATTGACATACATCACGAGCATCTCTGTGCTTCGGAAGGCACGTTAAGCCGTTGGTCTCGGCTAATAACTATTGATATTAGTCGTTAAGCCTTGTCAGAGGCCTTATGGGCGGCTTGATAAAATCTGACAGCAGGGTTAATCGCTTGCCTTGCAAACAACCCTCCACCAACCCGCACTGAGCCCGCGTGGTGGAGTATAGCTCAAACTACCTCATAGGTGAGGTAAGGCTTTTGCCCAGCAGTAGGATGTTACAGGCTAACTTTACTTTAGGTACTATGTAGGCAACATGATCTTTTTCCCCTATGTTCTAGGCGAGAAATCGCTGACATTGTTTATTTGATGAAGATTATCACAGCCAAGATCGATTACCCTGATCTTTTAAGTAAAATCTACTTTAAAACCCCTAAAGGCGTGTTTTGCGTAACAATTCACCGCTATATTTGCCCGTTGTGGACGGAATAGTTTTATTTGGCGGGCTAATAGCGAGTTAAATTTTTTTTTTAAATGTGGAGATCTGGACATATTCCACTCTACCATTACTTTCACAAGGCCATTGGGCGAGCGCTTTTATGATTGCAAGTTGCTTAAATGTTTTTTTTTCTTCTTTATATTATATTGTTTTGTTGCTTGGCAACAAATTATGGTATTTATGACTGAATGTTTACGTTAAATCATACTATTTCTATATGTGAGAACCTGTAAGAGGTTCATAAGTTAACCATACAATCTCATATCATCTATATTCTATTTGAAAACCCTGGTTTTCCTGTAATAAAAAAAATAAAAAGGCGGTATTGGGTGCATCCAATATTAAGTGACCGACATAATATTGGATGTTAAGTAAGTATGTAGTAGTGGTATACAACTATACAGTAGTAAGGAGTATGTAGTAGTTTATTTTACCACTTTGGAAGCGTTAAATTTCGCTTTTAGCTTCATGTATGGGCGCCCCCAAATTAAATATCATATTTTTCTCGGACTCGCACAGAAAGGCTTCCGTACCAACTTTAACTGAATTGGAGATCCACTTACTCCCATTTAGCCAAAATACCAAAATATTTCGTTGACAGCGAATATACCTTTGTTTTTCATAGTATTTGTATGAATAACAAAGTTATGTTTGCGGTTATTGAAAAGGTGCTCTATCTTAAAGACTACTAATTCTATCTCGTTCAAATCAATTTTCGTTGGAAGTCTTTGTCGCCGAGACCCGCCGAGTACGCAGAGCACCGAGTATTATCCGAGTTCTCGGCCCATCTCTAGTTCTAATCCAGTCGTAACATGGACCACAAATCCCATATTTATATATTTTACTAGTAGTCCCCCGCGACTTCATCCGCGCGTTTTTCGATTTTTTTCTCGCCTTATATACCTTCCCTAGACCTCCACGAATATTTCAAGACTAAGATAAGATAAATTCGTTCAGCCGTTTTCGAGTTTTAGTGAGACTAACAGACAGCAATTCATTTTTATACATAGATAGATGTCTAAGTCATGTCTAAGAAAAAACTGTCACAGAAATATCATCATTTATGCAGTCGGTGATTGTTTTGATGTAGCTAAAAAGGCATTTTGATTTTTTCTAAATCCATTTTGTTCATCTTTTATAAGCTTGGTACCTACTGCCTAAGAAATTTAATAAACGTTTATACCAGACTTCTATAGGACTTTTGACAAAATCGGTATTAATGTTGCTAGTCTATAGTTATGAACAGACGTTCTAGTTCCTTTCTTATACAGCGGCCTTACAACTGAATTATTTAGACTTCCAGGAAAGACGCCTTCAGACAAAAGTATATCGACTACGAATACAAATGGATGAATTACTGAACTGATACTAATTTTGAGGATATCAGTACGAATTTTAGTTTTTTTTAGTGATCTTTCAATTTTTACTAGTTCAGTCTCACTGAATGGACTCAGAAATATTGTTTTCTCTACTGATTGTACACTCTTATCAAAATGTTTCCAGTTTTCACTTGTTAAGTGCTGATCTGAAACGCTATCTATGAAAAACTGATTAAAAACTTCAGAGGTGCGATTGTTTAGAGCAATCGTATTCATTTGACAGTTCAAAACGTACGGTATGTCTGTACACTATCTGTCACACGGCAAAATCTAATTGTCTATACTCTGATTTTTAATTAGATAGACCAAAATGACAGCTCCAATCGCACTTTTTATTTTTTAATGTTGCAAGCGTAGTGCAATAGTGATGTACCAATTGAATCGTGTGCGATTAATTGAACTTGTGATTCGAGTGTTCAATAATGTGATTTTACTAATTTGGAGAAATAATGCACGTAAAATGTTGCTATATATGGCTGTAAATAGACGTAATAAATATATTTGCTTCTAATGAGTAAATAATTTAACCCTGTTTACTTGCAATGGCAATATTTTTCTATGATTTGTACGTATTTTGTTTTTTTTTATACTTTCATTAAATGATTTAGAAATAATGATGATAATTGTAGGAAACATAACTTTAAACAGGTTTTATTTATAGCTAATATAGTCAACATAAATTTAAGCTACTACTATTTAATAATAGTAGACTATTGAATACAATTGAATTTTTCGATTATTTTGGAACAACACTGTTTTTAAATTACGAAAAAGTGGTCACCCATCAAATGTCATTTTGGTCTATCTAATTAAAAATCAGAGTATAGGGAGTTCATAAATCGTTAGCGATTGGGTCGTCAATTTTAAACGATGAGTGAACAAATATAGTCCTGCCATAATATTCTTACCATTGTAGTATTATTATAATACTAATAATATTCGATTTCACTGAGTCTAAATTGAGCTGCCTGAAAATTGAACGCCAAAAGTTGAATCGCAATACGCCCTCTGATTACCCATAGGATTACTCATCATAATTGTAGCCTTTCTAAACGTTATTTAAATAATGACACAAAAGCTAAGCTCAAAACAGTATTCAAGCGTAAACCGGATTTAGGCATTTATTAGCAGCCTTGCTGCAAATGTCTTAAAAATCATGCAATAGTGATAACGCCAGCCATTATGCCCTATTAACCAATGGGTATGTGGCTACCACAGCCGCAACTCGTCTTTCACAGAAACTCAGAGGTAAACAGCTCTGAAAAGAGCTTTTACACTACAGAAACACAGATGGTAGTTCTGATAAGAACTGTTTTTGTTATCACACGAAGACTACGCATCGCATCGCGACACGCATCGTGGCGCGCGCTCCCAGCTAACTCACGTCTTCTCACTACTATTCCGTCACGGTAATATTATGTCTACAGTATTGTAACTTCATACAAACGGACGACGTGCGAGCTGTACCTACTCGCTCGGATGTCGGCATGCGCTCGGCATGCTACAGTCGCGAACGTGCCGCAGTGACGACCGGACGATGTGTTGGTTTTTAATCAGTAACTGCGCGATTTTTTACCAGAAATAAGTACAATTAGCTATTTAATATGGCAAGTAGAATATATTGTGCTGTTTTTGGTTGCATGAATTCTTCAATAACGCACCCAGAGATAACTTTTTTTCGATTACCTGGAATCTCCGAAAGGTAAGACTATAAAATAATAAAACTTACTATTAGGTAAGTAGGTACCTACCTACTACGTAATTTGTGTCTTGTGTCTTAATGCTTCAACACCCGAGCGGTTGCAGGCAACCGCATAACAATAGAATTTGCATTGTGTCTCGTTCACATACGCTTGAGGGATTAATGGATTAGTATTTCCTTTTTAACCGTCTTCAAAAAAGGATGTTATCAATTCAATGTATGTATGTAATATTGTTGGAATTGTACCATTTTTGCGTATGTTAATCTATACTACCTTCTGGGGTGCGATTGTGTAAAGCAATCGTATTCATTTGACAGTTCAAAACGTACGGTATGATCTGTCAAACGGTAAAGAACAAAGGGTTTGACAGATCAAACCGTACGTTATGAACTGTCAAATGAATACGATTGTTTTACACAATTCCAGCTCTGAACACGTGTGCCAAATATTATTCATGTTTGTATGTATGTAATATTTGTATGTATGAAATAGTATATATGTATGTTTGTCCACGAGTTTCTCGAAAACTAGAAGGTTGATTGCGATGATTTTTTTTTGTCTACTTGTGTATCGTTGAACTAAGAAAAAAGTGTAAGTTTCATCAAAATCAATTTAGTAGTTTTTGTGCTATGATCATTTAAATAATTTTGTATTATGTTGTATTTCTCGAAGACCAGAAAGCCGAAAACCCGTAAACGCTTTTAGGTAAACAAAGTAGGCAGATGCAATAAAATAAAACGCTGTAGGTGGGCGACAGCCCTATATTGCTAACGTACTGTGCTGCTGTAGGTACTTATTTCAAGGACACGGGCTAGTTACAATACTGATAGACATAATATTACCGTGATTCCGTCGCCGTAAGAAAGAGCCGAGAAGCCGCGGAAATATTTATGTGGCCTACATTCGCGCGCCCTCGCACTCCCGGACGCCGTCTCGTTCCACGCTCTCGCCGCGGCCGGCCGACACTGCCGCGATAAGATAGTGTAATGATGAGACAGAGATGTGTAGAAAACATAGGTGGTTAATATTTTGTAACGGTCAATAACGGTCAAATACTGTGTCCAAGTGAATGAATGGCTATAATGTATATTTTTCTATTGGTCAACTGTGTACATATCTATATCTATACTAATATTATAAAGCTGAAGAGTTTGTTTGTTTGTTTGTTTGTTTGACCGCGCTAATCTCAGAAACTACTGGCCCGATTTGATAAATTATTTTTATGTTAGATAGTCCATTTATCGAGGAAGGCTTTAAGCTATATAACATAAAGATACGACTCACAAGACGACAGCAGCAATGAAAAATGTTGCGAAAACGGGAGAAAGATATTCCTTTTGAGAGCTTCCGCTGCGTACGCTGCGGACACCGCTAAAGTTACACAAAAGTCATGTATGACAAGATTGTTCAGCATTAAGAGTTCTATAATAAAGTCCGCGACAGCAAATGTCTATCTTTTATGGTTGACTTACTACAACCTTTTTTATGTTAATAAATTTGTAAAAAAATAATGCATCATATTTAGAGGTGTATTATACACACAGGTATTTATTCTTATCAAAATAAATACATTCATCATCACGAGCATTTCATTTAGAACAAAGTTGCCCTTTATATCATTTGATTCCAATAAATATCTTAGGAGCTATCACAGTTTTAACATAACTCCGCACCAAAATAATGTTCGCAGCTTAAGTACAACGTGCGCTTGCGCTATGTTTTTATATTATAAAGCTGAAGAGTTTGTTGGTTTGAACGCGCTTATATCAGGAACTGCTGAACCGATTTAAAAAAATATTTCTGTGTTAGATAGCTTATTTATTGAGAAAGGCTTTAGGATATAAAACATCACGCTGCGACGGGAGGGGAGGGAGCAAACTCAAAACGCGCGTACGAAGTCGCGGGGGACCGCTAGTTTTTATATAAATACCAGGTTAAGTTTACTACAATATACATTCCTTCTACAACCTACCCAAACTCTACCAAAGGTATATCTAAAATACTAGTTAACTCAATGAAGACCAAAAACTGCCAAATAGGGGAAATAATTCGTGTTAAGGCAATTTTTGGCATATTTGTAGGGAATGGTGTCTGAAGCAATATACTCAAAGTACTGATGGGTGGGGGTGAAGCTAACGGGTAGGGGGGGATGTAAAGGTCCCTTTTTCAGTTTTCTTTCAATAACTCGAAAACGGTAGCTCACAACAAAAAAATATCTGGTATTCAAATAATCTACATAAAATTCTCTACAAAAAAGGGTATATGCATTTTTTCGCTAGGATCAATAATAAACAAGTTTATTAAAGGAGAAATGTTAATTATGATCAATTCTCACGTTTCATTTAAAGTCTTGGCTTAAATCAAACTGGTAGCACACACGCACGCCGCGCTCCTGTGGCGTCGTCGGGCGGCAAGGTCACCGCCGACCAATCACGACTGCGATTCTTCAATTTGCGATTAGTACATTACCTACGTACAGACACATTACGGTCCAAATTGTATGGTGGTTTTTGATGGTTACCGTGATGTCAACAGCACAAAACGAGCAGAGCAGAAGCGTCGAGGTCTGTCTTTAACATCGGTTGACATTAACTGTAACGATAATACAATCATCATTATTCAACAGGAGCATTTCCTCGCCAATGAAAAGACTAAAACGAAGCTGATTCAGTTCCTCACTGAAAAAATGACAGCAACAGGGATTGAAACAACTGTTGCAACAGGATATGCTGATGGTACTATTGTCAGGAGCGGGTTGGATAAGGCTGCCGTTCATCCAACAGTCGCAATAGTTGGAGAGGATGTCGATTTGATAGTCCTTCTCATGGGATTAGCTCCACCAAATGTCTACGTATTCTTTATGAAGGGCGTGGAAAGGAGGACACCAAATTGTTTTCAGTGCAACAACTTCAACAGCTTCCATTTGCCAAAACAATTCTCCTTCTCCACAGCGATGCGACTAAACCTCAGCAATCCATGGCAAGGCCAAAGTGGGAATTACTAAGCTGTTCACGGCTAAACCAGACCTAACCCAAAAAATCTCAGACATTTTCAGTGAGCTGTCAACATCACCTGAGAGTATTGAACAGGCCGGCGAGAAAATGTTTCTGGCGGGTTTGATACTGAACTTCAACAGTCATAATATCGACAGTTAAAACAACAACACCGTAAGACCAACAATTCCAAATCTCAACCCTTCAAAATGTCAGCAGCTTAATAAGTCAACAGTTCACAAGACCATAAGTTTGAAATCTCAACATGGATAAATTCAGGTTGCTACTTATTTTAATGGAAGGGATACTGACATTTTACATTTATATTTAATACTATAAATTTGAAAGTAACACTGTGTGTCTGTCTGTTACGGTTTCACGCTCAAACTACTGAACCGATTTTAATGAAATTTGGCATGTAGATAGATTTAGTCGTGAAGATGGACATAATTTTTGGCGCAAAAACCGACTAAACTGTGTTTGACGATGAGTGCTTACCTTTTATTTAAACAGCTATTAATATCCTTTGTACATTCCTACACATCGCCATCTAGACCCAAAGTAGTAAAGCTACTCAAAGCTTGCGTTATGGGTGCCAGACAACGGATATAATACTTAAATACTTTTCGTTTTTATTTAGTAGTAAGAACAAGTAACTTCTTCACTTTAATAATCATTATACAAATAATTTAAATAGAATTGAGGTAAGATTTAAAAGTCAAATGACATGAATAATCAAGCCCTACTACGAATACAATTTACTCAACAAAGTAAACTCACCGATATTATGTTGTTACATGTAAAAAAAGAATAAACTGCATGATATTGCCAAGAATACAGAAAAATATCAAAGTGGGGAATAAAAATTAGTTAGAAGAATAAAAATAGAATAAAAACTAGTTTTGAAATAAAGCTTTTGTGCATAATTATTTATTAATTGACCTATGAGATCACGGTCTCCTATTTACGTTTTGGCGTGTAGACGTCCCTAGTCCCCATTTAAATGTATTGCGACGCGTCTTTATTTATTCCAAACCCAAGCATATTGCAGAGCAAACGTCGTGTTTGGCGTCAATATAAAATTCATAAATGAAAATATATTTCTTTTCAAGTCAATGCTTAGTATATTATGTAAGGTCACCTCGTTTTAAGTGATAATATTTTAACAGAGCAAAGAGGACTCATTTTTTTTAAACTGGCCCGCATACGATTTTATTTTTCCTAACAAAAAAATATTATTCTTTAAGGGCACCCTCTTCGCGACAATGCCTTTCGTCTCTTACGTAAGTACTAGATTGAGCGAAAACTAGACAAACGTTTATAATAAAAGTGCTAAAAGACAATAAGTATAAAATAATATTACAAAACAAATGTTTTTACAAATTGTCGGAGTAATGATTTATAGATAAACAATGTCATTTAAAACAAATTTATGTAGACATTGAGGATACATTAATTTATGTATAACTGACTGTCCAATAGTCAGGAATATTTATAAGAAGATTATTTTATAAGTAAAAGTAAAGTATACCTAGCGAAGCTCGTTATAAATAAATATCCTTTGGACATTCCCACACATCGCCATCTAGTCCCAAAGTAAGCTACCCAAAGCTTGTGTTATGGGTGCCATACAACGGATATAATACTTAAATACTTTTTGTTTGTAAATACATACATAATATACATAGAAATCACCCAGACCTATACAAACAGACCAGACAGGTTCATGCACCCAAATGTTTGTATTGTGCGGGGATCGAACCCGCAACCCGCTGCGTAGTAGGCGAATTCTCGACCACTACATCAGACGGGTCGTCATAACTAAATGCATAATTATGGTCAAATTTTGTCTTTCTGTCTGTTTGTTCCGGTTAATCACTACAACGGCTGGACCGATTTAGACGAGACTTTTATTAAATAAGGAGTAATTTAAGCTACCTTTAATATTAATAAATTTGTTAAATAGCCAAACTGCAGCGAAGCGGGCCCTGGTCAGCTAGTAAGTAAATTGGATTTATGTACTTCATAATAATACAGATTAAATGGATACCAAACATGTACACTACGCAAAACTCAAAATACACAATTTCATTATAACGAAAAAAGCTTTTACCGGAATCTACGGTCGTCCACTTCGAACAACCACACAGCTAACAGTCCATGTACTATACAAACTGAAGAATTACGAGACTTCTGGGCGAAAATAGGAAAGTGGGAAGTGCCAAAAAAAACATAACGAAGATGCCGAATGGATCGAAAATCAGTATGAGATAAATAGAGATATTACGCCTATGGAATTTGATGATGTACCTGTGGAAATTTTTGAAGAGGTCATTAGAAAACTTCATAATTGGAAAGCTCCGGGCTCCGTAAATATACATAATTTCTGGTACAAAAATATTTACATACACACATAAGTTTGTACACAAATACATAAATATGTTTATTCAAAATCCACAAACAGTACTCGATTATATAACGAAAGGTATAACTCATATGATTCCAAAAAACCCAGAAGACTTATAAAATCCAGCAAAGTATCGATCGATTTCTTGTCTTCAAACCATTTATAAAATTATTAGTTCTTGCTTGATAGACATCATTTACAAACACGTAGAGACAAACAATATTCTGTCTGAACAGCAGAAAGGGTGTAGGCGTGCCAGTAGGGGTTGCAAAGAGCAGTTAATCATAGACTCAGTTATATTGCGTCAGGTCCACAGGAATAAAGCTGAACTTCACTCTATGTACGTTGACTATAGAAAGGCATACGATTCCGTTCCTCAATCATGGTTGCTAAAAATATTAGATATTTTCAAAATTAATACAGTCATTCAGACGTTCCTACAAGTTGCTATACATAAATGGGAGACAAAACTAAAATTATCCGAAGTGCAAAGTGACCCAACCAAAATAAAGCGAAGTATCTTTCAAGGAGATTCCTTAAGTCCACTTTGGTTTTGTCTTGCATTAAATCAACTTTCCAGTAATCTCAACAACACTGACATAGGATACTCAATACAACACCACCACACTACTGATACACAAACAATCACTACTCGAATAAACCATCTTTTAAACATGGACGACATGAAGCTTAATGCAACCTCACAACACGATTTAGATAATTTAGCGAACCTCACAGAAAAGTTTTCAAATGATATCTGCATGGACTTTGGTATAGAAAAATGTAAAATTAATTCCGTTGAGGCTGGCCATATGCTCTAGCAAAATCAGTATCAGTTAGAAACCGGACAGCAAATAAACTCACTTAACCACAATGAACTTTGTAAATATCTCGGATACAATCAGGCTTGACAAATTCAGTACAAGGAAACAAAAATGCAATTGTTACTACAGTTCAAACACCGTTTAAATTCTATATGTAAATCTCAACTATATACTCGTAATTTAATTAAGGCTGTTAACTTATATACGATACCCATTCTAACATATTCTTTTGGTATTATAAACTGGACACAGACAGAATTACTAAATATTCAAAGAATAATTAATACCAAGATGACGAAACACAGAAAGCATCATCCACGAGCTTGCGTCCAAAGACAAACTTTACCTCGCTATGAGAGACGTCGAGGTATAATCAATGTCTAGTGACATTGATTATACCTCGACCTCGACCTCGATTTACATAACAAACAGATCACAACACTCCGCAAATACTTCTACCACAAAGCAGAAACATCACTCATACATCATACAATAGCCCAAACTGACACCAAACTCACTCCTTTAAATCTTACAGACAGAAACATTAAACACAATGAGAAACAAGTAGATATTCCCACATAAATCAGCGATTGGCCTCGTAAATCTCTCCACGGAAGGCATTGCAAAGGCTTATGCCAAAGTAATGTCGACAAAGCTGCGTCGAACGCTTGGCTGAGTTGTGGAGAGCTCTTCCCAGAGACGGAGGGATTTATGGTTGCCATTCAGGATCAAATAATAGAAACCAGAAACTATCAAAAGCATATCATGAAGACCCGGATACCTACTGATCAATGCAGGAAGTGCAACGGTGGATCTGAGACCATTCAACACATAACAGGGGCCTGCAAGGCCATAGTACAAACAGATTACAAACATCGTCATGACCAAGTTGCCAATATTATCCACCAAAAGCTAGCACAAAAATACAATATGATAACCCAAAAACTAAAACCATACTATAAATATGTTCCTGAACCCGTAATCGAAAACGAAAACTACAGACTTTATTTTGACCGAGCTATTATTACAGACAAAACCACACACTACAATAAACCTGACATCACCTTCACCATACATGACAAAAATAACCAAACTGCTTTCATTATCGATGTAGCGATTCCTAATTCACACAACGTACAGAACACTATTTCAGAAAAACTTTCCTAATACGTAGACCTGAAAGATGAAGTGACTATAGTGCCAATAGTTCTTTCAACGACTGGAATTATTCCAATACAATTACACCTTCTGACACTCAATCTCTCAAAGTTCACATACATACAACTTCAGAAAGCATTTATTTATTTATATTTTATTTTAAGTACACATACGAATCCAGACCAATCACACCATACACGCTCCAATCACACTTTTCCAAGCATATCATCACATCCATCGTAGATGGTCCACATTAGTAACTGACTCACCAGCTACTCCAGCTGCAGCATCTCTGTTAAACCTAAACTAAAATGAAGAGGCAGCACTTGGCTTAGGCCCGTGTTGACTTGAAAACACCAGAGCAATCTGAGAAGAAAATTTATACACAAATAATAATAATAATAATAATAAATTCTTTATTTACGTAAACATAACATAAAACTTATAAATTATATTACTAATAATAATACTAATTGATCATATGTGTGTGTGTGTCTCGACCGACCTACCTATTACAGGTATCGGTTATCGGTTTAATGATTAGGTAATTACCTATTTTTACTTATTGTACCTCATTGAGGAGGTACTCGTAGCGCAGTGGTAGCAGCGCTTTGGTAGTGATACCAAAGTGAAGCAACCTACGACGCGGTCGTGTTTGGATGGGTGACCATTCCGACCATATAAGTGAAGTACATCACGAGCATCTCCGTGCTTCGGAAGGCACGTAAAGCCGTTGGTCCCGGCTAATATCTGTTGATATTAGTCGTTAAGTCTAGTCAGAGGCCTTATGGGCGGCTTGATAACATCTGACTGCAAGGTTAGTTGCTTGCCTTGCAAACACCCCTCCACCAACCCGCATTGAGCCCGCGTGATAGAGTATGACTCAAACTACCTCATAGTTGAGGTAAGGCCCTTTGCCCAGCAGTGGGATGTTACAGGCTAACTTTACTTTTTTACCTCATTGAACTATTGTTACTAGTGCATAGAACTGACACCACGAACAAACCTCGTACGCCATAAATTGACGCCACTTGTTTGTCATCAACGCAAATAAATGGATTCATAATAGAAATTCAAAAGAATACGTCATTGGCATAGCTTTTCTGTACGTAGTAATAACAAATACTCAGTGATGTACCTACACATTTTTAGCTTTTAAACTCTTTTAGCTACCTATACCTGTGTCGATCATCAAACACAGATTATTAAGCTGGAACATTACGGTGTTTCTAATAATGCGTCAAAACTGTTGAATTCTTACCTCTCAGACTCGCAGACTACAAACAGTAAACGTTAATGGCATTAACTCCTCAGGTGCCCCGCTTCAAATGGGAGTGCCCCAGGGCTCTATATTGGGACCTTTGCTGTTTTTGATCTATATTAATGACCTTCCTTTTTATTCAAAGGACTCCTGTGAGATAGTTCTGTTTGCTGATAATACATCTTTAATCTTCAAATCAAGAAGAAGCGAAAAATCATTTGACAGTGTTAGCAGAGCTCTCTCTAAGGTATTAAATTGGTTCACTAGCAATAATTTACTTCTTAATACAAAAAAGACTTAATGTATTAAATTCACCATGCCTAACGTGAAGCAAGCTACCACAGAAATTCTTTTCAACGGTGAAAAATTAGATCTATCAAACTCCACCGTTTTTCTGGGCATTACGTTGGATTCGAAATTGCAGTGGGGACCACATGTTGACGCTCTGGCTGTGAGACTCGCTTCTTTAAGGAAAATAACATCCTCACTGTCGCTTCTCAATACATATTTGATAATAACATGTACGTACGCAAAAAATTAGATTTTTTCAAGAAAAAAAGTGACATACATTCGTATAATACACGAAATAAAAACAAACTTGTCATTCCAAACTTCAGGTTAGCCACAACAATGAATTCATTCCTGGGAAATTGTGTTAAATTTTTCAACAATATACTTAATAATGTTATCGAACTACCTATTTATAAATTTAAGTCACATGTCAAAACTACCCTAATGTCGAAGGGGTATTAAATTCAAGACTATCTTAATGACGATAATGTATGGACAGTCCAGCCTGCACCAAACTGCTGAACCTACCTGTTTATTTTGATTTGTATCATTTTTGAGGCAGCTATGGTGACTGAGTTTATTCCGGCGTTTCTTCTCAGCACTTGCCAAATTGTCTGTGTTTTGTCTTGAAGCGCTAGTAGGGCCCAAAAGATAAGGAGACATGTTCTAGCCCCATACGGGCCAAAATTGATTGATATTACACTAATTATTGACGTTCTTAGTGGCATTTTGTGTCCTAAATTGAATAAATTATTTTTGACTTTTGACTATATTTTCGCTAGTAGTAACCAATTATATTTGTTCCAGGACTACCCACTGAGCTCTTGGAACTCTCGAACGATCCCAATATCTCAGTAAACCTTGTAAACGAGTTTTTTGTCAACATAGGACCGCAGTTAGCATCCAATATTCTCGCTAATCCGCACCCAAATCCGACAAACTTATTTTTACCACCAAAAAACCTCATGGGTAACTCGATGGTTCTAATGGAGACGGATGAATCAGAAGTGAATAATATTATCACTAATCTTAAAACTAACAGTGCTGTTGGCTATGACGGAATATCATCTGCTATCATCAAGGCTGCCCGGGACACGCTAATTTCTCCAATTGTACATGTCTGTAACCTTTGTCTTAATACAGGTGTCTTTCCAAATGCCTTTTAGAAGGCCCTGGTCCATCCAATACACAAGGGAGGAGATAAAATTAACATCAACAATTATAGGCCAATATCCGTATTAACTTCTCTTTCAAAAATTTTAAAAAAGATACTTAACAGAAGGCTCATCAACTACTTAAATAAATTTAACATTATTTCAAAGAACCAGTATGGTTTTAGCAGTGGCCTATCTACTGAGGATGCTGTTCTGGATTTGGTTGATTTTGTGGCTAGAAAGGTAGACAGCAAACTAAAAGTAATAGGAGCCTTTCTCGATTTGTCAAAAGCTTTTGACACTGTTTGTATACCCATTCTTATACAAAAACTAAATGACATTGGCATCCGGGGGCTGGTCTTGAACATATTCAGGGACTATCTCTCAGAACGTAAGCAGTGCATTAAAATAGACACATATATCAGTAACGACAAAAATCTGTTATATGGGGTCCCCCAAGGTAGTGTGTTGGGTCCGACCCTGTTTCTGATCTATATAGATAGTTTGTGCCGCTTCGCGATTCCGCACTGTCGTATTATTACCTACGCGGATGATACAGTTTTGTTGGTTGAAGGTAGTACCTGGGAAAGTGCTCGAAGTAGGATGGAAGACTGCTTGCGCGCCGTCTCAACATGGCTGAATAAAAACCTTCTCACCTTAAATATAAAAAAAACCCTATATATTACCTTTTCCGCATCTAAAGTCTCCCAGCCTAGGCCAGATTCCTACTATATCAAGATCCATCATTGTGTTTCTGCAAACTCTAACTGTCATTGCATACCAATAGAGCGTACAGACACAGTCAAATATTTAGGGGTTCTGCTCGATAGCACGCTAACCTGGATACCACAAATAAATAGTATGACATCGCGTATTCGGAAAATCATCCACGTCTTTAAAAAGTTAAGAAGCTCGGCGGACTACAGGACTCTGAAATTAGTCTATTGTGCTCTGGCTCAATCTATACTCACGTACTGCATTCCATCTTGGGGCGGAGCCTATACTACTTACTTTTTAAAACTTGAAAGAGCACAAAGAGCTGTATTAAAAGTGATGGGAAGGAAACACTTTCGATATCCGACGGTCTAACTTTATAAAGACTGGGAAGTGCTCACTACTAGGCAACTATATGTGCTACAAATGACGCTTCGCAAACATCGCACGCTCCCACCTCCTGAAGCAGGAGATCGTAAAAAAAGTGGCCGTCGTATAAATTACAAGGTGTGTGAACAAGTCCCATACAGAACCGCGTTTGCAGGCAGACAATTCCATGTTCGTAGTAACCTCATATACAATAAAATTAATAAACAATTAAACACATTCACACTTACCTCAAGAAAATGTAAACAGGTTTTGCATCAGTGGTTACAAGGAATGACCTACAATGAAACCTAGGAACTTTTGAAAATTTCAAACTAAAATTAAAGTGGAAAAATTTAACAAAAATACACACGCACGCACACACACACACACACACACACACACACACACACACACACACACACACAAACACACACACACAAACACACACACAACACAAACACACACACACATACACACACACACACACACACACACATACACACACACACACACACACACACACACACAAACACACACAAAATAATCTTTGTTTAACAATAAATGGGTCTTTAAATGGCAATATTTTAACCTGAACCTTGTTAGTCCGGCGGAGGGCGCTAACGACTGTCATACAGTTTTCTCGTAAAACTAGTACAGTAGTTAACGAACATCCGTATCTTACTAGTAAGCGTGTACTCTAAAGAGGTTAACACAAATTATTGTTTTTAATTATACATATGCTCGATAATAACATTAAGTTAAGATACCATGTACAACTCTTCTTGTTAGCAAATAAACTTTACTTTACTTTACTTTACTTTACCCAACGACCTCTCGGTATATTGGCACCAATACCCGTACAGTCTGGGCCTGGTCTTCTGCAAGCTGTGAGCTCTCATATCCAAAGCGTGAGTACTTTTACGCTTCACTTGCTCAGCAACGTTCGATTACACTTTACATAATATTGATTTTAAATGAATCATTTCGGCTTACGGGATGAAATATTGTATGAAAATACATCTCGGCCCATTTGGTGTAAAGATATTTGAACTTGGAAGACAATTTCGTATGAACGCGGCAGTTGATGGCCACGTACGGCCTTAAAAAAAAACAACTTTAAAAAAAAGTAAAAACCGACTTCAAAACCAAAATGTACTATAAAGACTTTAGTTGTTGCTTGATGGTCAAAGTGTTGGCACCAACTCTAAATTGTTTGCCTAAACTGTATTCCTTTCAATGGTCAAGTTTTATTTAAGACTTTTTAGAGCATTTTGGTTTTGAAGTCGGTTTTAACTATTTTTAAGTTAATTTCATTTCTTCATTTCTAGAGATTACAGGAGAGGGAGGGGGGAGTTGTAGCTTATGATTCTGTTCTTTAAGAAGCTACAAACTACCTATTATATCTCACACCAAGAGACTATACCAAGATCCCATCATTAGATCCCTAATACACTCGATTCACAAAGATCTAACCCATCATCTGACCCCAATTGGCAACAATGGGTACACAAAAACCCAAACAACGACAAAGGGGATACAAAAAAAACACATAAAGTCGAATCGATAACCTCCTAGTAAAGTAAATTCGTCACATTTTTGTACTCATCATACATTCAAAGTAAATTCGTCGCATGCATTAAAAATTATTATGTGTTAATTTGTTATAGGTCTCTATGGGATGTCATTGGAATGAGCTCTTCACTTCAGAAAATTAGAACTGTGACGAATTTACACATACTAGGTTCTGTGACGGATTAACTTTGTGACGAATAAACAATACGAGTAACCCGTCAGAAATTTTATTTCATTGCCTTTTTGCGCGTGGAAAATTATAAAAAGTAAGTTTTAATTAATTACAAACAAACAATTATAGCAAAATAGTATTGTATGACGGATTAACTCCTTCACCCTCAGTGCTATAAGACTCTGAAACTCTCTCCCTGATACTATCTAGACTTCATCGTCTAAGTATTCCTTCAAGAAGTCTATTCGTGAGCTTTTTCTCAGTGAGAATACCATGTGATGCTTGATAAGATTTGTCCTTCTCTGTTTCCCTATTGTAATCTCTGTTAGCTTATGTATGGATAATTGTATGTATTCAAGTATGCTTAAGTAGGTTTATTTTTAATTATTTATGTAAGTATATTTGTACCTTAAAAATATTTTGTTGCTTTTATGTGTTGTGTTTTTGCTTCACCCAATGGTTGACTGGTAGAGAATGCTTTAAGCATTAAGTCCGCCATTTGTACTTTAGTTTTGTCAGCGCAATAAAGAATAAATTAAATAAATAAAAAGAAATTAATAATTTTAAACTCTTAATTCTAAACTCACAAATGGTCTCTTTTTAGCGATTACTTCAGAATGACAGGAAAATTAAAACAAATAGAAGTTATCTCAATATATAAAGATGAATCCATATTTGCCTTGGTCACGGTATCACGTGGGAACGGCTGGACCGATTTCGTTTATTATTGAGCGGAAAACCGATTGTCATGTTTTTGACTTTATTATCACATATCTTTATTTTTTTTCTTTATTTATATATGTATAGCTATATAGCTATATATATATATAGCTATACATCCATTCTCACAAACTTTTACAATTATAATATTAGTAGGATAGAACTTTGCGGGCACGTATATCTCATTCACAGGTATTAAGTAACTTTCATTTAATTTATGTCCATACAAATGGACATACGCACTCTGGTGCGAAATATCACGTACCATCATATTTGAAACTCGTGCAATTAAGGTCTATTGAAAGTTAGGTTAGAAATATTTTATCGTAATTATCCAATTGCTTTAATAGACTTTATTTTCTAAATAAAGGAGTTGATTGTGGAATAAAACACTATTTTAGAGATACTTTTCGCGAATATTTATTAAATTTTATTCTTATGTTTCGAACACTTTACAGCGTTCGTGGTCACGGGTAGACTAAGATGTTAATTGTCATATACAGAGTTTTCAAAATAAAACTACCGCCACTCAATAATATTAATTAACATTCCTAATCACGCAGAAAGAGCTATACCGTTGTTGCAGTACCATTAAAACATACGAGGTTACCTTGTTTCAAATGATAATATTTAAAGGGCTGATTTAACACAATGAATGGATATTCTTTTGTAGAAACCACTTTGGGTTTTTATACGCTAGTTTTTGAGAAAATTAAAAGTATGTATGAGATATTAGAAAAATAATGATTAGGCATTGAATTGAGAGAGGTGGAGGCCGATGACGTAGATAACTTTTAAAATCGTCAGGGTGCTGTTTAAAAAAAAAACTTTGTTAGAGAAAATGTTTCCTATTTCTATGATGTATACAAATACACAGTTAAAATATTATCACTTAAAACGATTTGACCTTATATAAAAAATGACATTAATACCTAATTATGGTGCTAACTACGCAATGTTTGCAGTATCTTGATATAGATCCCTATATTTTTATGGTTTATTCGCACAAACTCACAGCCCAAAACCTTTTCCGTCTCGTTACGCTAACGGTTTCCACCGTCAGTCAATCACTATTTGAAACATAACCAGACTTGAGACTAACCCGCAAAAAATATTCCTTTGTTAAAAATAGCACGGAAAAGCGGTCGGTTTTTCAAATCACTATGTCGTGCAAATATTCTAGGTGGTCAATTGTTGTTTGTCCATAGCTGTTCTTATTATCCAAAAACCGGCTAAGTGCGAGTTGGACTCGCACACGGAGGGTTCCTTATCTACTATATGTAAGTAATTTTGCCCTAATAATATTATGTTCTGTAAAACGTGATGAAATTATAGTATGAGACAAAACTGGGTATGTAATTTGATGGCGCTGATCCACAACTTTTTTTAGCTAACAGAACAATCTTAATTAATATTTGACTTCAGTTTTAGTTTGAAATCTTTACACGAAGTAGAAGTTTTCGTAAGTGAGGATTAACATGTTTATTAATTTGCCTTAAGCGGATGGCTTACAACTCTGTAATTTGTTCACTTATCAAAACATTACGCTGTTTGGTGAAAAAATTGCTTAAAGTTTGGAGAAGCTAATTTTTGTGTGCTTTTCTTTTGATTGATAATTTAATATAACGCTTTCAAACTATACGACATATCTGTCGTCACGACATTTATGAGAAAGCGCTCTAACGTTGTTCGCTGTAACCGCAACACGTTTCGTAGAAGTGTGCTACGCGAGCGAATATCGCGTTGGAGTATTCGTAGCTCGTAGCCCGTAGCGCACGTTTCGTAGTCCCTTCTAGGGCGAATATGTTTGTTGCAATAGAATCAATATGTACAGAATAAATTCAATTTGTACAATACGCCACACGTTTACTGTCGTCTCCGAATTTTAAAGTAACCACAGATTTTGACTTGATTTTTAGGTATAGTCCAAACCTTATGATATCGTCATTTCTGTCTGCCTGTCCGTCTGCCCGTAGTTTAGCTTACAGACCTGAAGTAAATTTTCTAATCTCCCCACCCAAATAATAAATACATTTTCTATTGCCTAACCTTTCGAGTGGAGTATCCGAAACATTATTTATTTTTTTCATTGCTCTGATCCCAAAGTAAGCAGCTAATGCACTTGTGTTATGAAAATTAGACACTACAGTGGTACCACAACACCCAGACCGAAGACAATATAGAAAAAAAAAATGATTTCTATATTGACACGACCGGGAATTGAACCCGGGACCTCGGAGCGGCGACGCCTTGAAACCAGCGTGCTAAACCACTTCACCACGGAAGTCGTCAAAACATTTTGTTTTTAAAGATTTTTTTTGGTTAGTGTTCAATGTCTCTACACTTTTTCAACTAAATAGTTTAGGTGGATATGGTTAGGCGTATTTACTGCCTAACGTTTTATTTATATAGGTATTAACTGTACTTATTGCTCTGGTGGTCTTCATAGTATACATTGGAGACTATTCAGTGTTGCTCTCCGAGATCAGCTCTTGGATTGTCCGGAGACTGCCCTCGGCGCAAAAAAAGGTCATACTAAGACCTCCCGTCAAAAATGTAATAAAACTCTTTGGTGAATTTTATGACAAGTTATTGATTTGACACTTAGAATAAAAAAATGACTATCTCTCTGTACTTTATCCTTTCAACGTAAAAACATTGTGTTTTTGTTGTAAATAATATATATATCTGTTGTATATTGTGACGTGAGTGGAATTTAAACCGAAATAAGTTATCGACGGACGCCCCCGCTACTGCAGCTTGAAGGCTGTCCTCCGCTGATTCTCTGGTGAGTTTATTCCATAAAATTATTATCCCTTTGGAATAGAACGACAAAAGCGAGATGTCACTAGCAGCAAACAGTGTGATAAAAAGAGATGGGTAGCAGAACTATTTTTGTCAGATGTCAAACAGTTGACCGCCCTGCAGAAGCTCGCTGAAAATTACGTGCATTTGATTTTTTATATTTCAAAGTGAAATTGTGTATATTTTGGAGAAATAATGCGTCTGAAACATGGTAACTTGATCGGTGATTGATTATTATGCATTACAGCGGCATAACCCCAACAAATAATCATTTAACAGGTAGATTAGTCCAAATCGAAGCCTCTTAATATACGACTTATATTTACCAATGCGCTCCAAATTTAAAGTACGCAGTTTGATTATTCTATTCTACAAACGTTAATTTACGTAAAAAAATAAAGACAGAATAACACATGGAATGTATATCGACGAATATTTTGTATAATGAAATAACATTAGTTTTACACTAGAGCTGCATGTTCAATATTTTGTGTCGACTGTTTATCATGCAGTAAACTACTATATTAAATTTAGGAACATTGTTATAAATCACCTGATCGAAAGGTTATCTCATTTAAAGCTACAAATGTTACTTACTTATGTTAGTTACTGACATCTTAAATCGGTTTCGTTTGACAGCTTTTACTTGTCCTTCTATTCCGATAGGAATATTAATTTTATGGTTTATTCTGAATATCTTTTATGTAGATTGTGAAACCACCAGAGTTTAGTATTAGTTCACATGTTACATTTACAATTTAGACCTAACAAAACCTTAAAATTCCTTGGGTGAGTTAAACATTTGGTGCCTGCTAGTTACAAGCGGCATCAGGATAAGTATAAAAATGCATATCAGTAGCATATTAGCGCCGCCTGTGTTTTCTCTGTTAAGACATATGGTTGACTGGTAGAGAAATTTTAACATCATGTCCGCCATACATACCGTTTGTTTGTGTATGAAGTTTTTGAATTAAATAAATATATGCTGAATTTAGAAGAAAATCTATCTCAACCTTGATAAGTAAACAAATTACAGAGTTGTAAGCCATCCGCTTAAGGTAAATTAATAATCATGTTAATCTTTGCTTACGAAAATTTCTACTCCTCTACTTCGTGTAAAGATTTCAAACTATAAATGAAGTCAAATATTAATTAAGATTATTCTTTTAGCTAAAAAAGTTAAGTTGTGCGTCAGCGCCATCAAATTACACTAAACATCCAGTTCTGTCTCATAATTTCATCACGTTTTACAGAACATAATATTGTTAGGGCAAAAATACATAGACATGCATACCTTGTCAACTGATAAGGAACCCTCCGTGTGCGAGTCCGAATCGCACTTAGCCGGTTTTTGGATAATGAGAACAGCTTTTGACAACAATTGTCCACCTAGAATATTTGCACGACATAGTGATTTAAAAAACCGGTCGATTTTCCGTACTATTTTTAACAAAGAAATATTATCTGCTTGTTAGTCTCAAGTCTGGTCACGTTTCAAATAGTGGCTGACAGCGGAAACCGTTACCGTGACGTGACGTAAAAGGCTTTGAGCTGTGAGTTTGTGTGTATAATACATAAAAATATAGGGATCTATTTCATCGTACAGCAGACTTTGTGTAGTTAGCACCATGATTTGGTGTTAGACGATTTTTTATGATACTGCAACAAAATATGAATTAGGACTTGAATAATGTTATTTTTTTAATGTTTTTCCATTAAATTTGCATTTTGATTATAGTTATACACGTCATTTTAAGGGTTCCGTAGCCGAATGGCAAAAAACGGAACCCTTATAATTTCGTCAAGTCTGTATGTCTGTCTGTCCGTCCATATGTCACAGCCATTTTATTCTGTAACTATAAGCATCACACTGTTGATATTTGGTAGGAAAATGTATCCTGTTTACCACTTTAAGATTCTTATACAAAAAATAATAAAAATATGACATTTAAGGGGGGGGGGGGGGGGGGGGCTCCCATACATGAAACTAAAACCAAAAAATTTTTTTTAGCCAAACCTATACGTGTGGGGTGTCTATGGATAGGTCTTTTAAAATGACACCGAAGTTTCTAAAACCATTTTCTTTTAAAGTCTAACGTGAGCACAGCTAGACGCTTCCAAAGTGAAGAAAAAAAATGGGCGTCCCCCCATCTAACTTCTAAACCGAGCAAGTGTAAATTTTGAAAAAAATATGTAATGTAGATCTTAAGAAATACTTTCAGCGAAAATTCGGTTCGGACGAGATCGAACGAGTAGTTTTTCAGATATAACACATTTTCAACAACCGCAAACATAACTTTGTACTTCATACAAACACTATGAAAAACAAAATTATACTTGCAGTCAACAAAATATTGTGGTATTTTACTAAGAAGAAGTATGTGGATTTCCTAATTCAGTTAAAGTTGGAACCCTCAGTGCGCGAGTCCGACTCGCACTTGGCCGGTATTTTTATGCAAAGTAGTTATCTAACAATATCGAAAAATGGAACGTAACAAAGAAAAGGTAATTATTTTTTTGCGTATTTCAGCTGAATCAGAACTAGTGCGAGACTATGAAAAGCATAAGATCAAATGTTCATTTTCTATATCACATATAGATATGAGAAATAATATCATGTGCTAATTAACTTCCTTATTACAAGAAGAATCAGTACCTAACTCGATACAATATAAATTTACGAGTATCGAGTACGGCGAATTGGGTCTTTTAGGAACCCGTCAATATTTTTTTGCAAACTTTCTTTGGATGTTGAAATTAGAAGCGGATTGAAATCTTAAGAGCTCGTTTTTTGTGTATTAGGTAGTCAAAAGCAATCCTCCGCAGATACCGAGTACGACAAGAAAAGTAAGTCGTTAACCCCAAAACTACACTAAAGAAGCAAGCAATCAGGCAATACGAGTATTACAATGAATTCGTGAATTCACGCTTCAAAGATTACTTTACGCAGTTCTAAATGTCTAGACTAAATATGCAAATGATAGATAATAGATTCATGTAGCGAAGTGAAAAGCCTCGATTCCGTTAATATTGTTAAAATTCTTGCTTCTTTTTTGAGGTTGTAGGGTACTTCCTACACTTCTTTATTAGTGACGCATTATCCTAATATTATATTTACATAAACCTTAAAACTAATTATTTATACAACACAAAATATATCTTACAGTCCTAAATCACAATATAACAATATCTATTTACAATATATTTTATAATTACTTAAACTTATTTATTAATACATTCACTAAACAAATAAACAAGACTAATAGTATGCGATGTGCACTAGGTATCGGTTTCAGTATTGGTATCAACAGTTATCGACACTTCTACATCCCTAGTCTCGCCCGATGCCCTATGTACCCGGCTATGTACAGCAGCGGGCGCCGATCGCACGCGCACCGGTCCGACCAGTCGAAACTAAAACGTAGTGATTACTTGCTCAGTGGTCGAAACTTAGTCACGACGCGGAGCGCACGCTTGCCTTGCTCAGTTTCTACGCTTACGATCTCGCTATCGCTTATATACTTATTCTTCCGTTATATATTTCTTGCTTATGACTATCTCTGTGCTTTCTTAGACAATCTGTCGTTGTGTATGTGCTATTACTTCTGCTTATTTATTGTGCCTTCTGAACTTTTACTGGATGTGTGGACTGTAACAATATATACCATCAAACCGTAAGTTGGAGTCATCATTTATTTACACCTACCACGCATCATTTACCCACACTGGTGACCCTACAACGAGCACAAGATGGCTGACGAAGGTGAAGCACATGGCGCACCAAGCGGCACTAGCGATGTGCGAGTATCGATAGACCGTGGCGATGTTTATAAGGTCAGTGCTCGGGTTCCACCATTCTGGCCGGAAGAACCAGAGATATGGTTTGCCCAAGTCGAGGGTCAATTCGCAATTGCGGGCATTACCAATGACATGACGAAATTTAATTACGTCATCAGCCAGTTGGACAACCAGTACTCTAGGGAGGTCAAAGACGTCATTATAAAACCGCCAGCTGACAACAAATACGAGAAGCTTAAGACCGAGTTGATTAAGAGACTCTCTGCATCCAACGAGAAGAAGCTGAAACAGCTGCTAATGCATGAGGAGCTCGGTGATAGGAAACCCTCCAGCTTTCTTCGTCACCTCAAAAGTCTAGCTGGCCTGGAAGTCCATGACGATTTTTTGAAGACCATATGGATTAGTCGTCTCCCACACGCTATCCAGACAGTCCTCGCGGGTCAAGCCTCATCTGCCACCCTGGATGACTTAGCTGACTTGGCCGATAGAGTCAACGAGATAGCTGCCTCAACGCCCCGAGTCGCCGCCGTGAGCCAACCCGTCCCCGGATCAGTGCTAAGCGACCTCACTAAAGAAATTGCCGAACTTCGGAAGCAGGTGCAACAGCTGTCTACGCAAAACCGCAGCAGGTCCCGCCAGCCTAACCGAGAAAGATCCAAATCCAGGCAGAGGTCCCAGTCGAACTACCGCAAGTTCCCACTCTGCTGGTACCACGGCAAATTCGGTGACAAAGCGACGAAGTGCGTCCGTCCCTGTGACTTCAAGTCGGGAAACGCCAGCGGCAATCGGTAATGGCGACTGACGATTGCCATACATCCCCAACTGGTCGCCTGTTCGTCACAGATCGAGTTTCGAAGACACAATTTCTCGTCGACACTGGAAGTGACTTGTGTGTCTTCCCCCGATCAGTGCTCCGTGACCGTCGTGCGCGAACAAACTATGAACTGAGTGCAGCTAACGACACTAAAATAGCTACGTATGGTTATGTACATTTTAATCTAGACCTAGGCTTACGTAGAACATTTCCTTGGCGTTTTGTAGTGGCTGATGTTACGAAACCAATTATAGGCGTAGATTTTCTTAATTTTTATAGCCTCATAGTAGATTGCCGCAACAAGCGCTTAGTTGATAACTTAACTACTGTATCCGCCGTAGCTGATTCTGTTAATGATTGTAATGTGCATTCTGTAAAAGTTTTGACTGGTGTGACTCGTTATCACAAAATTCTCGATGAATTCCCAGAGATAACACGTCCAGCTGGTGCACACCGCAACACACCACACAACACTGTACACCACATCCGTACGACTCCAGGGCCTCCAGTTTTTTCAAATCCTCGCCGTTTAGCTCCGGATAAACTGAAAATTGCGAAGCAGGAATTTCAGTCCATGCTAGCTGATGGTACAGCCAGACCTTCGGAAAGTCCTTGGTCTTCTCCGTTACACTTGGCACCGAAAAAAGACAACGGGTGGCGACCGTGTGGTGATTACCGCATGTTGAATGCTCGCACTGTACCTGATAGGTACCCGATAAGGCACATCCACGACTTTGCCCATAGTATAGCTGGCTGCAAAGTCTTCAGTACTCTGGATTTAGTTAAAGCTTACAACCAGATACCTGTCAGTGCAGAGGACATTCCCAAAACTGCCATCACCACACCGTTCGGCCTGTTCGAATTGCCATTTATGCCTTTCGGTCTTAGGAATGCTGGCCAGACTTTCCAACGGTTCGTGGACGAAATAACTAGAGGGCTTGATTTCGTCTATACGTACCTCGACGATTTTTTAGTTTTTTCGCGAGATGAGGTCCAGCACGAGCAGCACCTTGTACTGTTGTACATATTGTATTATGTGTAATAAATTGAGTACCTTAATATATTTAGTATTCATCGGACTCACATTAACATTCTCATCACATTATCTTTGTTTTTCCATGCTTTCATTTCCTTTTTCCATCCAAAGATTGCTGGTTCATTTGCTGTAAACACGAACTTAGAGTTAATCATAGATTCTATCTACCTTAACGCAGTTCGTATTTTCTCCCTAAAAAGTCGTACTGTAGACGTTAAACTATAGGCATTACCTGCCTTTCTACTCTTCTTATACTATTACTCTGTATTTTTGGATTATTGATGTTTTCTAATCCTTTTTGAACAATATTTATTGTGAATCTAAAAATGTCAAACTTTCAAAGCTCTGTTATTCTACTTTTCTTTACATAATACTGTAAAAATAGCTGTGTTTTACCTTTGTTTGCAATTTTCCTTTAATTTGCATTGGGTGATGATTCGTTTTCCTGTATTTTCGTAATTTGCTTGATTTTTTGACAGTATTTTTATCTTTATTGACATGGTTGTTATGACAATATCTTTCATAGTCTGACAACTTCTATCAAAGTTTATTACTTTTTCGGGTATAATCCTCTGTAAACCACCAGTATTCATGTTCTATTTTTGAACCTACCTCGATCTAAATTTGAACGGCCCCGGCCCCCTATATAAGCCTTTCTTTTTTTCATTCTATTCATTCGATTCCGAGTTCTAAGCTCGAACAGTTCTATTATACTCCAAGAAATAAACACTCTACATCTTCCCTCAAGAAGTCTTGAAGAACCGCCGGTGACTACTGAAACACCTCCTCACGCTAGGGGAGGGACCGGACACCGGAGGAGTATCCAAGCACATTGACTGCAGTAATACCTCCTCGCTCTAGGGGAGGGACCTGTCTCCTTCTCGGAAGAGGATCCGAGACCAAGTACTTCTGGCACTCCAACTGATCATAACATTTTCTATATAGTGCCCGTTACCCTCATTACTGCTGTGAGTCACTCTTCACGGCGCCTGTCACCGCTGCACATCGGCGTCACTGCTCTTCACGGCGCCTGTCACCGCTGCACATCGGCGTCACTGCTCTTCACGGCGCCTGTCACCGCTGCACATCGGCGTCGCTGCTACCTCCGCTGTGTCGGCCCTGCACTCCGACGCCGCCCTTTGCTGCCTCCAGGACAATACTTATTGAAGATTTGAAGATACTTACTCACGCCCACTGCACTTTACTTACATTCATACAGACATCACCTCATCTCATTTTTCGGTACTGTATTCTTTTTGTTTTAATATAAATTCTATTCCCTCTTCTACCTCTTTCTTTTACCTTCTTCTACTTCTCCACATTTGTCGCTTCACGACAACCTTCGCCAGATCTTCACCAGGCTGAAAAACTATGGCATGGTCATAAACACCTCTAAGTGCGTCTTCGAAGTATCTGAGGTTGACTTTTTAGGTTACAGCATCTGCGAGGGCGGCACCAGGCCTCTAGACATAAGAGTTCAGGCTGTTAAAGATTTCCCTCGCCCCATCAACGTGCGACAGTTACGAGCTTTTCTCGGCATGATCAACTTTTACCGGAGATTTCTTCCTCGCGCAGCCGAAATACAAGCTCCCCTTCATGCCTTGCTGACGGGAACGCTCAAGCCCACACAGCCCATCGACCTTACAGGTAAAGCTTTGGACGCCTTTGAAGCCTCAAAGGAAAACCTTGCCAACGCCGCCTTACTAGCTCACCCTGATTGCTCTGCCACACTCGCTTTAGTGACCGACGATTCGGACAAAGCTATCGGCGCAGTCCTATAACAGCTCAAAGACGACGCATGGCAACCCGTAGCTTTCTTTTCTAGGAAGTTGAGTCCATCTCAGACCAAGTACTCGCCGTACGATCGAGAACTCCTCGCGATCTACGAAGCGGTAAAATATTTTAGGCACATGCTCGAGGCCCGGCACTTTATTGTCTATACTGACCATAAGCCAATCAGTTTTGCCTTCCATGAAAGGAAGAAAAATTGTTCGCCCAGGCAGTATAGGCATCTAGACTTCATTTCTCAATTCACGACAGACATCCGTCACATATCTGGTAAGGATAATGTGGTGGCTGATACTTTGTCACGAATTGAGGAATTGGAAGCGCCAGTAAACCTCGAGCATCTTGCTCAAGGACAAGCCACGGACTTAGAGCTGGCCAAACTGCTTGCGGAAGGCTCATCTTTAAAATTTGAAGAGTTTAAGGTACCTGGAAGTCGCGTTCCTCTGTATTGCGACGTCAGTACACCGACTTCTAGGCCATTTGTTCCAAAATTCTTCCGCAAACAGGTCTTCGATAGCCTGCACTCCCTAAGCCATCCCGGTTGTAAGGCGTCTGCTAAACTAGTTTCAGAACGCTTCGTCTGGCCGGGCATACAAAGAGACTGCAGAAACTGGGCTCGTAGCTGCGTTCAGTGCCAGCGCGCTAAAGTCACTCGGCATGTGAGTGCCCCTTTAGGCACATTCAATCTGCCCCGAGCGCGCTTTAAAGAAGTCCATATAGATCTAGTCGGACCTTTACCTCTTTCCGAAGGCTACCGGTACTGCCTGACGGCCGTAGATCGGTTTACCCGATGGCCGGAAGCCATACCGCTAGCGGACATAACAGCCGAGACAGTCGCTAAGGCATTACTGTCGACTTGGATAGCTCGATTTGGCTGCCCTACAAGCATTACAACGGACCGAGGACGACAGTTCGAGTCCAATCTTTTTCAGTGCTTGTCTACTATGGTCGGATTCGAGCGCAAGCGGACCACAGCTTACCACCCAGCCAGCAACGGACTCGTAGAACGATTCCATCGCCAACTTAAAGCGGCAATAGTTTGCCATGCCAACGATAGGTGGACAGAATCGTTACCTTGGGTGTTACTAGGCATTAGATCATCCTTCAAAGAGGACTTACAGGCGTCTTCCGCTGAGATGGTCTACGGTGAGCCGTTACGCCTACCAGGAGAATTCTTTGACACTGGCACAGGAGGTACAACTGACGTATCCGAATTTACAGCTCGTCTTCGGAATCTCGCTCAAAGGTTAAAGCCCACTCCATCTTCGCATCATAACAACCCCAAGATGTTCATTTATAAAGAACTGGCCACATGTGATCACGTTTTCCTTCGAGAAGACGCATCACGTGGTTCACTTCAACCTGTCTATTCTGGGCCACACAAAGTCATATGTAGGGGGGATAAAATCTTCAAGATTCTTTTCAAGGACAAACAGGTCACAGTATCAATTGACCGCCTTAAACCGGCCTTTGTACTGTCTGACCACATCGAAGAACCTGATTCAGAACCTCCAAAAGAATATGTCACTCGTTCTGGGCGTAGGATAAAGTTTACCGATTTTTATCGCCCTTGACGGTCTCTGGAGGGGGGTGGTGTAGGGATACTTCCTACACTTCTTTATTAGTGACGCATTATCCTAATATTATACTTACAGAAACCTTAAAACTAATTATTTATACAACACAAAATATATCTTACAGTCCTAAATCACAATATAACAATATCTATTTACAATATATTCTATAATTACTTAAACCTATTTATTAATACATTCACTAAACAAATAAACAAGACTAATAGTATGCGATGTGCACTAGGTATCGGTTTCAGTATTGGTATCAACAGTTATCGACACTTCTACATCCCTAGTCTCGCCCGATGCCCTATGTACCCGGCTATGTACAGCAGCGGGCGCCGATCGCACGCGCACCGGTCCGACCAGTCGAAACTAAAACGTAGTGATTACTTGCTCAGTGGTCGAAACTTAGTCACGACGCGGAGCGCACGCTTGCCTTGCTCAGTTTCTACGCTTACGATCTCGCTATCGCTTATATACTTATTCTTCCGTTATATATTTCTTGCTTATGACTATCTCTGTGCTTTCTTAGACAATCTGTCGTTGTGTATGTGCTATTACTTCTGCTTATTTATTGTGCCTTCTGAACTTTTACTGGATGTGTGGACTGTAACAATATATACCATCAAACCGTAAGTTGGAGTCATCATTTATTTACACCTACCACGCATCATTTACCCACAAGGTCATACTTTCATTTTTGAGGTATCTGAATTGGCGACCCTTGTCAAAATGTGAATAATACACAGTTCTAAAAGAAACGAAAAACAGAACGTTATAAAATTTATTTATTTAGACTTTATTGCACTGTAAGTTTGGTACATGACTTTATTGCATAATTGGCGGACTTAATGCCTTATGGAATTATCTACCAGTCAACCACTTGAAAAAATAAAATTGTGATAAAAAGAACGTATTACAAGAATGTCTATATACAGTACCTAAGTGGTTAGGTGAAGATTCAAATGTAAATAATATAATATATGATTTAGAAAAGTTTCACTTCCTTCGCGCCGACAGCAATTTCTCTGTATAGACCTATGGTTGACTTACCAGTCAATGCTTTAAGCATTAAGTCCGCCAAATAAACCTTTTGTTTGTGCATGAAGTGTTTTAAAAAAAAATTGAACTATATGACACTTATTAATTTATCAAGAGAAGTAATTAAAAAACTATCCCTACAATACCCCTTTTAATTAGTTCCCTTTTGTTATTTATACCCCTACAAAAATTAACGCTCGAAAATGGAGATCACAATTATTTGAAGCGAGGAATCGTAGGGGAAAAACTCTAAAATAAAATTATATTGGGCTGGGCACGTTGATTGTGCATTTAAGCGGAAATTATTAACTGCTTCTTTTAAACTTGAAACTAGTCTCGTTCAGGAAAAAAGTTCTGTTAGAACAATGATTTTAAATAGTTATGAAGAATGAAAAAAAGAAAAGTCAAGCTTATCGATTGAAAAGAAGTGGGTAAAATTTTACTCACATGGCCCAATTTCTGATAGTCCGTACATTATTTAACAGTGACTATAAAATTAATTTTAGTGAAATCATAGTTTATACCATCATTATCATCATGAGAATACTTATAAGAATAACAGTACAACTTTGACTTTAAAATCAAACTTAGTACAATCAGACTTAGTATTTGCTTTCTGCAATACCAAATAGTTTAACATATTTATATAAATTGCACTTAAAAAAAGCAACTTTGGCTGTGTGACAAAAGAGGAATCGAACCCCATGTCTTACGCTATCCGGGCGTATGCCTATACCACTCGGACACCGTCACATTAGCAAGCCTGTTGAATTGCAAACGCTTACTTTAACGCGTAGGCTGCGTTTATCTTATCAAAAAGAAAATATGTGAATGAACACAAATGTACAAGAAGTCATTATGCCTGTACTAAGAATGAACTTTATTTCGTCAAAATTAAGATCAAAATGGCTTATGTATAAATATCTGCTTTGTTCCTGTCTATCATTGTACCTGCGTCGCAAATTACAGTCCATTTACAGGCAAATGAGCACGAGTTATGTGAATGAAAACAAGGCTCAATAATCACATTCAAACATCGGGAAAGCGACAGAACTATTCCAACATGTGATATTGAAAATTAACATTTCGATTTAAACATTTTGATCGTATGATGTTTGGTTCTTCTGTCGGGCAGGCATTTACAAATACGTTTCTCTTATGTAATTTATTTTAATCATTTGTTTTTAGGGTTCCGTAGTAAAAGAAGGACAGAACAGTTTACAGAATAAATTCAACTTGGAAATTGATGACGTTTTAAGGTTTTAGAATATTTTAAACACTCACAGTGTCACACCAAAAATTTGCGCACGGGCGGGACTTGAACCAGCATCCTTTTGGCTGACCGGGCCAAACGCTCTTACCAATTGAGCTACCGTGCTGTCAGTCCGACCCTGCGAAATTTGTGGTCCCTAATGTATACGTCATTGCGTGACGCTTAGCGCCATCTAGCCGTCTGTTTATGAAACAGAGGGCCCAAGCAGTTATTCTTTACAGAATAAATTCAACTTGGAAATTGATGACGCTTCGCTATCTAAGGTTTCATAATGTTTTAAACACTCACAGTGTCATATTTCATATTCAGAAAGATGAAATTAGAAACCAAAAATTTGCGCACGGGCGGGACTTGAACCAGCAATTTTTTGGCTGACCGGGCCAAACGCTCTTACCAATTGAGCTACCATGCTGTCAGTCCGACCCTGCGAAATTTGTGGTCTCTTATTTACACGTCATTGCGTGACATTTAGCGCCATCTAGCCGTCTGTTTATGAAACAGAGGGCCCAAGCAGTTATTCTTTACAGAATAAATTCAAGTTGGAAATTAATGACGCTTCGCCATCTAAGGTTTTAGAATGTTTTAAACACTCACAGTGTCATATTTTATATTCATAAAGATGAAATAAGAAACCAATGATTTGCGCACGGGCGGGACTTGAACCAGCAACCTTTTGGCTGACCGGGCCAAACGCTCTTACCAATTGAGCTACCGTGCTGTCAGTCCGACCCTGCAAAACTTGTCGTCTCTTATGGATACGTCATTGCGTGACGCTTAGCGCCAACTAGCCGTCTGTTTATGAAACAGAGGGCCCAAGCAGTTATTATTTACAGAATAGTCGGTCTGTCTGTCTGTTCGTATGTCACAGCCACTTTATTCTTTATCTATAAGCAACACACTGTTGAAAATTCGTAGGAAGATGTATCTTGCTAACTACTTAAAATGACATCGAGGTTTCTTAAACCATTTGCTCTTAAAGTCTAACGTTTGAGTGATAAACGCTTCCGAAGTGGTAAAATGGGCGTCCCCCTATCTAACTTCTAAACCAAGCGAGTGTAAATTATGAAAATAATATATAAGTTAGATCTTAACAAATACTTTCAAGGAACATTAATTTGGACGGGATCGAACTAGTAGTTTTTGAGATATAGTACATTAAAAATGTACTCCAATCCCAAACATAACTTTGTTCTTCATACAAACACTATGAAAAACAAAGTTATATTTGCTGACAACAAAACATTGTGGTATTGTAGCTAAGTAGAAGTAAGTGGATTCCCTTATTCAGTTAAAGTTGGCACGGAACCTGACTCGCACTTGGCTGGTTTTTGTTAGAGCGAGGAGTTGTTGCGAGGTTTTTTTCGTCCCAACGAAATCGTTTGTTGACTCATACAACATATTGGCATGACAGATCCTTAGAACCATCATATCACACTGGAGTAACGGAAAAAATAATTTGTCTTTTCATCTTTTATTAGTATTGTAACGATTGTATGATTTCTGGAGTTTGTTCTAAAAAGTAGGTCTACCTTTTTTTTGTGTATTTATTAACAGTTTATTTACAAACAAAAAAGGACATGAAGCATTAAAGCTAAAATAGTAAATAAAACAAAAAACTTTAAACTAAAATTTCAAAACGAGCCAGAGTCAGATTTTTCATTTGTAAGTTATTATCAACCTACAAATGGAAAGGTGCCCATGAGGCTGGCCACATTGCCTCTTTGAATAGCCCAGCTTATACGCTGGCCAAGGTAGAGGCCAGCCTTTGCATCGTGAGAATTCAAAACTAGACGTTTTGAAATCTCACGATACAATTTATGGGCACTTGGTCCCCACAGCCCCAGAGTTTCGACCCCAAACGGCTCAAACATGTAAGTCTCACTTAGACATTCATATTTGCGCCGTTTGAGGACTTCAGCAGAAGCAGCTGCTGATCCAGCCCTATTACCAGTTAAAGGAAGATGAGAGGGTGCCAAAGTGTCGACGCAAGTAGCGTCCCACACTAAGGGCCTGCCCATCATCCAAGGAACTAGAGTCATGCCGTCGGGCCGCTTACCATCGCTACGCACGAGGCCGTTAGGTTACAAAACGGCTGGAATACGTGCGCTAGCAAGCGCCTGACGGATGACATCGTTCAAACTGGCATGTCGGAGGATCCTGCCGGCGCTTCTGCTACACGAGAGGCCATGGTGAGCGAGTTGGTCGACCACCTTTCCGCAGGTACAGCGATGAGCCAACGTTTAAGGTCTACCTTGTTTCGCAGAACTATAAATGTTATAATATTAATAGGTATATCAGCGGGTGACATCAACTTCCTTCCGCAGAACATTATAAGGCATTCACTCAATTATCATATATTCAAAACTCAATCTTGAAAGCCAGATTCATTTTGAGGCAGAAATATAATACCCATAATACTCTTAGTCCTTAAGCAGAACCATCATATTGCAAAAAGTTCACAGTCAGATTCGCTTTGAGGCATACTTACAATTCAAGTCTATAGTCATTAAAAGGCAGAACAATTATTATTATAACGCAGAAATTTCCCAGACAGAATCGTCTTTAGCATACATTTCATATTAGGGTTCTCAGCCTCTTCGCAGAAAATTGTTCAGCCGGTTATTACTTGCCAAATTATAAAATCATTCCTCGACCTCACAGTTACCAACCGATTACTTGGCATTTTTAATGACACTTTTTAAAATTCCAAATTTCAAGTAGCAGAATGTTTTAGTTAGCTTAATTTCATAAAGTTATTTATTGTTATTTTGTGGTATTCTATGTGTATTTATTTATTGTTTGTATTTATAATGTAAAATATTGAAAATGAGTTAGAGGATTTTGTAGGATAGATCATTTCAGAACCGATTATGACTTTGTTAAATAGGCTGTATCTCATTGGACGTACTATTTTTGCACGAAGCCGTTCTATCTAACACTCTGCTATTTATGTTTCTATCATATAATGAAGAGGAGATATATAGATACAGCTAATGAAATCGATAATATCTACTCTTCTAGACGATGTGGACGTTTGAAGTAACATTACACTAGAAGTAATTGACGAGCTAATTAGAAAGCAAATACGAATTATAAGGGTTTTTGAAATTTTAAACGTTTGGCGTAAATAATTCGAGCGTTTTATTCAATTCTGTCAGAAATAACGGCTAGGTAGAAAAATGCCAAGGGTGTTATCATCCTTTAGCTTCCAACACCGCTCAAGTCGAAAACTGGCAGTTTTGACAATTGATGCCGTTAGATATAACTGCTCATTGCGGTCTTATCTATCGCGTGTCGATCCCATTTGCTGTCTTATTCTTAAGACTCTAATAATTTTGTTTTATTTTTCTCCACCGTTTTATAAGAGAGTATCCACTACGTTAACTGAAATTGTTACTTGTCTCTGTTGTCTTGTCGAACTGTGAATTATCTGGGGGCCTGGCGAACTGTCACAGGTTTATCTGAAACCCACTTCAGACTGTTATAAATTATAGGAACTTTTATTTATTAACAAGCTTTAACTTAACCTTATATGTAAATGTTTTAAAAGTTGCAAACCTATTTTATTTTATTTGAAAAACTTCATGCACAAACAAACGGTACATATAGCGGACTTAATTCTATAAGCAATCTCCATCAGTCAACCAACCAGGTCTTAACAGAGAAAATCTTAATGAGGTTTAATAATTAAAATAAACTATAAAGGGATAAGAAATTGGTTTTTCGTATTATAGGAAATTATATAGAGAGCCAGAGAGCCGAGGAGTATAATAATGCCTCCAAGCTCGGCGTTTGTGGACCGACCGTGAAGGCCTCTGATTCAATTGAAACTTGGCGTCGTCGGGTCACTGTTCTAACCTAACCTTACCTAAGTAGATGACACCAACAATAAATAAAAATAAATAATAAAATTTGTTTATTTCAAGCAATCACAGCTCATAATGGTTAGTTATTACAAAAACAAAAATGTACTTATAAATTAATGTTGGTAACAAATTATTTCATTTAATTATAATTATTTAAAATCAAAATTTAAATTAAATTTCACTTCATTTTATTATTATCTTAATATTATAATTGTAGTGATTTCTTCTAAGTTTAAAACTATTTTCAGAGGGATATCTGTGCAGGTGCAACGTCTGAATATTCCAGCAGTATCTTCTTACCTAATTACCCTTCGCACCCAACATTTCCAAATAGGTGATGTGTATCTGTCAGCCACCGTCTTCAGAATGCTGTTGCTACTGCCACGCAGTCTGCTTATCAAAGATGTTGTCTTCTTGCGGATGATGGCGTGAAAACCATCCGTGTGATGGTACGCAAACATCTCCGATGCGCTGCAGTGGCGTGGCAACCGCAACAACATTCTGAAGATATTATTGTATTGGACACGTAGGACATCCAGAGATTTTTTGGTGTGGAAGACCCACAGACTTCCCGTGTAAAAACTCTGACAGTATGCTTTAAAAAGGGTGACTTTAACTTGGTCAGTACAGCGAGAAAATCTGCGAGCCAGCATATTACCACGCACTGCTAGTGACCGACGCTCCCGTTCAATGTCTACATCGTCCTTAAGGTCGTCGGTAAGGAAGTGTCCCAAGTATTTAAATTTAGTTACACGGTTTATGTTCAAGCCATTGAGGGTAATTGGATGGGTGTAATCAGGAGATTTACCGGCGGCCTTAAAAACCATGTATTCACTTTTCTTTGAGTTATAGCTGAGTCCGTGTGTAGCCGCGTAGTTCTCACAGACTCTCAACATTTTTGTAATGGCACTCGCAGTCGGTCCGAGCAGCACCATGTCGTCAGCGTTGCTGATGTTGTTTATGCTAACACCATCAACTCGACATCCGACATGCATGCTGCTCAGCTCGACTATGAGATCATTTACATACATGCTGAAGAGCTTTGGGGACGTTAATCCCCCCTGTCTGACCCCGCACTCTAGCGTATATGCTTCGGAGAAAACATTAGCCCACTTCACAACATTCGTCTGGTTAGCATACCAGTATTTAAAAATGTTCAGTATTTCAGCCGGTACGCGCCTGTCCTCCATCTTCTTCCATAGCACTTCGTACGAAACTAGGTCAAAGGCCTTGGAGAGGTCAAGAAAACAGGCGTACACCGGGGTTTTACGATCAGTGTAATATTTGACAGTATGCTTGAGTCCCAAGATTGCGCTCTCTGTTGATAACCCGGCTCGGAAGCCAAATTGAGCATCATGAAGATCTAAGTAGCTATTTAAGCAGGAGTCAAGCATACCGTCAAATATCTTTGCAATGGTAGTTGCTAGCGAGATCGGACGATAGTTTCCACTGTCAGAGATGTCACCTGTCTTGTTTTTCACAATAGGAATAACAGTTGTTTTCATAAAGTCATGTGGAAGATATGAGTGACTAACACACAAAGTGAAAAACATGGACAACACCCTCGGCAGATGAAAACCCGCATACCTGAAATGCTCAACGCTAAGCCCGTCATGCCCCGGAGATTTTCCGCCGCTCATTCTCCCCAACGTCGCTCTTACCTGAGCGGCTGTGAAGCAAGTGAGCGATGCCTCTCCCCGTTGGCCCCCGGGCCCAGCATCGAGCATCACAGCAGAGGGACCCAGTGGAGACTTTACGCTGAAAAGTTCACGAAACATATTTGCTATTTCCACTGCGTCACTTTTTTGTCCTACGCTCGCCGGGATGCCAGGCTTAATGTCATGTTTAGCGGTTTCTTTCCAGAACTTAGTAAAGTTTTTTGAGGACCTGTGCTTTGCCAGTATGTCCATCTTGATTTGTTCTTGGTTATTCTGGCATCATTTTAAGCGACTTTTAAAAATTTTTCTAGACTCAAACATTTGTTCATACACGGGACCTGATGATGGGCGATTACTTAAAATCCAAATTTGAAATCTAAGCCTGGCCTCCCGGTATGCGCTATGGACATGATCGTTCCAGCCGCACAGATGTTTCAGCCTACGGCTATACTTACACGAAGTTTTGGTTGCCCTGGCTGCATCAGATAAAATACCAACAACTTTGTTGTACATCTCGTCCAGTATCTGTTTATGTTCCACTACCTGACACTGGCTATGGCTGCACTCAATGAACTCCTGAGGAAAATCAATTTCCCGCAGGCCATCGTTACATAGATTACGGTAGGTTTTAATTTGAGCTTGATTTCTTTTTCCCCAAATTACTGAACTACAATGTGTCTCATGTGACACCAACTTAGATCTAACTAAGTTGATGTCACACTTAACGAGCAAAGGTTGGTGGTCTGACATATACACATCTTCATCAACATTGACATGTAAAATAGTTTGATAGGCAGATATTGATGTAACACAATGATCTAGCCATCGCCGACAACCATGTGCCTCACTAGTGTAGGTATAGGTATCCGATTGTATTCCTATTTTTTCTACATCAGCACATACCCAGGACTGATCAAAGCAAAAACTAATAAGTTCTTTGAAAAACAATTCGTGTGGATGTGCATTAAAGTCGCCTAGTGCGAACATACATTCTACCGTGTCACTTGCTACAATTGCACTAATTTCACTTAGTACCTCAGTAAAAAATGGTAAGTTATCTCGTGAGTCAGTTGGCATATAGACAGAAATCACCATCATAGACCTGTTGTCAGTGCATACTTTGATGGCAGCAAGGCGACTACTATTACATTTAATGACAGAAACCCTCTGAAAAACACCTTTTCTCCATAGAATGGCCACTCCTCCATACGGTCTCCCTATTAAGAGGTTCGCCGAAGTATCTACTGCTGAATTACCAGTAAACTCAAAATCACTACAAATACTACCAAGAAACGGCACGTCATGGGGTAGTAGCCACGTCTCCTGGAGGGCAACAATATCTGAAAACCTACAGATATCCCGTACCTTGTCAATTGATCGTTTAACAGATTTGCAATTGAAAGAACTTAGTCTACAATTATTATGCGAGTATGTTTGTCTGTTCATCATATTAATTTTATTATACTATCAATTGACTTTGTCAGGACCATCGTTCCTATTTTTGTACATAAAATGCACAAAACGCCTAAAAGTAATGCCATCTGGCCACAGATTATCATCCAAAAATAGATTCAACTTACTTTTTGGCACATACAACTTAAAAGCATTGTATCTTCTAGCTTTCTTCATATTAATTAACTTTAACGTTACTAACTCATTTGTTTTGCACTGGATATAATGAATAATATCCTCCTCTTTTGTGTCTTTACAAACGTTAGAAATAAACAGAGGCACTTTTGTATCCGCCGCCCTGAACTTTACATCTGACGCCGTAGAAGCACAACCTCTTTGACCTACTAATTTATAACGTTTTGCCGATTTCCTATTTACCACTTGCCACTCCGAATTTTTGTCCCCTACTATTTGCTTACTGTTTATTTTGGGTTGCGTCGTAGTACTGTTCTCGCCCGGAATGTATTGTGTGCATTGCGAGATCGTAACCTGTTTCGTACCACTGGTAGGAGCGACCGGTGCGCATGCGCCGATCTCAGTAATCTCCACGGACACGGGTGGGGGGGAAGAAACCGCGTTACACGCCGTTGCCTCAGCGCGCACGGGGTTTTGATGCTCCGTCTCCGTTGCACACACCGCGCTGCCGCATCCTAGTTGTATATCGCCACTGCTTGCACATAGTTCGGCAGAAACCGTGGTGACCGGTGTAGGGGCCTCGACGTGCCAAGGTTCTGTTGTCTCTTCATTTTTACTGTGTAAGAAAGAGACAGGATTGTCTGCGTTGACCGTTGACTGCCGGTTTAAATATGCTGCGTCACTCAAATTCGCATCAGCTGATATTTGCGTTGACTTAATAGGAACATATTGAAGTCCGAAGTGAGAAGTAAAAACAATGAGGGGTTGTGGCGATTAGCGGCAGGCTTGCTTCGCTCACTCGCCTTGGTGCGTCGTCGGTCCTTATCTGACCTTACCTCGATGACACTAACATTTATTTATTTAAATTACAACAGCACCCGCTGCATGGGTTGGCTTGTCGCGTCGCGCGCGACGCGGTATAGATTTTAACCGATCGCAAGATTATATCGCCCTACAGTGCATGGTTTGACAGCGCGGTAAGTTTTCTACCGTAGATAGGCGTTTTATATCCGCGACAAAAAGGAGTTACTATACTTGAAAAAAAAATTTTTTTGATGCTGCCAACACTTAACTATTCAGTAGAGCTGTCCTGAAATCATTCATTCAATTAAGTTTTATGATCTGTATTTTTGAAAGATCTGTCATCATATCATCTGTCAAGTCAAACTGTTTTTGTAATTATCCTTGATGAGTTGTTTCGCGGTATTGTGTTGTGATAACAATAAAGTTTAAAAATGACTTCAAATACAAAGTAAGTACATAAAAAATCATTTACTTACATCACTTAAATAAAATATGCATAGACTGTTACTTTACCTAAGCTTGTTTCAGAATGCGAAGTAATAAAAACCAATTAAAGATGTAGGTGGACTACATGAGTCTCCACAAAAACTTTGCCAATGGCGAGTATTCAGGGCAAATGGGCTCAAAACAACATAACAGCCAGTGGATGGCTTTAAAAGATCAACTCAAAGAATACGGGCCTGATAAAACGGTGGAGCAGTGGCGGCTTGTAAGTTTTATTAGTACGCATTTTTGAAGAGATTCATTACAACTTACAAGTGGTAATTCACCCGTTTTCCTATGCATTAACCACAAGAATCACCAAAACATCCTTTTGTTTGTTTTGGCGACACTTGAGTTCCTTGTAAAAGTTCTTCTTCTTCTTCTTAGTCGTCTCTTCATTTCTGAAGGTCGTGCCCGTCCTGATAAGCCTTGGTGTATGCTCTTACGAGGTGTTTCCACGCCACTCTATCTTCAGCTTGTCTAAGAGCGGCAGTCATCGGGAGCCCTGTGATTTCTTTTATAGAGTCCGACCAGCGGCTCGGTGATCAGCCTCTGAGTCTTTTGCCTTCCACTTTGCCAACCACCACAAGTTTTTCAAGGTTGTCAGGCTCTCTTCGCGCTATGTGGCCAAAGTAGGTAAGTACGTGCCGATAGCATACAGTGGAGAGTCTAGTTTTAATTTTGAGCTGGAATTTGGAGCTGGCTGGCTTGTAAAAGTTATTAGGTAATTTTCTCAAACCTCCAACATTAAAAATGTATTGAAAACTTATGTCCCTCATTAATCAAACTGTTTTATTTTAGGATATCCATAACACGTTACAAATATGTAATAAACTTCGTGCGGAACAGAATAAAATATCGGTTATGAAGGGTAGACTGAACAGACGATAGTGGTAAGTAAATTTTTTTTCCAGAGTGGTTTTGCTTAACTTAAAAACTGTGATGTTTTTAAACAAAATAAATATAGAAATTTAGGGAAGAAGTTAGGGTTAATCAAAAACAGTTCAGTGGTAAAAAAATATATTATTTAAAGATAATTCCAATTTTTTATGTACTTCTACATGAAATAATTTTGTACAATGTTATTACGCTTATTTACTGCAACATTGTATATTCTTTGCGAAGAATTGGATGGTTGAGCTGGTTCCACTGGCACCTCTAGTAGAGAGTCCATAGGCATTCTAAAAGAAAAAAAGAAAAGCTATTTATGTGTTTAACTATTTATCACATGTACTTACTAAATGTTGCTCCTCCTAAGTTATTTTGTGTTCTCACCTGTAATGCTTCATTATATTATATAATGTACATGCCCCATAAATCATGCTTGACGCCTTTTCTGGCATGTAATGAATATTTCTGTCAAGCCCCAGCATTCTAAAGGTTCCCTTTAGATACCCATTAGTTCTCTCAATGGTGTTCCTAGCTTGGCAATGCCAGTTGGTGTAAAGAGCTTCAGCTGTATGCTCCGGGGCATTTCTTATTGGTGTCATCATCCAAGGCTCTAACGCATAACCAGAGTCACCTGTAAATAAATTTAAATTTAGTTTATGAATTTGTTTCAGCCTTCGCCAAACCAGACTGAACAAATTTTTCAAATAGTGTTGCAGAGAAGATTTATAAAGTAGGTAGTATTATTAGGTATGATGTTTGTTTGTATGTGCCTTAATGTGCATTTAAATAAATCTAGTCTGATTTCTAAGTCTTATGTTTAAAAAAGCATATTTCAAATTCCTATGTTACCATAATGTAAGTTTTATTTTGAGAGTAAACTTAATGAATAAAGACAATTTTAAATATTTGTTAAAATTTTTTTTTGCAATAATTTGAAATGGTAAAAGTGTTAACTACGAATTTTCTTAGTTTTTTTTTATATAGTACATGTTTACTATGTTAATAAATTTATTGATGATTTTGTTAAAGTTTAAAGTATAAATAAATACTCATTTTAAAAATTAGTGATTATTTTTTGCTTTGAAATTATGTTGTGTTATACCTAGGTTAAGTGATTAAAAAATTCAGTCCTTGTTAGTTTAAAATTCTGATCTCATTAAAAATATTACTTTTGTTAAGTTTAATGTTTTTATTTACATACCTAATAAATGATAATCACCAATTTGATTATTGTATAAACGTACCAATTCATTTTTAACCACAGATTGGTTGAAAATGAATTGGTCATGGACCCGTCCTGGGTAATCTGCATTGACATTTATAATTCTGCAGTCAGCATCACAAATCTAAAATATTAAACAAAAACTCATTAAATACTTTGCATGTGAATTTAAGTATGTTATCTATCAATATAAATACTAATAATAATTTTGGAAGCAATTATTAAATATAACTGATTTATAAACATTAAAGCCTAGGACCTATAAACATTAAAGCAAATTGTGTTTTTTACCAGTTGCACATTGATTGATGTGCTTAAGTGCCTGTTTTTAAATTGTACTTTCTCCACTCCGGGTGGTGGGAACAAAGTGACGTGAGTGCAGTCTATTGCACCCAAAATATTTGGCAACCCAAATTTTTGTTGAAATCTATGTGCAATTAATTGTCTTCCGTCTTCTGTGCCAGGAAAAACCAGCCACACTGGTTTCAATCTATTTAAATATAAAAATGTTGTTAGTGAAACTTTAAAATTCATAAATAATTTCATTACATTTCACAATAGTTTACTTAGTGTACTTACCTTCTATTAACTGCCTCCAAAAATTGGGCAAAGTATTTGCTTACAGTAGTGGCAGCAATCGAGGTGTTTTCATCTTGGCCATTACCTCGCTGATAATGGCCATCAATTAGAATCCTCAATCCAGTCAGAACCTAAAATATAATAATAAGATAAGTAGGATAAACAATAAAAAAAAGGCTTACGTTTGTATGCATATTTTCACACCTTAGGCATGTAGCTACTAACCTTTACATGCACAGGAAGTCCTTCCGGGCTGCGAGGTTCTAAGTCTTCTTGCAACTCCTGGCACAAGTACTCAACCATCTCCGGACTCACTTTGTATATGTTTAAGAACTCATTTCTTGGCAAGGACCCAATGGAAGCCAACTCACGGACTTCCGCCCTCTGCCTTTTGCGCTCGTGTTTTTCTTCGTAGAAGCTTATTAAGTTTCTTATGTATCCTCGAGACATTTTTTCACCTAATAAAATGGATTTTCAAAGGTTTTTCGTATAATTAATGTTTTATCTGCCACCTCCGAGTAGTCGATATAACTGACAGCTGTTATCTTTCCTAAACTGTCAAACTTGGATAAAAAACGGCAGCCATATTGCAGCCATGTACGCACTAGAGACAAATTGTCTACTACCTCGCGATATAGATATATTATGACTGTACCATGCACGTGGAGATAAATTATCTAGGAAGACGCGATAAAACGCGCGACAAACGGGTTTATCTATGTGCCATGCAGCGGGTGCAGATCGGTAAAAATGGTTTAGAATGTTTTTAACACTCACAGTGTCATATTTTATATTCATAAAGATGAAATAAGAAACCAAAAAAGGTATTATTGACATAATTTTACATCACCTAATTTTATTTGCTCTAATAATCTTTATACAATGCATATACGAAATAATATATATTTACTCTAATGCTCATTTAATGTCATAATTAAACTTTTACACGATCTTCATAAAGATGAAATAAGAAACCAAAAAATTGCGCACGGGTGGGACTCGAACCAGCAACTTCTTGGCTAACCGGGCCAAACGCTATACCAATTGAGCTACCGTGCTGTCGTTTCAATTCTATAACGTAGATGATAAAATGCAAAATTGATATACTAACTAAATAACTAAGGCTAACATTTATTCCGTATTTGGCCGTTCCACATTAAGTCTAATTAAAGATGAATCAGCACAGCTCATGACATAAAATAAATGTTATAAATAATATTATCAAAAACTAGCGGTCCCCCGCGACTTCGTCCGCGCGTTTTGAGTTTGCTCCCTCCCCTCCCGTCGCAGCGTCATGTTTAATATCCTAAAGCCTTTCTCGATAAATAAGCTATCCAACACAGAAATATTTTTTCAAATCGGTACAGCAGTTCCTGAGATAAGCGCGTTCAAACCAACAAACTCTTCAGCTTTATAATATAAAAACATAGCGCAAGCGCACGTTGTACTTAAGCTGCGAACATTATTTTGGTGCGGAGTTATGTTAAAACTGTGATAGCTCCTAAGATATTTATTGGAATCAAATGATATAAAGGGCAACTTGGTTCTAAATGAAATGCTCGTGATGATGAATGTATTTATTTTGATAAGAATAAATACCTGTGTTGTACCGATGAACATGTATTACGTGTAATAAATTGAGTACCTTAATATATTTAATATTCATCGGACCCACATTAACATTTTCATCACATTATCTTTGTTTTTCCATGCTTTCATTTCCTTTTTCCATCCAAAGATTGCGGGTTCTTGCTGAATTCTTACTCTTTGAGTCTGTTTGCTGTAAACACGAACATAGAGTTAATCATAGATTCTATCTACCATAACGCAGTTCGTACTGTAGACATTAAACTATATGCATTACCTGCCTTTCTACCTTTCTTATACTATTACTCTGTATTTTTTGATTATTGTTGTTTTCTAATCCTTTTTGAACAATATTTATTGTGAAGCTAAAAATGTCAAACTTTCAAAGCTCTGTTATTCTACTTTTCTGTACATAATACTGTAAAAATAGCCGTGTTTTACCTTTGTTTGCAATTTTCCTTTAATTTACATTGGGTGATGATTCGTTTTCCAGATTGTTTGTGTAAATTGCTTGATTATTGACAGTTTTTTTTATCTTTATTAATATGGTTGTTATGACAATATCTTTCAAAGTCTGACAACTTCTATCAAAGTTTATAACTTTTTCGGGTTTAATCCTCTGTAAACCACCAGTATTCATGTTCTATTTTTGAACCTACCTCGATCTAAATTTGAACGGCCCAGGCCCCTATATAAGCCTTTACTTTTTTCATTCAAAGCATTCCATTCCGAGTTCTAAGCTCGAACAGTTCTATTAATTTACCAAATATACTTTTAGTTTTAACACTCTACATTTTCCCTCAAGAAGTCTTGAAGAACCGCCGGTGACTACTGAAACACGTCCTCACGCTAGGGGAGGGACCTGTCTCCTTCTCGGAAGAGGACCCGAGACCAAGTACTTCTGGCACTCCAACTGATCATAACATTTTCTACATAGTTCCCGTTACCCTCATCACTGCTGTGAGTTACTTCTTCACGGCGCCTGTCACCGCTGCACATCGGCGTCGCTGTTACCTCCGCTGTATCGGCCCTGCACTCCGACGCCGCCCTTTGCTGCCTCCAGGACAATACTTATAGAAGATCTGAAGACACTAACTCACGCCCACTGCAGTCTACTTACATTCATACATACATCAACTCATCTCATTTTTCGGTACTGTATTTTTTTTTGTTTTAATATAAATTCTATTCCCTCTTTTACCTCTTTCTTTTACCTTTTACTTCTTCACATTTGTCGCTTCACGACAGTGTGTATAATTCACCTCTAAAAATAATGCATTATTTTTTTACAAATTTATTAACATAAAAAAGGTTGTAGTAAGTCAACCATAAAAGATAGACATATGCTGTCGCGGACTTTATTATAGAACTCTTAATGCTGAACAATGTCGTCATACATGATTTTTGTGTAACTTAAGCGGTTTCCGCAGCGTATGCAGCGGAAGCTCTCAAAAGGAATACCTTTCTCCCGTTTTCGCAAAATTTTTCATTTCTGCTGTGGTCTTATGAGTCGTATCTTTATGTTTATAGCCTAAAGCCTAACTCGATAAATGGACTATCCAACGTAAAAATATTTTTTTCAACACACTTGCTCAAAACGACGTTTTTATTCCACCGATTTTTGGCACATAAGCCTAGATATTAAACACGCGTGCTTTTTCGTTATATTATTGCACTAGTGCCTTTAGTTTATTAACCCGACCAATTTAGGTTTGTACCCTAGTACCAAGTCGTAAGTAAGAAGAAGAAGCTATGTAATTTAGTCGGGTTATAACTTTTATTTTAGCAACAAACATTATTTATGCGAAAAAAACAGTATTCTACATAGGTATTTATTTCAATAAATGGCAAATCCAGATTTTTCATTTAATTTTTCTGTAATTTGTGTCTTTAACACGAATTATTAGATTTTTAATCTTGGCTGTTGGCCGATCTTGTTCGCCCTTAGCCTTGCGCGCGCATCGGTATCGCGGCAAGAAAAAAAACAATGCGCCATTTTTCGTAAATAGGTAATTGTCGGCTGTGACGAAGTTTGGATTAATTGTGAAGTTTAATATTAACGAAAATGTCTACTTCAAGTAAAGAAATTGAAGAAAACCTATTATTAACTCTGGCGGTCATACGTAACGAGACGAAAAACGCGTGCGATAGTCTTTTGCCATCAAAGTCGAGTGAAATGTATTTTTACTACGAGTAAATGTTTTAATAATTAAAAACTTAGTAAATGAAGAGTCTTGTTTTTTCCTCGCAAGTGTGTTGAAAAACGTCGTATGATACGCGTGTGCCTGTGACCATTATATACGCGGCTTTCTTATGGCGCACTCGCTTTCGCTCGTGCGCACACAATATCGCCTTGTATATAATGGTCAACTTAGCACACTTGTATCATAATGTACTATTTTCAAATTTCAAATCGGGCCAGTAGTTTTTGAGATTAGCGCGTTCAAACAAACAAACTCTTCAGCGCTATATTATTAGTATAGATAACCATTAATAATGATTCCTACTCATCAATTAAGGTAATTATTAAGTAAAAACAGGAATCTACCACCTTTTTTTTGGAAAAAAAAAGGATTTCTGAAAAGTTAGTTCTAATGACTTACACGGTGTTAGAGCTTAGAGAAGTTTTCCCAAATGAATTCCAGAGCAACAAGATTACAGATAGAGGGAACTCCTAAAAATCAGCTCAATTGGATAAAGCAGTCAATGTGAATTTCAATTCAATCAAAGTTTCAGGTCCTAATATTTGATTTGCTTTACTTTTTCTTCACACAATTTTTTCTCTTGTTGACAAGGGAAAAAATTGCGTGAAGAAAAACGTTTCGATTATAAGACGACGTTTTTGGCGAAGTCATTCTTTCTGGGCAATCACGAACTTAAGACGATTTTCGTTACAAATTGTGTGTGCAACATCAAATAAAGAATTCTCGTGTATAAAAAGACGTGTCAGGTTGAGATATGATTGTGTCAGTAATGAAATTTCTCGTTTCGTTCGTAATTTGCTCATGATTGTACAAACGATGGAAGCATAGAAACAGAAGGAATCCATCATAATTATTAATAGGACAAAATGAAAGTAAGGAAAGGAATTATCTACTTCCCTAATTAACAGTTAATAACTACAAAAAAAAAATGATTGGTCAACAATCTCACTACAAGGTCTACCTAAGTCATATCGTTGTAAGGAAATACAAAGTTCACTTTAAAGGTGTGGGCCAATAACCATTGTTCTAATGTCTTTTAGCTAAATCAAATAAAAATAGGTAATTATCTTTTAATGATTTTTGATGAAGTTTGGAATACCTAAATGGAATATATTTGCAATTCCCGTTCAGAAACAGTTCTTTACTCGACGTAAGCCGCTGTCATGAAATAAACTTGAGGAGAAAGGATATAAATGAATAATTTATTTGCTCATTTTTACCCCATTTGTTGATAGGACGTATGAATTGAGCACAGAAAAGTTTTTAAGCTTCGCTTGTGTACCAAAATATTAAATTAATCTACTTCTAGCCAGACGAATGCCTTCGATATCATTTCAAGAGTCTTATTTGTTTTTCAAGTACCTAATTCATGTTTCGAGTACTTTTTGCAGACGATTAATTGATCTTTTACACGACTTATAGTTATTTCGATTCCTTTTGCTTGTATACAGAGATAATGCACATAAAATAAAATAAAAAGCAGCCGTTTATTACCCCTAACTGCATGTGACTGCCTCTGTCTGACAAAAGAATTATGGCTGTATTACCTACGTTGTTTCTTCAAGACAGGCGTGTTATTTTCATGTAAGAATCACAAGACTCACATAATCACGACTATCGATATTGAATTTTATTCTAATTTTAATATAAGAAAGTTAGATAGCTCTATTTTTCATTCCACGCCGGTAGGTAAGGTTTTTTATTCCATATTAATATGCCTGTTGCTGACAGGCAAGTTTTAAAAACCAAATAAAAGTTGATTTTATGAAATAAAGGGCTGCCTATTTTCCCAGCCCCAAGCCCGCGGCTATGGTGTGACCCGCTAACGATTTGTCTATTGAAATGGCACTACAGCACAGTCATACATTGGAAAACATAGATTGGAAAACTCTTCTAGCGTTTAGGACCCATATAAAGTTAGGGGCTGCAAACTCTGGTGTTGCTTCGTTTTTTTTTATAAGCTGATTCTGAGCAGGCAACGGTACATTTTGATAATGCAAATAAAACCTTTACACACAAGCAATCCCCTGCAGTTCCACCCGAGTCATGTAAGATGTGCCAAAAAAACCTTCACCACGCTTAGCTTTGCAAAATATCTCCTTTTAAAATTGGTCCAGTATTATACAGGAGTACCGCTGTAAAAATGCAGCGACCATTCTCTTGATTTATCTACAATAGGAGCAACTTTGAGCAATCTCCTGGTAATGGCTTTGTGGATTATATTATTGACGACCCGTCTGGTGTAGTGGTCGAGAAATCGCCTACTACGCAGCGGGTGTGGGTTCGATCCCCGCACAATACAAACATTTGTGTGCATGAACATGTCTGTTTGTATTGGTCTGGGTGTTTTCTATGTATATCATGTATGTATTTACAAACAAAAAGTATTTAAGTATTATATCCGTTGTCTGGCACCCATAACACAAGCTTTGAGTAGCTTACTTTGGGACTAGATGGCGATGTGTGGGAATGTCCAAAGAAAAGAAAGAAAGAAAGAAAAGAATTATGACCATCTCATGATTTTTGTCTGTCACTTGTCCTTATTTTGTAGCTGTTGTTCGTGTTTTTTCCTGTATAATATAGTCTTAACACAGTCGATATCTCAGCATTTTAGGATCGGTGAGGTCGCTTGGTGACCTTTATTCAATCTCAGCAGATTTTATGAGATGGTTCATATTATTTTCGACATAAGCGGCAGTTGTTATCAGACTAGAGAGATTTAAGGCATCCTACCTTAGGCAGTGAGGGAGGCTTATTAATGCAATAGTCGTAAAAATAAAAGTCATGCTGCCCGGGGCAGTGTGCATCATAATCATATACACAAACTATCATTTTTATTTTTATTTACCTACAAAATTGTAGAACATAATTTTCTCAAATGACCGGCAAATTTATATGGATGTGAAAGATAGGTTAAAGGCGCAATAGATGCCCCAATGGGATAGATGCCTCATTTTCAAGAAACTTATCTTCCAAAACTCCTGACTTAAAACAATAGTATAACTAAGAGCCGCATTTACACCACACATAAATTAGTCACCAGCCAATCTGAGGTAAGGACTTATTTCGTAAGTATGTGCGTATGCAGTCAAACTTTAACACGTCAGTTTTGAGATTGGATTTCAATTGATTCTCAGGCCACAAAATTAAAAAGTCTTGCCAGGGCGAAGTAAGATGCGGTAGGACCGTGTGATGACAAAAGTTTCCATCATTGAAGTTTGACATGATATGACATTCTTGCTGCAAAATGGTGCGCAGAAATTATAATTTTGTTATAAAGAAAAGTGTTGCTAGCCAGCTCCCGTCTGAATCCTGAATGGAAAAAGGCACCTAACTAAAGAAGTACAAACACAGTGGGATTGCCAAAAATCGGGTGAAAAGAGCCTTCTTGGCGTAAATACAGTATAAATAAGATAAAGTTACATAGACGAATAAAGAAAAGAAATACAACACTTTTGATATTAATCTTGTTCAAAAGAATATAAAAATAAAATGTTTTAGTATTTTTCTTAACATAGACAATGTAACGGACACCTTGGAGTTGCTTAAAAAAAAAGTAATCAGTCCAAAGATCGAGTTTCGATAATAAATAAATCTTTCGACCACTTTTTACAAATATAACTGGTTTGACGGTCACAACTTTTAGGCAGACATCAACCCTAAAACTATTAACTGTTGGTGAAATTTTCCAAAGCGTTCCAATTTAGCCTAAAATGTTTTGAGCTACCTACCAGTGATTTATTAAACGACTGACTGAACTCTAGCCTTAGATAAGTGTCAACAGCGCTTACGCCAACGCTCTGTTAGTGTATATGTCATAATACGTTATTTTAATTTCGTCCGCATTAAATTTCCATAAAGTGTATTGAATTTTGTTGCTAATCGTGTAAGGACAAAATAATGGTTTAGGGGATAAAGTAGTCTTACAGCACAATTGAAGATTTTTATTTTTAGTTAGCTATGAAATAACGAAAAACTTTAATGAAAGTCACAGTTCAAATTACGTCCTAGTCGTACCTAGGTCGTGGATGTTTATAATTATGGGAGATGCTATCGTCATAATTATTTTCTGGTATTCGTTACACATGACAATTCTTTACTTCGAAACCACGACAATATGATGGGTTGTCTGGCGCATATTTATCCTGTATAGGTAGCCTGTCATATACTAATTGGCACTTTAAGTAATAAGTAATCATTCCTAAACGGTTTAAATTTATGATGATTAAAAATATTTTTTTTCTTATTTCCTAAAAATAAATCCAACCAGCAATGCTGGAAGCATTGCTGGTCATTGTCATTGATTATGATCGATTAGCGATTTTTATATACATAGACTAGCGGACTCAGCGAACTTTGTTTTTAGTTTAACCGTTTTATCTAAAAAATCAAGTAAAATATGTACACGTTAAAAAAGTACGCACAAAAAAATCTAAATACATGCGAAATCGTGACCCTGAGAAATCAAAAACTATTTTTTCTTCGACAAAGAAAATTCGATCGGTGAACTATTTTCACATACGAATTGCAGGAGAATGGCTTCCCTGGCTACACGCTGTATTTATTTATGTTTATATCTGACGACCTACGCCACACACATTCTCATCTATCACCCCGACCCAGTCACACACATTCTTATGAAAATGATACCCTTACAGCCCTTTCAGGAGGGTTTCAAGTTGAACTCTTGATATTATGATCGGTTCTCCCTTGTTTTGTCGAACAACGTTTGATATAATTTCACTTCACAAATATTTAAAACATCTAATTTCATTTGATATAAATATTCGATTCCTATAATATTTATTTTATCTAATTTTGATTGACATAATTGTTCATGTAATATAATTTCATTGCATCGAATTTTCACTTTGCCTAATATCACATGACATAATGTTTGCTTGGCCTAATGAGTGCTTAATCTAATTTTTATTTAACCGAAACTTTATAACTGAACTTAAATAATACAAAAAATTATCGGCGCCGAGCGCCAGAACTCCCCTCTGTTGGTGTCATCTAGGTTAGGTTAGGTTAGAACAGTGATCCGACAACGCGCCAGAATTCCCCTTTGTTGATATCATCTAGGTTATGTAGGTTAGACTAGTGACAGTTTTTTTTGTTGTTTTATCTAGTGTTAATTTGTATAATAAAAATAAAAAAAACTGTCACTGTTCTAACCTACATAACCTAGATGACATCAACAAAGGGGAATTCTGGCGCTCGGCGGCCGCTGCCGCGGCACGCTCGCTTCGCTCGCTCGCCTTCGCGCGTTGACGGATCACTGTTCTAACCTAACCTAACCTACACGACACAAACAGAGGGGGGTTCTGGTGCTCGTTGGCGCTCCTTTCTTGTGATGAAAAGTATGTAAAATGATAATTATACAAAATAAGATTAGATAAAACAAAAATTAGATGAAATGATTATTAGGTCGAATGATGATTATGCCTCTTAAATGTTAGCACAAACGTTGTTATATCAAACAAATATTATCTGTTATAAAAATTATGTTAAACAAAATTATGTTAAACAACCATTATGTTAAGAGTGATTAGTAAAAGTGAAATTATATCAAACGTTTTTCGACAAAACAAGGGAGAACCATTATGATCCGTTATCATCTAATGAGCCATGTGATACTTGTAAACAATGTAAGCAGGAACATTATTATTATTTACTGAGTATCATGCCATCAACCGTACCATAATTATTGTCACCTCAAAATTTTTACGATAGTCACATTATCTAAATATGAATCACATCTAACATGAGCTACAAATGCGTAGTAGGTAATAATTTAAAAAAAATAACTTTTGATTTCTGACCAAATTCTGAAAATACTATGTTATAGTAACTGTAGAATGGGAGTCACTCGTCAACTCGCGGGCAATAAAATCGCGAACCTGTGAGATGGCACATTTAATTATAATAAAATAACTAACTGTCTTCTTCTCACTAATATCACAAAGTGCAGTGAATGGCTGAAAACGCCAAGCGTCGCAAGTACGTTTCACTTGCAAGTGATTATGTGTTTGCGCCGTTTAGCGTTGAAACGTTTGGGCCGTGGGGACCCTCTGCTAAATTGCTGTTTAGAAAAATTGCGCCAAAATTATTATTTTTAACAGCCAATAATAAAGCTGGCTGGTTTCTAGCTCAAAGGATCAGCATAGCTATCCAACGCGGCAACGCAGCCAGCATTATAGCCTCCTTGCCGCAAGGAAATGATTTCGTTTTTGAATAGGTAGATATTAAGTTATTTTTTATGTTTCATGTCTCAGTTTTATTTTGTTTTCTTGTTTGTAATTAATAAAGTAGTCAGAATTTATACGTATGAAACGGAAGTACAGTCAAAACAAAATATAATTGGAACCAAAACTATCAATTTATTATTTTCCCTGGCTTAGATCGCCTTGACTAATACGGTTACATTATTGACTATCTACAAAACTAGTTAGATTTTTGCTAGAAGGTTAAATTCGTGTTTTGTATTGCAAACCCTCATGCTTAGAATAGAATAATTTATTTGTATTTGAATAGGATACACTGAAGTTCTTACAAAAGAAAGTTCGGCCCACTCAGCCATCAACAGCAGCACACAAATAATAAAAAATACATTCGGAATTCACTATTATAAAATTAAGTAGTACATTATATCAACTTATACCACCAGTTACAATAAATATCAATAAGTAATTAAATTTTAAATAATGTCATTACTATGACATTATTTACCCACTGGATGTATACAATCTAACAGTTACAAAATAGTCAAATTCACAAGATTCAAATCGAAAATGTCAACCATGATTAAACCTATATTTTTACATTCATTAGTTATCACCTAGGTATTCCTTAACATTGTAGTACATCTCCACATGCGTAGGACAGTCTGAAAGTTATTAAAAGTCATTTGTCGAATATATTTTTCTTAAATATTACTTACTATTTGGTGTTATTGCACAAACCAGTCTTTTGCTATGTTGTGTGTTTCGTGCGTATATGTCTTAAGCGTGCGTGGAATTTTGCAGTTTCATAAAAATAAAGGCAAGGTAATGGTAGAATATTCAAATTTCTAAATAGTGGTTTGCATGGTTCGTTAGGCGCAGTACCGCATATTTCTCTTACACATTTTTTTTGAGCAATAAAAACTTTTTCTTTAAGGATACTATTTCCCCATATAATAATTTCATATCGTAGAACCGATTCTACGTAAGCAAAGTAGGCTTATGCGTCATTGTTTCATGAATGTTACCGATAGGTAGCTAATTGTGCCAAGTGGTCGATATGATTACACTTTAAAAAATATTAAAACAAAAGTATAACGTGCCAGCCACCACTTTTTTTAGGGTTCCGTAGCCGAATGGCAAAAAACGGAACCCTTATAGTTTCGTCAAGTCTGTCTGTCTGTCTGTCTGTCTGTCTATCTGTCTGTCTGTCTGTCTGTCTGTCTGTCTGTCTGTCTGTCCGTCCGTATGTCACACCCAATTTATTCTGAAACTATAAGCATCACACTACTAAAATTTGGTAAGGAGATGTATCCTGTTAACCGCTTTACGATTCTCATACAAAAAATAAAAAATAATGATATATAAGGGGGGGCTCCCATACATGAAACTAAAACCGAAAAAAAATTTTTTAGTCAAACCTATGCGTGTGGGGTGTCTATGGATAGGTCTTCAAAAATGACATAGAGGTTCCTAAAACCGTTTTCTTTTAAAGTCTAACGTTTCTTAGCTAGACGCTTCCAAAGTGGAAAAATGGGCGTCCCCCCCCCATCTAACTTCTAAACTAAGCGAGTGTAAATTTTGAAAAAAATATATAATGTAGATCATAACAAATACTTTCAACGAAAATTGGTTCGAACGGGATCGAACGAGAAGTTTTTGAGATATAGCACTTTTTCAACAACCGCAAACATAACTTTGTTCTTCATACAAACACTATGAAAAACAAAGTTATATTTGCTGTCAACAAAATATTGTGGTATTTTACTAAGTGGAAGTAAGTGGATTGCCTAATTCAATTAACGTTGGCACGGAACCCTCAGTGCGCGAGTCCGACTCGCACTTGGCCGGTTTTTTTTTGATTGACTCCAGTATGGTAGACTTTGGTATGAGTATACAATTAATATTAAACTGTCTTGTAGGTGCATACTTGTCTGATAGAGGTACTTTTGTTGATTCAGAAAACTTTATCAGAGTGATCAGAATCAGTGAGATAAATAATCAAGTTCTTCTAGATTTAAAGTTATTTTGCCACAAACTCCAGACGAAACATCAAATCATACGCTGATTGTGTCGAAAATGTCTCCTGAGTATTGAATTCAGAGGCATCACACTGTCCGACTCGGTATGGCCCTACTCTGTGAGACTTAGCCCATATTTTTGAACGTAGCCATTTCTTTCACTCGCAAGTTCATACTGGCATGAGCGACAGAATGCAGATCTTCCATTAATTATTAAGACCTTAGTCACCAATTCTAAGTACTAAGGTTTTACTTGGTCTATCATATCTACTATACTATGTTATTGGTGATACACCTGTCCGTTTGGCCGTACATAGAAAGCCACACAACTGAACCCTCTCCGCCGTTTCATCTTCGTTCTCATCGCAAATCATGTTTATAAAATTATTATTATGATATAGCGGACTCGGCGAACTTCGTTTCGCACCCCGGCCCCGTAATTTCAATAATTATTATCTTATTCCGGATGGTAACGAATCTCACAAAGTAAAAATAATGAATTCGTTCCACCAGCTCTATTTTTTTTCTTTCATAAGAACTTCCTCCTAACAATAACAAATACAAATAAAAAAGGATCAGCAAAATCGTTTATGTTTACGCGTGATGTCGTGACCAAGGGAAAAGAGGAATATTTTTTAGGTCTTTATAGTGATTTAATGCTCTCTTAAGGTTTAAGTAATATCGTTTTAACGGGCGGAACTAGTAAAATAATCTACTTTACTGTTTGTAGAGTAGGCCTCCTCGCGAGCAAACTCAAACGCACGAATCATTCGTTCCAGCCGACGGTGATTGGCAGTTATATTGAGAGCGCGTGCATAATCTAGTATCACCTGCGATTGCATTTCACGTTGATTAATGGAAATGGGACTCGTTTGTCGATCTCACAAACATGTCGTGATCGTAAGTTAAGTCAACTAAGTTCAATGTTTTCTATTGTACGTCATTATCGTTATGAGCCAAATCACGGCTGAACATAGGCACCCTCCACGGTTTTCCACAGCGACCGATCACAAGCGGTTTGCATACTGTGTGATCTCGCAACCTTAACAAGGTCGTCCGTCCATCTTGTCGGTGGACGTCCCACGCTGCGCTTTTGGTCGAAAGGTTGAAATCTAGAACTTTTCTATCTCAATGTCACTTGAGCTTACTAATTCTACTATTATTATATTACTATTGTACGTGTTTTGCAGAAACAATGTCAATGGTCAATAATATAAAAATGAATCCATATTTTCCTTGGTCACGGTGTGAATGACTGGATCGATTTCGCTTATTCTTTTTTTGATGTGTTTGTTATTTTCAGGGGGTTTTTATGAAAGAAAAACAAACGTTGAGCGGCTGAACCAATTTTCATAATTTTTACTTCGCCAGATTTGTCACCGTGTGAAGTATAATAATTATCATGAAAATTACGGTGTCAGGGCCGGCCAAGCCGTAGGCAAAATAGTTTGGGATAGCAAAGCCGCATTAGTTGGAAACGCTTAGAAGGACGTTAATTACGTATGAGTAGGTACTTATATTATTGATTGATTATAATTGTTGTGAGTCAATACAAAAAAATACTTGTTAAATGTGTAGGTTTGAATCGTTATATGTGAAGACTAGAACATATAATTTTAGATATACTTATCGTTACGTATCGTCTATCGACGTACTTAATTATAAGTAATTAATTCTTTTTTCTTATTATTATGATACGCTTTATAAAAAGTGAAAGATAGTTAAAGCGTGCCAATAGCGTTTTTTCTCACGAAACAAATGGCTTCAACTTTATTAAGCCCTTTGAAAAAGCAAATTCGTCCATGATTACATTACGCAGTTACGTTAAAGAATCATCACATCTAACGTAATTTGTGTTATTTGCATACAATAAGTAACTAAAGGGTGCGTCCATATTTAAAATGAAAATACGTCCCGTGCAGTTACTGTCAATGAATGCAAGGCTTGTATTAATAGAACATCCCATAGTATGATTATGTATCTATCTCATCAGGCACAACAACAGGCTGTAATCTAGATTGTACATCGTCACCTAAAGAGGTTTACATATATTGAGCACGGTGAGTGCAAGGAGCCCTCACAAGACCTCTGGGCTCAAGTCAACCTTACCGGCCCGATGGTGCACCTGCCGAACAACGGACGAGGCTCTGACGCCGGTTTTTCCCATGTGGTTGAGGGGTCAGACGGCAGTCGCTCTCGTAAAAGCCAAATCAGCCAAACATTTATGGAATATGGTACGCGAATAAAGATCTTGAGTGCACTGTTAGGGCGCCGCCGCAAAACGGCGCGCAGGAACATCGCCTGACTCCTGTGACAAGTGGACTAGGGCTACCGTGCTATGGGCGGACACGGCTAAAGACGCGAGCCCCAAATAAACTCCGCTTTGCAACATGGAACATCGGCAGCCTGACCGGACGCGCAAGAGAGTTGGCCGACGTACTCTTCTGGCGGAGGGTGGACGTGGCATTCCTACAGGAGACTCGGTGGAAAGGCGGCAGATCCCGGCTCATTGGGAATGGCTATAAGCTGATCTACACAGGGGCGCCTTGTGGGGAGAACGGAGTGGCCGTGGTGCTCTCTGGGGGGCTGCAGGATGAGATCCTAGAGGTAAAACGCTTTAGCGATCGTCTAATGGTGGTACGGGTGCTTATTGAAGGAGTAGTCACTCACTTGATAGGTGCCTATGCGCCACAGGCTGGGCGTAGCGATGCCGAAAGGATGTCATTTTGGAGCTAACTCAGTGAAGTACTTTGCGGCATACCGTTTGTACCGTTGTACATGTATAACGTGTAATAAATTGAGTACCTTAATATTTTTAGTATTCATCGGATCCACATTAACATTTTCATCACATTATCTTTGTTTTTCCATGCTTTCATTTCCTTTTTGCTGGTTCGTTTGCTGTAAACACGAACATAAGAGTTAATCATAGATTCTATCTACCATAACGCAGTTCGTATTTTCTCCCTAAAAAGTCGTACTGTAGACATTAAACTATAGGCATTACCTGCCTTTCTACTCTTCTTATTACTATTACTCTGTATTTTTGGATTATTGATGTTTTCTAATCCTTTTTGAACAATATTTATTGTGAATCTAAAAATGTCAAACTTTCGAAGCTCTGTTATACTACTTTTCTGTACATAATACTGTAAAAATAGCTGTGTTTTACCTTTGTTTGCAATTTTCCTTTAATTTGCATTGGGTGATGATTCGTTTTCCTGTATTTTCGTAATTTGCTTACTTTTTGACAGTATTTTTATCTTTATTGACATCGTTGTTATGACAATATCTTTCAAAGTCTGACAACTTCTATCAAAGTTTATTACTTTTTCGGGTTTAATCCTCTGTAAACCACCAGTATTCATGTTCTATTTTTGAACCTACCTCGATCTAAATTTGAACGGCCCCGGCCCCCTATATAAGCATTAATTTTTTTCATTCATTTCATTCGATTCCGAGTTCTAAGCTCGAACAGTTCTATTACACTCCAATAAATAAATACTCTACATCTTCCCTCAAGAAGTCTTGAAGAACCGCCGGTGACTACTGAAACACCTCCTCACGCTAGGGGAGGGACCGGACACCGGAGGAGTATCCAAGCACATTGACTGCAGTAACACCTCCTTGCTCTAGGGGAGGGACCTGTCTCCTTCTCGGAAGAGGATCCGAGACCAAGTACTTCTGGCACTCCAACTGATCATAACATTTTCTATATAGTGCCCGTTACCCTCATTACTGCACATCGGCGTCTCTGCTCTTCACGGCGCCTGTCACCGCTGCACATCGGCGTCACTGCTCTTCACGGCGCCTGTCACCGCTGCACATCGGCGTCACTGCTCTTCACAGCGCCTGTTACCGCTGCACATCGGCGTCGCTGCTACCTCCGCTGTGTCGGCCCTGCACTCCAACGCCGCCCTTTGCTGCCCCAGGACAATACTTATTGAAGATTTGAAGATACTTACTCACGCCCACTGCACTTTACTTACATTCATACAGACATCACCTCATCTCATTTTTCGGTACTGTATTCTTTTTGTTGTAATATAAATTCTATTCCCTCTTCTACCTCTTTCTTTTACCTTCTTCTACTTCTCCACATTTGTCGCTTCACGACACGTTGTCTCAAGGAATCGTTTTGGGTGGTGATCTGAACGGTCATGTGGGCGAAGGGTGTGAGAAGTTTGAGCGTATCCACGGTGGTTTCGGGTATGGTAGTCGTAATGTGGAAGGAGGCGATATCCTTAGGATGTGTGCGACTGCTGACCTGACCATCGTGAACACGTTTTTCAAAAAGAAATCTGAGCACCTTATAACCTACAAGAGCGGTGGACGCGCTACCCAAATCGACTTTCTACTTATTAGGAGGCACCTTATCAGCAAAGTAGCCAACTGCAAAGTCATTCCTGGCGAGAGTCTGACCGCACAACACCGTCTACTTGTCATGGACCTCTGCTTGAAGCCTAAAGCCAAACACATCGAGCGTCGTAGACGCCAAATCAGGTAGTGGAAGCTCGATGAAGTCACATCCCAGAAGTTTGCATCAGTTATTGGCGACAAGTTCAAAGATACTGATGGCAAACCAGTCCAGGAACACTGGGACAGGATTCAGGCAACTATCACCGATGCGGCAAAATCGGTGCTCGGTATTGCCAAGGGCGGTCGTAAACGTGACAAGGAGACTTGGTGGTGGAATGTCACAGTCCAGCGGGAGACTAGGGTGAAGAAAGCCCTCTTTAAAACGTGGCAAGCGTCCAGATCTCCTGAAGACCACGACGCGTGCAGGGCTGCTAAACGTGCCACAAAAAGAGCTGTAGCCAGAGCCAGACGTGAACACTTAAAACCACTTTATGATAAGTTGGAATCGTCGGGCAGAAGCACATCTTCAAGTTGGCACGTTCGAGGGTCAATGCGGCGCAGGACATTTCCCAGTATCGCTGCATTCAGGACCCGGACGGCAACCTGCTATGCGAAGACCTCGCGGTGAAGGAGAGATGGCGCTCATACTTCCACGAACTGCTGAATAAGCAACATAAAGAGGTGCATCCACCTGTCCTCCCTCCTAACCAAGGACTAGTGCCACCGATGACGCCAGAAGAAGTCTTTAATAGTCTTCGTCACATGAAGAATCGGAAAGCTGTCGGCGCCGATGGAGTCCCCATCGAGGCCTGGAAGGCGATGGGTTCTCGTGGTGTGGACATCTTAACCTACCTTTTCAACCGCATACTCCTCACCGATAAAATTCCAAACCAATGGAGGCTGAGTATTATTACTCCAGTTTACAAGGGCAAGGGGTCGGTACAGGAGTGCGGCAACTACCGCGGTATAAAGGTCATGTCTCACACCATGAAGCTCTTTGAGCGGATTGTAGACTCTCGGATCCGGCAGGAGTGCACTGTCTTGGAGTGTCAATATGGGTTTCGCCCTGGGAACGGTACCATGGACCCTGTTTTTGCCTTAAGAACCGTCATGGAGAAATACAGATCGAAGAAAACGCCTCTGCATCTATTATTTCTTGACATGCAGAAGGCCTTTGTCTGTGTTCCTCGTGTGGTGATCTGGTGGGCACTGAGGTCTAGAGGGGTTCCAGAGGCCTATGTTGACATCATTCGGGACATGTACTGCAATTCCGATTCTGTGGTTCGGACTGCAGTTGGTGAATCCAGACCCTTCCCTATCACCGTTGGTGTACACCAGGGTTCCGTCCTTAGTCCGTTTCTGTTTAGTGTGATATTGGACGTATTGTCAGACAGCATCAGAGACTCGCATGAGCAGCCTCCATGGTTGTTGATGTATGCTGATGATATCGCACTGGCGGACGCGGACAGGGGACGATTGGTTAAATGTGTAAATGCGTGGAAAGAGTCGCTAGAAAACGACGGCCTGAAACTAAACGTGGCGAAGACTGAGTACTTGGCATGCAACTCCACAGACCCCACGTCCGTTCGCATAGGTGGAGACATGGTCGAGCGCACGGACCAGTTTAAATACTTGGGATCTGTACTTCACGCGTCTGGTGACATCGATTACGACGTCAAGGCACGCATTGCTGCTGCGTGGGCAAAGTGGCGTGAGGTGACTGGTGTTATTTGCGACCCCAAAATGCCGGTTAAGTTGAAGGGACTGGTCTATAAGACCATCATTAGACCCGTCCTTTTGTACGGTAGTGAAGCGTGGCCGGTGCTTGAGCAACACAAGCAGGAACTGCGTGTCACGGAGATGAACATGCTGCGATGGATGTGCGGAGTCGCGCGAAAAGATCGCATTATAAACTCCCGCATCCGCGGCAGCCTGCATGTTCGTGACGTAGCGGACAAGTTGCAGGAGAGTCGCCTTCGCTGGTACGGTCACGTTTTGCGGAAACCGGCGAGCTACATGGGTAACAAATGTCTAGCCATGCCGCCTTCGCCAGGCCCCGGCAGAAGGGGCAGACCCAAAAAGTGCTGGCTTGATGTCATGAAAGACGATATGCGTGCCAATCAACTGTCCACAGAGGATGCCCAAGACCGTGCAAAGTGGAGACGGAAAAGTAGGAAGGCGGACCCGGGCGTCACCGCACGCAACTGGGATTAACGCCGGGATGATGATGACATATATTGAGCACGGTCCAATCTAAAACGATCTGTGAAAGCGATTAGTGTGTGCGGCTCGAAAGAAGCGCTTCGCGATTTCTGAACGCAACTTATGCAGTGACTACCGCATAGTAACAGTATTTTTCTTTCCCCAGGGCGACCTACGTGTCAGTGCTGACGACATCAGCGTTCTCATTGGAGCGGTTCCTGGCCATTTGACACCCACTGCACCTATATGCCATGGCGGGTCTGACGCGCGCCTCATGCATCATCCTCGTGCTGTGGATCATCTCTATCACCTGCGCGTCGCCCTTCGCCCTGTACTCCGACATTAGCTACAGGGACTACCTGCCTAGTAAGTTTCTGTAGCAGAATAATAACGTTTTTAATCTGGCCACGGCCGTTCAACTCAACTGAGATCTGCCATCAGCGCGGGATATAAATAAATAAATATCCTTTGGACATTCCCACACATCGCCATCTAGCCCCAAAGTAAGCTACTCAAAGCTTGTGTTATGGGTGCCAGACAACGGATATAATACTTAAATACTTTTTTTTTTTGTAAATACATACATGATATACATAGAAAACACCCAGACCAATACAAACAGACATGTTCATGCACACAAATGTTTGTATTGTGCGGGGATCGAACCCGCACCCGCTGCGTAGTAGGCGATTTCTCGACCACTACACCAGACAGTGCACAGTGCTAGTTACGTTACTTGTAAAGTGCTTCCCCGCAGTGTAAATTTCAGTACTTAAGAAATATCGTTATGAACTACAGGCTATATGCTGTTCTGATGTAGAAGCTATATTAATGTACCAGTTTTATTATAATCAATTGAGAAATTTTAGCCTGAAGGAGTAACAAACATACATCCGTCCTCACAAACATTCTCTTTTTTAATAAAAAGTTGACCTTTTTCTACAATATTTAGCAATTTATGTGATTGTTTGTTTTCCTACATAGAGCAAAAAAAGATCACAAGGCACTTCACCCTCATTACTTGGGTGTCATCAGCACACTAAGCCTTTTACATTCGTGGTCAAAAGTTTCAAATTTATATTTAAATAAAAAGTATTACTAGAGTAACCACAAGTACGACATTGGAAATTTCCTGGCGCTGCGCCTACCGAGGCACGACCATGATAATTTGAGCAGAGATAAAGATGAAAACAGAGCGGAAAAAACGAACTCGTATCATCGAGAACTGAAGGCTTTTACTAATCGTTTGTGGTATAGGGAAACTCGTAAATCGATAAGGATACCCACGAGTACCTTCCTACTGTTGATATTGAAAAACATCGATAGGTACCTTGGTAAACACACATTAGGGCATTTACCCACGGCGACTTCTCGCCTTTTAAAGGCACTATTTTTTGCAGGATGCCGTTGTGTGAAATATGCGTTTTAATGCTAATATTCACATCGACAACATCCCGTTTGCAGTGACCCGCGTAAATCTGTTTATTACTTATCTAGTTTCAAATTTAACTGTTTAGTTTAAATAAGCCATCAAACACAAAAATATTTTTTCAAAATGGTCCAGTAGTTCCTGAGATTAGTGCGTTCAAACAAACAAACAAATTCTTTAGCTTTATAATATTAGTATAGTTATGGAATCAGTTATATTATCCCACTATCCTTCACTTGCTTGAGTTTGAATCCCTAATATGGTATTACACTGACTAAGGTACCAAATAACCTCAGAAGTGGTTTCTATGTTTCCTCGTCCTAAAATTAAGTACTCAGAAATAACCAGGATCAAAGTTTGAAAGTCGGGTTTGGCATCTATCCCAAGTTCTAAGAAATATGTAAAATCGATCTTCGGGTTTTCGAGACAAGTTATCCTTTCGTCTCACAAACTTGATTTGAACTACTGATACAATATAGTAGATTGTTTTACAAGGGGAGAAGTGCCTCATTTCACTCGAGATGTTTTTATAAGAAATTCTAATTTAAATTCAAAAATCATCACAATCAGTTAAACATCACACGTCAGTGATTTCAAAAATATATTTCGCAAAAAGCGGCCGGCGGTCGCATAAACAAAAGCATAACAAAATACTGGTGATAAACACATCCGTGAGGAATTAAAAAGGTTGGCCTGTAATAGGTGCAAACATATAATAATATATACACTTTAATCAATCACTTCACTTTACTTTGTACCGACAAATAATCTCAAAACTTTGTCGGATATATTTTCCGCATTTTATCCTCCACTAAATCATACCAAGATTTCTATATTCAGTTAGTCCGTATGTTGACATCCATTACCTCGTATAATATCATTTATTTTGCGGAGAAACGGGTAAACCTAACAGATGTCGGCCCATCAATCACCTTCAGGTCATCAATGTGTCTGAGGAGCCCGTATTCATCTGTGTAGGAGGAAACGGGCCTTCAGATAAGAAGGGTATAGGATGTGGTGGATCGGTAACTTACCTATATTAACCGTCTTCAAAAATTAGGCTTCATTTTCAATACTTTGAAAGTAAACAACTTTAAGATGAAATAAGAAACCAAAAATTGAGCTACCGTGCTGTCGGTCCGAATTTAAGTTAAATGAAATAATAACAAAATCTAAGAATATAAAATATGAGACTGAGTGTTAAAAATATTCTAAACTGAACAAATGCCAAAATTCGAGTAAAAATGTTACATTCAAGTTATCGACTTCAAAAAAAGGGTAGGTAGGTTCCTTTTTTGAAGTCGATCTCTTGTCGAGTACAATGTTTTGAGTCGTCTTAACAGTGTTCCGATTTCAAAAAAGGAAGTAATTAATTCTACAAGTTCGAATATCTTTAAGATGTTGTTGAAATTGGTAGATATAGAAGTATAGTGATCCAGTTTAGTTTATAAACACGTACACACTTAAAAAAAAGGTTATGATCACTAGCATAAGCTGATTTAATTAATTTAATATTACTTTGTTGTAAAGCTAATTGTTGAGTGTTTTCTTTAAATATAAAAGCCATGTATTAATATCATAATAATAAGAACATGTAATGTACACTTCCCGTTATTCAAAATTTCCTAAACTTGACAAAAAACGTTGGAAGAATTAGTATTCTGACGGTAAGTCTGTACCGTTACCATGAGTTTCCTCTTCAGCGACGACGGTTTTACTTGCTAGCGACGACGTAACTTTTTGTATGATAAATGTTAGTTCTGTCAGTGACCACTAGAGGCGCTGTGCAGTTTTCTATAGACTTTCTTTTTTACGTCGTTGCTAGCGAGTCAAACCGTCGTCGCTATCGAGTAAACTCATGGTAACGGTGCTGTTAAGGTAGCTTAAACCGAGTAATTTAATACCTACGTATTTTACATTATTTTGTATACAAAAGAAAACTCTTTTAGGTCATGTTATTCTTTTTATATAGCTTATCCATTAGGCTTTCGAAATATCGTACTCTCAGATCAAAGACAAAAAAATATGTGAAATGAAAAAGAAAATATGCGGGTTTTTTTATGGATATAAAAATTTTGAAATGTTGGCAAATAATCGGCTACAATGCGTATTATTACTTTGTAAGTTTTTAGTCTATTTTTATTGATATAAATTAATACATACTCTTTACAAACTTGTTATTTTATTTGTTGGTGTACCAAAAGGAATAAGATAAATTTACTTGGCAAGAGTGAAATAACAGTTTTTCTAATAAAAATATACATAAAACTTTCAATCAATTTTGGCGAGCTTTGTATGCATTATTTTGCGTCCTGAGTCACTTAATGAGAAAATATTCGTAGATATTTTAATGTTTATTAAACAAGTGGCATACTTTTACCATGAGAAAAGTTTTCATGAAGTTTGACGAGTCCATACGTTTTTTGTTTATTTTTTACAGCCGTATAAAATTGCAGTTCAAATTTGAGTAAATCATGTTCCGCAACTTTGCACGTTAACAAAAAAATAACTAGAATGCCTGTTTATGTGATTTCGATGTTAGATTAATCGCAAAATTAAGCAGAAAAACAATGATAGTTTAAAAAACGTATGATTTCAATGCCAGATTTCGAATATTTTTCATGAAATCTATCAAAAACGATATCTAATTAACATGCAAGGTAAGGCAGAAAAAGAAAGCTAATAAGCCCATTAATAACCTAATTTCATTTGACTCACGATGTACCAAACATCCTGTTACTCCCTCACTGAATGGAATTTGTGAAACTTTACAATAATAATGAATTATTTTTTGTATTTATTTGCTATTCACTGGTATAAACTATTACAATTACAATAGTTAAATAGTTATATAGATAGGCTTAGATTCTAAATGATATTGTTATTTACACTGGGGGCTAAAACGGTGAAAAACCGCGAGTGAATCAATAAACCAAGCTAAATATTCAGCTAAATGCCTCGATGGATCTACAAGACAAAAATAGTATAGGTTCGAACGACCAATCTAAATGTAGATCAAATCCCTATTATATTCTTAGGCTACTCAAACGTCTTGCTATTAGGGAGAGCTTGAAATGGAAATCCTATTTTGACAATAACACAAACAGAATTGAGGCCATGTTCCGGTGTTTTGATTGACTTATCAATTCCCTTACTCAGAAGATGGGCTGTTTCGAGTCGCAACAGATTTATTGCGTCGTTTATGTAAATTAAAATGAGTGAAGAAAACCAAAGTTAGTTTCGTTATTAATTGCGATAAAGTGTTTATTTAATAACAAACAAGAAAAAAATAAAACTAATACATGCAACATAAAAAATAACTTAAAATCTACCTATTCAAAAACAAAAATATTTCCTTGGAGGCTTATGTGGTTTAATATAATATATATACAGAGTGTCCCACAAAGAGCGTGCCAAACTGACACTGGAGTAAGCTTTGTCATAGACTTCTCAGATATACTCCACTTTTTTTTTTAATTATGCCACTTTTTATCGTTTAAATGGGAAACCAGACTGACACTGAAGATAGTAAAATTAAGAACACTTATCAACTAATGTTAGTGCTTAATACCTAAAAGGATTTATCGTGTCCAGTACAATAATGCCATAAGAATGCTGATGGAGCTATCTAGGTTCAGCAATGCGTCGCCGATCTTCGCGAAAGCTCATGTGATGGATGGCTTCTACGCTATCATGCAGAAGCGGACGGCGTCGATGCTTGCTAGTAGGATACGGCGGAGCCCCATCAGCATTTTTGACGGATACTAGACATAGGCCATCGTGTTTTGTCTTGGATGCAAATACATGTGCCGAGATCAACGAACCACTTATTGACTCAGCGCTTCGTAGTTATTTAATATTAAAGGTCCCCCGCGACTGTGTTCGGTCGCAGCATGATGTTTTATAGCCTTATGACTTCCTCGATAAATAAGCTACCTAACACCAAAACTATTTTTAAATCAGTCTAATAGTTCATGAGATTAACGAATTCAAATAAACAAACTCTTCAGCTTTATAATATTAGTATAGATGAAGTAGTTTTAGTTTTTTAAGTACCTAGTAGTAACAAAAATTTTATGCTTATTATTTATTTTGAACTTAGTATCTCTGTTACTTTAACATCCTACTTACTTTCATGTGCCAAGCATGTCCTTTATTTTACAGGAACTAGTTCATGCCAAGCCTTCATGCATTGAAAGGTTACATGATTTTCATCATCGTCATTTCCATCATCCTTACTGTTAAGTGAAGCTTAATATCAGCAATATTAATATAATTCAGGTATTAACGGAATTATATTACTTAAGGGCTACTGATCTTCATTCTTGGGTCAGTGGTTTGGATAAATCAATCAGTCAAAGGGTAGAATCTATCAGGAATGCGCTTGCCAGTATATCTTAGTACCTACGCTTAACATTATAATAAGTAGAAAAAAGTGTTCTTGAATTTGATTTTCAAACTAATAATAGTCTATTTTACTAAAATAGTGACTTTTATTTATTTTACGGTAAATTAGTTCCATTTTAAAACATAAAATATAAAAAAACAGCGTAAAAGTTACACAGAAAGTGTACTAAATATATTATTAATGCATGCTTCAGTTTATTTCACAGGCTGCGGACAAAGCTGGTACGCTTAGAATTAAACATAATTTTAAGCGTACCTACTTTGTGCGTAGACAAGACAAAAAACTAATTTTGCGTTCAATATTCTTTTTTTAATACATTACTTTTACCATTATTTATTGTGATATCTTGCAAATTCCCAAATAAAAGTTATTTACGAAAGCTACGTAGTAGACTGTAGTATCCCGTATCATACCAGAAGGATTCCGTGCGTTTTAGTAGGCTACGGTAGATCATAATATTACACTTACCTATCAGAAAATATTACACAAAATAAGGTAATTGGAGATTTCCTTTATAAGTTTCGTGGAAAAACGCTCCGCTGTTAAGAGAAGGCAGAGGAGGAAAAGCTTTGGCAAATACTATTTAGTACAATTAATGTAGTTCAGTAGGTGGGAAACAAATATCACTCATTCACTTGTGTTTTGGAGCAAACAACGCGCCTAACTTCGGTATTACGGCAGTCGGACAAATTAAGGGAGCTTTTGGCTTTGTAAAACAGATACGATTTATAAATTATGGTGATTAGTTTTAAGTTAATTCGGTCAGAGACCACTTGTTTATTTATGGTGGTGGTATAGAAACAATGACGAAAATGCCCGCCATATTTATGTGAAAAGTTATAAGTACTCATTCATAGTTTCAAAGTGGCTGCATTTGTTAAGCATGCTCCGACTTCATTTGTTTTTGTTTTTATTTCAATCGGTTTATTTGAAAAAAAAAAGTTTTGTGATATTTTAGATTTATAATATAGCTAATTGAACGATTGATTGAAATCGTTTCCGTCAAACGCGAGATTATCGCAGTCAGGTATACATACAAATATACAGGTCAAACAATGAACCTTCTTTTGTAGTCGGTTAACTGGTTTCATGCCACAGGACGCACCGGTACGATATAAAAATTGATTTTCTATTATGTCTTAAGTGTGGCAGCAAATGGGTTAAACAGTACACAGGATGCCCGTTAAATTGTGGATAAAGTTCTTTGAATCATTTGACTGACACTATTTCTGACTCAACTTTAAATACGCCAAGTTATTAAACGTTGAGTGTTTTTAGCCGACTTAATCATCGGCCTAGCTATTTCATTGGATGCCGGCGTTTCATTAACTGCCTAGGCGTCCAATTGGCTGCTTGATTTGACCAAGTGACCGCTGTTATTGTACCTTTGATAAGAAGACGATGCAGAACTAGGGTTATAGCATAACACATATTCGGAGACCTCTGATCCAGTAAAATGAATAGACAACACCATTATTTTTTATGAGATCTAATAAATAATCGTATCCATCTCAGCGTCCTCCTACACATTACCTACTTAGATCTTTCTTTCAATCTATAAGGATAAGAAGTATTTGTAGCGCGTAAATAAAATTGATGGAATTGCCAATGCATGTCCACATATTAGATTTATTGTTTCTAAAAGTATTCCTCTGTTTCATATTACTTAGGTACACGTTTTTTTGGGTTCCGTAGTCGAATTCGCCAAGTCTGTCTGTCTGTCCGTCCGTATGTCACAGCCACTTTATTCTGTAACAATTAGCATTACACTGTTGAAATTAAATTGGAACATGTATCCTGTTAACCGCTTTACGATTCTTATACAAAATTAAAAAACAATGATTTTAATGGGATTCCATACGAACGAAAATTGGTTTGAACGAGATCAAACTAATAGGTTTGAGATAAAGCACATCTTCAACAACCGCAAACATAACTTTGTTCTTCATACGGACACTATGAAAAGCAAAGTTTTTCCTGTCAATAAAGTATTGTGCTATTTTGGCTAAGTGAAAGTGAGTGAATTAAAGTTTTCACGGAAACCTATGCGCGCGAGTTTTAACTTGGCCCGTTTGTTTGTTTTTTTTTTGCTTTAAGCCATCCAAGAATAGTTCGTATATTAGGACTGTTATTTCTTACCTAGGTGCCTATACATTATTCATATTTTGACTTGAATTTTTTGACTGCTTTGTTGGTGTAGTAGTGTCTGGAATAATGTGTTGTACCGTTGTACATGTTTTATGTGTAATAAATTGAGTACCTTAATATATTTAGTATTCATCGGATCCACATTAACATTTTCATCACATTATCTTTGATTTTCCATGCTTTCATCCAAAGATTGCTGGTTCGTTTGCTGTAAACACGAACATAAGAGTTAATCATAGATTCTATCTACCATAACGCAGTTCGTATTTTCTCCCTAAAAAGTCGTACTGTAGACATTAAACTATAGGCATTACCTGCCTTTCTACTCTTCTTATTACTATTACTCTGTATTTTTGGATTATTGATGTTTTCTAATCCTTTTTGAACAATATTTATTGTGAATCTAAAAATGTCAAACTTTCAAAGCTCTGTTATTCTACTTTTCTGTACATAATACTGTAAAAATAGCTGTGTTTTACCTTTGTTTGCAATTTTCCTTTAATTTGCATTGGGTGATGATTCATTTTCCTGTTTATTTATATATATTGCTTGATTTCTGAAATATTTTTATCTTTATTGACATGGTTGTTATGACAATATCTTTCAAAGTCTGACAACTTCTATCAAAGTTTATTACTTTTTCGGGTTTAATCCTCTGTAAACCACCAGTATTCATGTTCTATTTTTGAACCTACCTCGATCTAAATTTGAACGGCCCCGGCCCCCTATATACGCCTTAACTTTTTTCATTCATTTCATTCGATTCCGAGTTCTAAGCTCGAACAGTTCTATTACACTCCAATAAATAAATACTCTACATCTTCCCTCAAGAAGTCTTGAAGAACCGCCGGTGACTACTGAAACACCTCCTCACGCTAGGGGAGGGACCGGACACCGGAGGAGTATCCAAGCACATTGACTGCAGTAACACCTCCTCGCTCTAGGGGAGGGACCTGTCTCCTTCTCGGAAGAGGATCCGAGACCAAGTACTTCTGGCACTCCAACTGATCATAACATTTTCTATATAGTGCCCGTTACCCTCATTACTGCACATCGGCGTCTCTGCTCTTCACGGCGCCAGTCACCGCTGCACATCGGCGTCACTGCTCTTCACGGCGCCTGTCACCGCTGCACATCGGCGTCACTGCTCTTCACAGCGCCTGTCACCGCTGCACATCGGCGTCGCTGCTCTTCACGGCGCCTGTCACCGCTGCACATCGGCGTCACTGCTCTTCACGGCGCCTGTCACCGCTGCACATCGGCGTCACTGCTCTTCACAGCGCCTGTCACCGCTGCACATCGGCGTCGCTGCTACCTCCGCTGTGTCGGCCCTGCACTCCGACGCCGCCCTTTGCTGCCCCAGGACAATACTTATTGAAGATTTGAAGATACTTACTCACGCCCACTGCACTTTACTTACATTCATACAGACATCACCTCATCTCATTTTTTTCGGTACTGTATTCTTTTTGTTGTAATATAAATTCTATTCCCTCTTCTACCTCTTTCTTTTACCTTCTTCTACTTCTCCACATTTGTCGCTTCACGACAGTGTCTAGAAAATACTCGGTAACAGTTCGAAGTCCGGAAATTAGTTTGTTTTATGCCTTGAAAAGTACAGTCACGTGCATTAATAGGTAAACATGATTTCATCTATATGAAACCGTTGGTCGTCTCATCTGTCTCACAAAATTAATGAGAGTAAGGCAAAAATATCTGTTTATCCGAAGTCGTCTGCGTTATAATGAAGCACGTTCTTTAGGGATTAATACTAGTGCTTTTGATTTCAAATCAAGATTATCGCTAATATAAAATTTGCCGCTTGGTATTAAAACCTGGACCAGGTTTTAGGTAGGTAGTAAGTACATACTACTACCAACCTATGTAGTCCCCCTAGCCGATTTCGACTACCGTGGCCAGTCACAACGGCTAATTGACTGCACGGGACATTTTATAGTGCACAAGTGTGTGCGCAAACACAAGTGCACTCTCTATTCCTTTCACTCTCATAGCCCGATGGGACAGCAATCTGACACGACCGGAGAGAGTTAAGGCGCAGGACCAACGGCTTTACGTGCTTTTCCGAGGCACGGGGGTGAAACACCGCGAACTTCCAAACTCTGGGCTATCCTAAGAATTTCTGAACAAAAAAACTCAGGTATATATTAATAACCCGACACGGGGATCGAACCCGGGACCTCTGACGCAGCCTTCGCTTTAAAATGCGACCCCTTTACCGCTGCGCCACCGAGGCAATTAGTTACCTACCTATATATGTGTATATGTCCTACTTGTTCAGAAGCATTCTGATTATAAAAAAAATGTTAGAATAAAGAAAAATATTTAAAACAAATCACACAGTTCTAAGACAATTTTTTATTGGTTTTTAGAGTGTTTTGTCATTGAAGAATAAAATAAATTATATAAGTATGTACATACTTAATACGTAGTTTTTGAGATATTGCACTTTTGTCATTGTCTACAAACACTAACAAAATACCGAGCATATTATTTTATTCATATTCATTTATTTACTTCATATGTAACATAAGAGCAGACAATTATAAAAAACATATAGGCTGAAGATGATAATTTTGTTACATTATGACCTGAACGAGGTATTTGTGAATTAAAGTTAATAAATAAATTACAATTAAATCAATGCTTCAATTAAATAAGTAAATGTCTTTGTATTACCTTATACTATACATATACTATCTATGATAAAAGTAATATACTAAGCTATATAATATTATAAAGCTAAAGAGTTTTTTGTTATAGAGCTGGAGATTTTGTTTGTTTGAACGCACTAATCTCAGAAACTACTGCTAAAAAATATTTTTTATGTTAAATAGCTTATTTATTGAGGAACGCTTCACGCTATAAAACATCACTTCAAACGCGCGGACGTAGTCGCAGGGGACCGCTAGTCACGCTATGATATGCAAGGTTAGCAAACGTTATCGCTTAGCTTGTCACTATGGCAACGCAATACAGTCAACACCAAAATGATTAGGATGTTTTAAACTTTTTATTTACACAATTTTCGATTCACGCGTTCTCGTTGTAGTAGGTAAGTGATATCAGTATTGCTCAGGACCGATACCAAAGCCTATATATTAAAATTGTTTAATTGTCTTCTGATACCGGCAACATTTCGCTCGAGTCAGCGTTCTGCGCGCTGATGGCTCCTTCTCCGCTTCTGGAGCTGAGTAGCATCTTCTTCTTCTTCGTTCCTGGTGTTCTCATCCTTTGCCTGTACGTCAGGATGAGCTTGCACATCAGGTAACGTACCGGCCGAAGTCTGAAGAAAATTTTGACATTTCGCATAGACAATTTAAATTTTATGATTTTTTCTGCTGTATAAAATACCTTTTTACTTATGTAGCTATATTTTAAAAATATTTCCATTTTTAAGCATTATAAAATTATTCTTATCAATTAATAAATATACGGAAAAATCAATTTATCTCAGCGTTTTATGAGCGCTGCTGGACAAGGAATTTCGAGACTTCCGACACCGATTATTACCAAAGATTAAATAACTGAAATCATTTATATACTCGTATATAGCTTAACACATGGTAATCTTTACTCATAATTATGAGCTGAACAGTTTTTGGTGGGTAATTTGAATTTACTTATCTCGGTAAAAATAGGACACTGTTGCAAGCAAGTATTTGTCCAAATATGTATATTTTTACTTTACACTTAGTGTTTTAATAATTACCTACACATTACTAGATATTCATTTCATAGCTTTCTCATAAAGGTATAGATCAATAACTGCAAAAGTACTGACCATGATTCTTGCCAAAATACCATTGATTTCCATGGATTAAAAAAACTAAAAAGGATATATCTTAAGGCAGCGATACACATGCCTGTAAAACAATTCAGTAGATTGCATGCCAGTTACTAGCATGTGAATGTTTAGCAATTTGATAGTCACACACGCCAGTTTTACAGCCCCCCTGCATCCCCTCACATTGCATGCCAGTAAGTTCTTTCAGTAAGTGTAACATGGAAGTATATAGGAAGTGCAACAAGCTGACATGCCAGTGTGCCAGAAAAGCATTTGTATCGCCGCCTTTGTGTAGTAGATTAATATTACATATACGATTATTATTAACTGCAATCAACTTTCAGTTCGAAACTTATTTATTTGTATGTTATTGCACCACCAATTTTTTTACTGTGGACTTAATCACGGTAATGTTATCTACAGTATTGTAACTCGGCCGACTCTTTAAAATAAATACATACGGCCGCGCGGTACCTAAACGTGCGATAGGGCTGTCTGCCCGCCTCCAGCATTTTACAATTGCCTACTTTAGTGTTTACATTTAGTTTTGTGATCGTAAATATACTTTTTTATATAAACAAATAATATATTTGTGGATTAAATAGGAAGTATTCAATAAAAATGGGTGTTGTGTTTTGCTTGTTAGATTTAATTAAAAACATTTTTATGTTTAAATGACAAATCGATCTTATAAATTTGCTACCGAAAAATAATTGCGCAACGACTTAGACGTATGGAATGCTCAATTATTAAATTTTAAAGTATAAAAAATCCGCATTCTCATATAAAGCTTTATTAAAAATCAAATCAGCACAATATATCCTATTCGTCTTAATAAAATGAACTTAAACTTATTTTTCGAGAAAGAAATCGCGCGACTATTGTTAAAAAAACAACGCACCGTCCGTTCGTCATTGTGGCACAGTCGCGACTGTCTGCATGCTGAACGCATGCCGAAGTCGAGGCGCGTAGGTATAGCTCGCGTTTCGTTCGTTTGTATGGAGTTGGAATACTGTTTAGATAATATTACCGTGACTTAATTATGGCATTCTTTACCATTCATCTAACTTTGGGCTAAGCAGAAATGATTACTCGTAGACTCAATAAATAATAATTATATGCAGCAGACCTCAGAAAAAATAAACTGACATTTATTTTCATTAGCTATTGGAAATACCGGCCCATTGATATAAATTTAAAGAAATGAGTATACATTATCGATGTAAAGAATAACCAATAATCCCGTAGAGTAGATTATACGTTCACAGTGTTAATACTTTTTGACGAAAAGTAAACAGTGTAGGGGTGACCAGAAGATGAATTTCTTCCATTCTTTTACTTCTGGAATTAAATCACACTAATTTTCTTTACTCTATGAGATCATTCTCGGAGTAATTGGAATGTTTTTTAATGAATAAATTTTAATTTAATAAAAAGTGACATACCTTTACAATAAGCACAGCCTAGAGAAGTTTTAATGAAGTATGACAAATCCAGTCTACTTTTGTTTTTTTTAACAGCCATATACAGTTGCAGGTCAAATTTAGGAAAACTGTGAAAACAATTTGAGCAAATTTGAAAAAAATTGTGTTCCACAACTTTGCAAGTTAATTTAAAAAGAACAACATGGTGTGTGTTGGTGCATTTAGTATTAGTAATACCGCAAAATAATGTATACATAATGTAATACAATAAAATACAAAAAAAATATTTCGGATAACAATTATAGTCTTTTAAATAATATGATTCGAATGCCAAATTTCGGATATTTCTCAAAAAAAAGTTATTTCGTTAACAATGCTGCCGGGCCAAAAACTATAAAAATTCGAATAATTATTATTAATACTAAATGAATTATTTATTAATAATATATATATCAATACATATTTAATGACCCCCATTGTAAGTCATTTTCATTTTGCACATGATGTACCAAACACCCTGTATTATGTTTGTTTGCACTGATTTTGTGGGAACTGAATGAACAAAACGAACCAAATGAACGAAAAACACCACTAATGGTACAATTTAATAACCAATGGTTGAATATTTACGACTGTGTAACCCACACAGCACCACCAACTGTCTTAATTGCTATTTACTGACTAAGGTGTTTATTTATTTTAAACACGCCCAAGTGAAAACATTACGATTCGTTAACTATCGATCGGGCAACCAGGCCCTAGTATGGATATTTATTGTTAAGAAAAGATAGATAGGCAGAGGTTCGAGATCCTGAGTTTCACTCTAATCCTTTATCATTTGATAGATCTAGTATTGTCAATTGTTAGTGACACTTTATATTCGTCTTTTGATAGATCGTCAATATTGACGATATTATAATAGTAACTAAATTAAGATAATTATATTAGAAGCTATCAACTAGTGGCAGCTATGTAGTAACTATGCACGCTGGGTTTCAAGACGTCGCCGCTCTGAGGTCCCGGGTTCGATTCCCGCTAAGGTCGATATAGAAATCGAAATTTGTTGTGGTACCACCGATGTGTCTGATTTCCATTACACAAGTGCATTAGCTACTACTTACTTTGGGATTAGAGCATGTATGTGATTGGTGTCCAATATTTATTTATTTATAGGTATTTATCTAGTAAAGGCATTTTACATGCTTTTGGCTGTTCAACTATTTCAAAATACTCAGGAATTGTTTTATCTAAGTAATATTATTATTATGCTGAGTCTTTTCCTATCTTGGGACCACAGGGCCCCGGATCTTTGGAAGGCATGTATAGGGCTAAAGCTAACACGTCGAGGACCGAGCCGAACCGAGACACGTTTATTCCCTCCCTACCGATTTTGGACAACTGCCTACAAGTCCCTGTTAAATGAGACTAGCTCGTCACGCAACCTTTTCCTGGGTCTACCGCGTGAACATCGTCCATATAAGGGATCCACTCGGTGCAGATTTTGGCCCAGAGGTCATCCGTCATGCGGTTTATGTGACCAACCTAGTCCCACTTTAGCAGAACAGCTTTTTGTGCTGAGTATTGCTGCAAATAATTTAGTTTAAACTACATCATTGAATATTTACTTTTTTCATTAATACTAACATGATACCTAGATCCTACAGATATCATTGTACTCGTTTCTAGCGAAAGATTTATTGCGAATTCCGAAAAACACGGCTAAATGGATGATAACTTATAATTATCTATATCGTAGGTAAAAATAATCCAATATTGTATTCAGTTACAGTTTTTTTTTTTTTCAATTTATTGGTGTATTTACTTATTTTCAACTTTTTTTGCATTAAAGCATTTTTAGACTTTCTGAATAAAGGTATCAAATAAGGACTAAGGACAAGAACATAGGCCTTGTCAGGGAAACTAAGCTCAGTTGCTTTTGCTGTAAGAAAGATTAAACGTTTGACTGATATAGAAACAGCTGGGTTAGTTTATTTTAGTTATTTCCATAGCTTGATGTCCTACGGCATTTTACTGAGGGGCTCGGTTGCTGATAAAGAATATTTTTTTGAATTACAAAAAAGAGCAGTGCGAGCTATATATAATCTAAAACCCCAAGTTTCCTACGAGAGTGTTTGAAGAAATTAGAATATTAACTGTAGCCTCTCAGTATATTTATGAAAATTTCATGTACATTCAGACAGACGCAGAATATACATTCAGTCACGAAAAAAGTGATATACACTTTTATAATACTAGGAATAAAGATAAGCTTGCTATTCCACAATTTAGGCTTCAAAAGGTTGGTAATTCTTTTATGAGGAAATGTTTTTTTTTTTAATAAACTACCACACATAAAAAAAACGAATGACGAAAGGGTATTATAAAGTAGATGATTATTTAAAAGATAGTAATGTATGGACTTGCATGATCACTACAAACATTGTAAACCTTTTGACAAGAGGCATTGACAAAGTGTCCTCAATGGGCCTATTTGCATAAATAAATGACTTTTTATGACAGTTAAATACCAATAAATATAAATATGCGCCAGTCAACACAATAATTGTCGTAGTTTCAAAGTTAGGAATTTGCTTCCTTGTGTTACGAATACCAGACAACGATTTGACGGGGGCGTCTCCCATACGTATAAACATCCATGACTAAGGTACAAAATATGTTCGTGCTCATCACATCGACATGCCCTTTACGGGTTTTGAACCTGCGACGGCGTGTGAAGGTAGTCAGGAGCTCTAACCATAAATTCATACTTACTGAATATTTTTAAGCTTCGAGTCAGGGTTTCCAGTGATTTGAGCGTTTAACCAACCAAACAACTCTTCAGCCGAACAAACAAACTCATCAGCTTTATTTTTCCCCGATATTATTTATTACAAGCAGGCCTTTGTTTACTAAACAATCAGCTTAGCAGGGGACGAAGATTAAATTGATTAGAGCAATAAATAAGCCTCTTCTAATAACGAAGAGAGTATCGTCAATGCCAAACGAATTTTGTGTTTTGAGGCAATTCTGATATTTCTAGGAAATACATACACGGTCGAGCACAAAACCTTGACGTTTATGACGTCACTTTTGGCACTATCGTTTCATCGTATCATCCTTATATGTATGAAACGATCTTTATTTCACCTAAAAGGACGAACTAACAGTTTTAAATACGTAAGATTGTAATCTGTCGATTTATTGTGGGTTGTACCGAACTACATACATATAAAGTAAACTAAAATGATGAACCACTATCGTATTAGGTTGGCATATTTTATGTACCTTCCAAAAAATTCTGAAATGCTAAACCTTGTCGAGCTAGTTTACAACAAATCGTAAGATTAAAATCTTACAGAATTAAAACCGTAAAATTATAATTTCGTGGTTTTAACCGTTAGCTTATATGCTTTACAGCATGAAAATATACGCTTCATTGGAAATTTATCCTTAAATAATATAAATCTCTCCAAAGTCGATTAGTGATACTGACTCGATGTGACTAGCCTCCTTGCCGCAAGGAAATCGTTTCGTTTTTGAATAGGTAAATTTTCAGTTTATTTTTATGTTGCATGTGTATTTTAGCAAAAAAAATTCTTGTTTTTTATTTAATTAATTGTATAATGGATTGTAAATCTCAAATATAATCATAATCATAGTACTACTAAAATTAGCTATAAGTCTTTTGTTTACTAAATGCTATGGGCTTTGCCTGAAAGAAAATTTAATTTAATTTAATTATTTTGTAATATTTTGTATATACCTACATTAGTACCTGCTTACTTATTTTGTGGGCACGTTTTGATAGCCAGTACGCACGAGACTTACTCGATCAAACGTACCGAGCGCGTTAACGAGAATTTATATGGGATTGAAACAGCGCTGTCTAGTGGGTAACGTTAACGCTATAACAATTCCATATAAAATCATGTTTACACGTTCGATGATCGAGTAAGTCTCGATCCATCTCCCACTACGGCCTCAGATTGGGATACCAGCGTTAGAAACTTTTACCCCTTATAAAAATTAGGGATAAGCTGGTAATGCATACTTAGGGATCGTTTACATTAGATAGTACGCTAGCAGTGTGACTAATGTAACGCAGCTCGTATCGTGCTCATTTTAGTATGATCAGTCAGGTCCATAAAAATATAGAGATGAAACCACGCATAGGGTATGCCCTATGCCCGGCTGTCACGCTATTTGCGACCTAATGTTAAGTTCTATAAAGGTATACTTTGGAGTAATGCGACTGTGGTCTTGCGTCTATCTTTTTAGGGTTCCGTATTTTAACAAAGAACTGCGAACGGAAGGCATCCTCAGTTCAGTTCAAAATCAAAAATAATCAAAATCAAAAATAATTAATTTAATTTAGGACACAAAATGCCACTTATGAACGTCAATAATTAGTGTAATATCAATTATGGCCCGTATGGGACTAGAACATGTCTCCTTATCTTTTGGGCCCTACTAACGCTTCGAGACGAGACACAGACGAATTGGAAAGTGCTGAGAAAAAACGCCGAAACAAACTCAGTCACCACTAGCTGCCTCAAAAATGATACAAATCAAAATAAACAGGTAGGTACATCAGTTTGGTGCAGGCTGGACTGTCCATACATTCTCGTCATTAAGATAGTCTTGAATTTTATAATACCTCTTCGACATAAGGGTAGTTTTGACATGCAACTTAAATTTATGAATAGGTAGTTCGATAACATTATTAGGTATATTGTTGAAAAATTTGACACAATTTCCCAGGAATGAATTCATTGTTTTGGCTAACCTGAAGTTTGGAATGACAAGTTTGTTTTTATTTCGTGTGTTATACGAATGTATGTCACTTTTTTCATGATAAAATCTAAATTTTTGCATACGTACATGCTTTATCAAATATGTATTGAGAAGCGACAGTGAGGATGTTAATTTCGTTAAAGAATTCTCTCAGGGATTCGCAGGGACGAGGTTTGTAAATGGCACGAATGGCTCTTTTCTGTAAAATAAAGGTGGTATCGATGTCCGCAGCAGAACTCCACAAGAGAAGACCATAAGACATTGTACAAAGTATACTTCAGATACCTTAAGCACTAGAAAACTGTAATTTTGTATGGTTTTGTATAATCGAATCTCCCCGCCAATGTGAAATATTTTTTTAATATATATTTTTGCGGGATCCTCTTGTACAAGTTACCAACGAGAAGATGTTTAATTTTCTCTTGCCTAACCAATCGTGAGGGTGATAGTTAAATAGATCTTTTAATATGATTATGAGATTGCAAACATCACATATCGGTAGAGTGGCATGTTTCCGTAACATTCAAATTTATAAGGCAAATTTTATTCGGAGTCCCCAGGCTCCCTACCGTCTCTAAACCGAACGGTAGTAGGTAGATACGTAAAAAAACACAGCTCTAGCACATCTTTATTAATTTTATAAAGCTGAAAAGATTGTTTGTTTGAACAAATAATTAACAGGAACTACTGGACCGATTTCAAAAAATATTTTTGAGTTGGATAGCTTATTTATCGAGCAAGGATTAAAACTTTAACAAAGTAAATATATCACGTCTTAGATAAGTAAACAAAATACAAAGTTGTGGTCCATAAATTAAAACAATTATATTTACATGTTACTTTCACTAAAATATAAAGCTCCAAAACAAGAAACGATATGAGTGATATGACACTTTAACCTAAGTAATGAATTGTTTATTTTAGCTGAAATAAAAACAATAATAATTTCGGAAAATTTCTTATTTCAAGGGAATAACACCTTGTAAGGCTAGCTTAATCATGTCTCACATGACATATAATGAGGGTAATAAAGATGCTTGCATATACAGTAGATCTTCATCCGCGAGTCCGACTCGCATTCGGCCGGTTTATGTTTTTTATTAAAAGGCTTGAATTTTTCTGCACCTTCCTACGCCTAAATATCGTATCTCACAAAATATTATTGTCAAAATCCATTCAGTAGTTTAAAAACGTGGTGAAGTAAAAAACATCCATACATCCACTCATCCACACTATAATTCGCATTTATAATATTTTAGTAGAATGTATTTGCTCTTGATTCCGGTCTTAAAGTCTGTTTTTCTTTGCTAGTCGTATAACGTAAACAATCTTTTGACAACTTTTTAACGTCACGCGTGATAACGTATCCATAAGAGACTACAAAATTCTCAAAGTCGGACCGACAGCACGGTAGCTCAATTGGAAGAGCGCTTGGCCCGGTTAGCCAAGAAATTTGTGGTTCGAGTCCCGCCCGTGCGCAAATTTTTGGTTACTTATTTTATCTTTATGAATATAAAATATGACACTGCGAGTGTTAAAAACATTCTAAAGCACTTTGAATATTTAGGCGGGCTATACATGTAATAGATTTGCAAGAGCCACACGTTTTGAATACGCACAACTTGTCCATTACAGGAGCATAGAAAGATGAAGATGGCCGCCAGTTGAGAGCTGTCAGTTCCGCAAATTAAATGGAATACACTTTCTTGTTTTTTTGCATAGGAGCAGGGAGCTTATAAGAAAAAATCCACGGATCGATTTTTTTTGCCAAAGAAAAAGTAGTTTTTGATTTCTCAGGGTCACAATTTCTATGCATTCCCATTTCGTCTGTGCCCTAGTTTTTTTACGTGTAGATATATTAATTGATTATTCAGGTAAAACTTGCAATCGAATTACCACACGAAAAAAGTTCGATTGATGCAACAATCGCTGCCCAGGGGCCTTATTTTTGTATCACTCGCTTTAGTATCGCGTATCATTTTTTTTGAACATGGATTAAAAATCAATGAAAATCATGCGAAATATAGACGTTAGTAGTCACAAAATTCGGTTATCTTCTTTTGAATCACTCCCGTCAAGAATACTAAATATTTTTGGAAAATCTGACATTAATCAATGAATCTCACACGTCATCTTGACGCGAGTGATTCAAAAATAGTGGCCCTAAACCCAGTGACAAAATCAAACGCGTTTCATTAGGAAGTTTTTTGTTTTGCAAGCAGAATTAGGACTCTAAATACTTCAATTCAATCCAGATTTACGCAACGACCGACACTACCTTCACTTGTTAGTGAAATAGTAGTTACAAATCAAATATTTTTTCAGGTCAACTCGAGTTATGGAAAAGAAGAAAGTGGGTCTGCTGAACGGCCACATACACGGCAAGAACAGACAAGCAAAGTCGCGGAAAACAATCCTTCGGATGTTGGGTAAGCACAATTGAAAACAACACGAAATAAACGCTTCCACAACTCTCACGCTCTCAGGCACCTAAAGTTTCCGCTCTAAATTACAGTTTAATAATGAAAGGTTCCTGAACTCATTGAGAGATTGAGTAATAATTTCCAAGAACACAGTTAATTGACTGGTAAAGAAAGTTGGGTATTAATGATCCTTACTCATCCGAATCACCACTTACATTAAATTATTCTAAGGGCCTATTTTTCAATGGTCAGATAAAACTTATTAGACTGTTAAATTATAAAGCGACAGATTAAAAAAAATGCTTTTGATTGCTGACAACTAGGTGACGTTTTTAAATTAGCCATATTGTATTTTGTTCGTCGGATATATTTTCTTATCTGATTATTGAAAAATCGGCCTTTATATGTATAGTCGTATAAAAACGATTTGTTATACAAGTGACTATATATCTATAAACGCAAGTACAAAAAACATACAAATTTAAACTACTTTTAAAAATATTAAGTATCACATAAGAAAACACCTTTAAAAACTGACTAAGAGGCTTAAAATAACGCTTGTCTTCTATTTAGGAGAAACAAATTCATTTGGAGTCGGTGCATGATGTCATAGTTACGTACACCAACAGTCGACATAAGTCAGTGTTTTTAAGGCGATTGTTTTTTTATTACATGATTTTTAGTTATACTCATATCCCAAAAAATATAAAAACATGTTTTTATTTTTAAGGAACTTACACAGTAACCAAGGTAAACTATACCTGATTAAACTAGAGAACAATCAAGTGTGTGTTCTTCTTAGTGTGTGAAGACTTCTTAGCTAAATCCTGAGACAAACATCATAAACTCAATCAAATTGCACACGTGTTAGGAAGCCTTATTAAATCAAAATACTGATTTTTTTTGTAATTCTGTCGATATCACACACAAACAGGTCGAATTTTTAAATTCTTTCTTTTTGAAGTCGGTAATATTGTGCGAAACACGGTGCTACCTAGCTAGAGAACACAGCCCCAACCAATAATCCTTATTGATCTGATAAGTAACACATGTAACCTAAAGAGTTAGCTGGTTTATTACACTACTTCCGAAAGTTTATTCGATACGTCAGAATATCCCCTCATGAAGGATTGTATCGAGTTCACTTCAATCGTTCAGAGCAAACGTGCTTATTTGCTTAGTGAATATACAGCGTGTTGTTTTGGTCAGTGATGAGCGACTCAGGGGTGGCTGTACAAACGATACTGATGCCAAAAAATATATATAAAGTTTTTTTTTTGAAATGGAATAAAACCCACAAAATCATTTTTTTTATGCGGTACAGCGATCGAGTCAAAACTACCAACACCAGGTAGCCTCTTCGTAGCTTACTAGCTACGGCGTAGTATTTCGTAACTACGCGCTAGGGTGCGAGTGTTCCCATTCGTTTTGTAATTTTTTTGAATGTTGTGAAGAGGTTTTTTTCTATAAAACTTGCTCAAAATTTAAAGAAATCTTTTTTTTTAGAATAAGCATAACTCATATTATCATCCCTGACTTGAATGCCACTGACCAAAACAACACCTTGTATAGGTAGTTGGAATGTTTTTGGACCTTCAAGATATTTTTATCATGAACTAGTGTGCTTACTAAACAGTTTATTAACTATTGAAATTATCTTGGATTTGAGCGTTCTCATGAAATCATAACTTAGGTCGGTGCAGAAAGTCTTTAATGCAAGTACCTAAATATTTATTATAATGTTATTATCAAATACAAGCGCAGATGATGTGCTAATGTTACTTATAGGTAAATAAGTGTAAATGTATCAAAAGTATCTAAAAATAAATACCTAACTTTATAAGCTCAACTGCCCCTTCGTTAAATTTTCTAGGCAAGCATACGAGGGTCAAACTGAAAGTTCTTAGAACTGGCCACTTATAATCAATATAATAAAAAAAATATTCTAAAATTTGAAAATAGAACTCTTTGCCAATATTACTGAGTATATATTTCATTCATTTGTCATTTGTTTTACGATTTGGCGGCAAATTGAAAATTGTCTGTGTCACGTCAACATGAATTTAACACGAGAAAATTTTCGTGCAATGATTTTTTATGACTTTCGATGTCATTTAAGTCAACAAGAAAGTTATGATAGACTACGATTGGCCTTTCACGATGAAGCCCCATCTCGTGCGACTGTTTACAACTGGTTTAATGAGTTTAAACGTGGTCGCACTAATCTCACTGATGATGTACGTGAGGGACGGCCTTCTACGGCGACGACTGAAAATAACATCTGTGTTGTGCGGCGTATGATAGAGACTGACAAAAGAGTGACCTATCAGCAGATTCGGACAAGCTTAGGCATCGGTATGAGTCAAGTGCACAAAATCCTCCACGAACATTTAGCGGTCAGGAAGCTTTGCGCCCGGTGGATACCTCATAATTTGACTAAGGCTCAAAAACTCCATCGTGTGGATTGGTGCCGTAAATGATTGAAAGATTTAACGGAGGTGACTCAAATGCTGTGTTCGACATACTAACAGGTGACGAAAGCTGGATTTACTGTTATGATCCTGAAACCAAAAGACAATCTGCTCAGAGGGTGTTTCCTTTCGAGGAGTTGCCAACTAAAGTGAAGAGAGATCGAAGTGCGGGAAAAAAAATGGTGGCCTCGTTCTTTGGAAGGATAGGTCATTTCGCAACAATTGTGTTAGAGGATCAAAAAACAGTTTCTGCAGAATGGTACACTACCAATTGTTTGCCACTTGTCTTGGAAAAAGTTCGAGAGAAACGACCTCGCAGTAGGATCCTCCTTCACCACGACAACGCCTCGTCGCACACCGCCAAGCGAACGATCGACTATTTGGCGACATCAAACGTTGAATTACTGGGTCACCCGCCGTATAGCCCCGACCTCGCGCCTTGTGATTTTTATTTATTTCCAAAAATTAAAGAAAAACTTAAAGGAAAGCGGTTTATGAATGCTGAAGAAGCGGTGGCTGCGTATCGCGATGCCATTGAAGAGACCCCTAAGGACGAGTGGGCAAAGTGCTTTTCCCAGTGGTTCCATCGCATGCAGCGGTGTATTGACGTCAATGGACAATATTTTGAAAAGATATAATAAAACTAATAACTGGCTAATGTAATCAGTTTTTGATTTTCTAAGAACTTTCAGTTTGACCCTCGTATAATAGGATAGGCGTATTTAATACGATTAAAATTGATACTCGATGATGCTGAAAATATCTAACGGACGAGTAATCACACTGTGGTTTTTAGGAAATGCTTTAATAGGCAGACATGGTCCATCATAGGCTGCATTGTCACTTAAAATCAGGTACAATCGCTGAAAAATGTCTGACTGAATATAAAAAAATAGGCACGATTACACAACATTATGTAGGTATTTATTAACCAACCTTTACCTATTAACCAACCTTTATAACCTCGTTTATGTTAGTAACTGCAGAAACAAGATATCTTGTTAATGGATCTGTAAGCTTTTTGTTTCGAAGTCTTAAGACTGTCCTCTCCCCATCCACTACTCGCTTCTCGTGTAAAAGAGACGGATATTCAACAAGGTATAACGTCTAAATAACTGGAATCCCTTATCTTATCCACCTGCCATACTGCCCAGCACCGCAATAACAGAATCAAGCCTGTACTCTCTTCTACGGCAATCCTACCTTTTAGAGCAGCGGCACTCAACATTCATAAACAAGGGCCCGCAGAGACATTTATTTTGCTTATTTTCATATGAAACTGTGCAAAAAATAGGTTGTCTATTATGCCTGAGAGCATAACTAACTTTTTATTTATTTATTTATTTAAAGACTTTATTGCACAAGTTTAGTGTACAAATGGAGTACGTGAAAATTTGAACCCTATTCAAATTCAAACATATGTATAAAATCACCGCGTTTGTGCGACTCGGCATACAAAACAGTGATATTCCATGCAAGCGCAAACATAGCGAGCGCGGAAAAATTATGACAGAGCGCATAGAGACTTTCATGCTGGCAACCTGACTGTGGCAGTAGGGCATGCACAGCCGGGCCGGTTTTAGATTTTGCACACCCGGTTCTAGTGGTATTGGGAACCGGGTCACCCGGTTTTGGTTCCAAGCGACCAAATCGTATTTTTTGGTTATCTTGGGATTGTATGTGGGGAACGTTTATTTAATTATTACATTATTAACAAAAACACTCTCGAAACTTTTATTTAATCATCAACAAAAACTTACTCTTTACACGGTTAAATAATGAAGTTAAATTAACTCTTAAAACTATATAAATAATTTTGTTTGCAAATGATAGAATATTAGGTATTAAAAGTACTTATTAAGATACTAAAAACTTAAATCTAATCATGATCCATTGGATGGAATATATATGTAAAAAAAAAACTAGCGTTCACTTTACTTAATGGTCACTGTGTCACTTAATGCCGAGATATCGAAACAAAATAACCACCGAACCGACAGGTAATACACGCGCGCGAGTAGTGTGTGCACGTACCTATGAAGAGCGCTAGTGCGATGTTGCCAGCTCGCTAAACTTTAAAAGTTTCACGACACTTCGATGCGCGTACTTTAAAATAGCAACTAATTCAAAATTCCAACATATTATCAGAACTGGGCCAACCCGGTTCCATTGCTCAGAACCGGCTCTACAGATTTGATGTAATACCCGGATATACCCAGTTATTTCCGAACCGGATGTACCCGGGTGCATGCCCTAAGTCGCAGGTCACACAAAAAGGTTCGGCGGCTCGCCGCAGATTGAGTATAGCTGCCTTAGACGATTTATTTACGACGAATTTCATTTATAAAAGATGAATACCATTGAAACGTTCCTTACTTTGAAAGTAAAAGGCTGAATAGAAAGCTTATGCTAAAAAGATTGTTATCTTTTTATAATCAACGATAGTTCCAACTACGTTTCATAAAATATTTTAAAAGATAAAGAAAGCCTTAAAGAAAAAAGATTTAGAATATTTAGCATGATATTTGAAATTTTATTCAATTTTAGTACATCAGTCGGATTTTTACCTAAATAACCGTAATGTGAGCAAATACTATTTTAACAGTTTGTGCCCCATACTCCCAATACACATACATCAAATAACACCGAAATCGAGTTTCTCAAATGGCAGGTTCTTGTTGTCCTTTTGTTGAAAACCAATTCTAACATCACTAAGCTTTAAAGTTAGTTACCTACTTTATCAAGGTAGTCGGCGAGGGTCTTTACTACTTTTAGATGGTTTTCAAAAATGTATGGATTCCCGTAGACTTTTGTTTATAATGTGTATCTTACACGTATATATGTATAATTAAATTTGTTTAACTTACTAGAAGCTGGAACATAATTGCTTTAAATGATAAATAAAAAGCCGTTCATTAGGCTTTTTTCCATTATTTACGCTCTTCCGCCAGTCTATACAACACTTTCATTTAAAGTAGGCTCTTAATGTGGTACCTTGAGCAGGCGAAAAAAATAAAGACGTACAAGCTTAGTTTAGGATGAATGATATGAAAGTGAACTAGACCAAATTTATTTGTCTCATTCGATAAAGTTTTACGGGTTAGAAAACGATAACTGACCCCCCCCCCCCCCCTTCATACATATTTCGACTGCAAGGCATTTTTTATTTATTTATTTAAAATATTTCATGCACGAACAAAACATCTACCAGTCAACGGTGGTGCGAAGGAAGTGATAGAAGGGCAAAAGAAAGAGCTCGGGATGAAAAATAAAATAGGTATTTAAAAAATAAAACATACATACTACTTATAACATAAATACCGTATACATTAATACATAATTATGGAATAATAAACATACACATAGTACATACACATAATAATAATACTAATGCACATGAGAGAACAGTTCATTTCTACTCGTTCTTTTCGTTCAGAGGTCGGTGAGACAAGTTTGATATCTCTTCCTTGTAGAGTGCCCGGAGGGCCTTCTTGAAAGATAATTTGGAGATGGATGCTCGTACTGTCTTTGGGAGGTAATTATAAAGTCGAATGGCTGTAAGGGTAAATGAATTCCGCCAATTGTTGCGTCTGCACACGATAGTTTAAAAAATTGTCGCTGAAAGAGTCTTATCTTATATTTAAAATTCTCGTGTCACAATGTTCGTTCCCGTACTCCTCCGAAACGGTTTTACCGATTCTTACCAAATTTTATATGCGTATTCAGTATGTCTAAGGATCGGCTACTATCTATTATTTATACCCCTAAGTGATAGGGTTGTACACCCTTAAAAAAATATTTAGTTTTTGGACGAATTTTTTAATTTTATTTTTTATAATGTGGCATTGAAAATTCTATAACCCTTAATTTTTACTTTTTTATCACCAACCCCTATTTTTTTAGCCATTTTAATAATTTGATCATTTTTCATCCCGCTCGATAACTGATCAATTATAGTGGTTTCCTTAACTTTTAAAATTACGAGGCAGGGCGAGACGGGCCCGGGGCGGGACGTTGCTAGGGGCGAAGCAAAGCTCGCTGGGTCCGCTAGTAATTTTAATAAAAAACCCTTAAACGTTGGTCTGTCATGTAGGTACCTACATAAATTTTAAAATATAGGTACTAAAGAAGTCATACGTAATATATATACATACATACAGCTCAAATTAAATACCTACTTTTTTGAAGTCGCTACAAGGAAAAGAAAATGAAACAACCGTTTCTAAAGAGCGACAACAAACATTGTGATACGAGAATTGAAGTGAGGTGGTCGGTTTTGTTTTATTTCTTTACACAACACTATATTGGACTAAAAGCTCTCAGACTTGCCTACATCACTGTCGGACTGATCGGTCACGCATTTAATCAAAGACTAGTATTTCAGACCTAAATAAACTTACCCAACGCGTGCCGGCCCATGGAGTGTTTTTGTATATTACTAGTGTATGGAACTGACACCATTGACAAATCTCGTGCGCCTTGGATTGACGCCTCTTGTCATCAAGTCATACAAATGGTTTCATAATCGAAATTCAAATTTCAAGGAATACGTCATCAATACTGTCGCCGTATTTGCTACACATTTTTTGCTTGGCATAGCTTCTTATAAAGTGTCGAGTTTACACTCAATTTTTAGGATAAACTACATAAATCAAGATGAACGCATTATGCCACTGTTATGCCACATAATATAATAAGTAACGCTATCTAATTTTATTTATACCGAGCGTAAAACCGAAACGAAGAAATTGGCTAACCGTTTGTTAGGAATGTTTGATTACGATTAGTTATTTCTTATTTCGGTTTATATGGTGCCAATGAAACTTAGGGAGAAAGTTCAGTGGTCTTTCAAGTACCGACAACAACTTTTGAATAGAATTCAGTAAAACACCGCAATGCACTTTACAATCGTTTGATAGTATTTTGAATATTGCTTTAATAATATTTCGAAGTTAATTTTAGGCGCACTAAGGGTTCCGTATCTACTATGTGTGTGAGCACTTTTATTAACATCAAAATTAGCTGAAATCGTGTTAAAGATTACCATATAATAAGTATTCGGTTTCCTTTAACGCTTTTCGGCGCGGTGAACGGCTATAGCCGGAAAACAATAAAAATTCTATTGTGCCTGGGACACCGAAGACAATTTATACCAATATTGTTTTTTGTTTCATATACGCGTATAGCACGCGTATTGTCAACAAAAGAAAATTAACAATTTCATTTTTGCTTCTATAGTAAAACTTACCTTTTAAAACTGAATGTTACGGAAACAAGCCACTTTATTGTGATAAAATTCCACAATCATTTCAAAAGACCTATTCAACGATACCCCACACAATGGGTTTGGCAAGAGAGATAAAAACATCCCCACGTTACTTGTGTGAGAGGTACTCAAAAAAGAAATCTTTCAAAATTTCATTATACCAGTTTGGTGGAGAGATTAGAATAGGTATCTGCGCTGGACTGCGGACGGACAGACGGACATGGCGAAACTATAAGGGTTCTTTATTGGATTACGGAACCCTAAAAAACCGAATTCAAAACCAAAATGCACTAAAAAGTCTTAAATAAACTCTTCACCATTGAAAGGAAAGGAATCCGTTTTAGGCAAACAATTTCTTTTTGGAGTCGGTGCTGTGATAGTTGATGCTTGATGGTCAAAGTGATGGCACCGACTCCAAAAAGAAATTGTTTGCCTAAAACGGATTCCTTTCCTTTCAATGGTGAAGAGTTTATTTAAGACTTTTTAGTGCATTTTGGTTTTGAAGTCGGTTTTTACTTTTTTTTAAAGTTTATTTTATTTCTTTATTTTTAGTAATTACATAAGAGAGGGGGGGGGGGGGGGGGAGGTGCACCTTATGATTCTATTTTTTACGAAGCTACAAATTACCTATCATAAGTTTCGTCATTATAATTACTCAACTCCTAGGCGTTAAGGAGTTCCACCATCAGCTCAGCCCCATAAAAGTTGACTATCAGACGTAACAACACGTCAACATTAAGATTGTAGTAAAGAAACACTATACGTGCCTTTAAAATTTGAGGGTTACTCTCGAATACACCAAGATCCCATCATCAGATCCCAAAATGGAAAAAATGGGACTAACTAGAAGGTATACCCTCTAAGTAGGTCAAAAAATTTTTCGATTCAGTCGACAAACGACTGAGATATGAGGTAACATACATTCAAAAACAAAAAATAATGATAAAAAAAACATACAGTCGAATTGATAACCTCCTCCTTTTTTGAAGTCGGTTAAAAAGATTTAGAAAGTCAAAATCACTTAAATGGCATTAAGAAAACCAGTTTGTATCGAGATTTTAGGAAAATAAACTACACGATTTTAAGAGAAGGCAAACAAAAAAAAAGGTTTTTTCAAGATCGACTTTATTTATCTTACCTAACGATCAAGTTTCTAGAAAAGGTAGGTACCTACGTAGGAAGTCAGCTACACAGGAAATGTCCGTATAATTATTGTGTTTCTTACTTATTTCTTATGCTATAAATCAATACCTACATAGTTATGGAAACATTTCTGACGTCACATTTGGCGCTCTCGTTTTCACTTCTGTCCTAATTAGCGTACTCCGCATGATCCTTACTATTTAACGATCTTTCTTGACAATATGAAGTTATTATTATATAAAGTACATATACTTACTCTGATTTTTAATTACATAGACCAAAATGACATTGGGTGGGATGCCACTTTTTCGTAATTTTAAACGCCTTACGACATACGACAAATTAAATATTTATTCGTTGTTTCTTTTAAATGATAATAGAATAATTAATTAATTAAAGTTTGAATTTGTGTTGTACAGAAAAGTAAGTAACTGCAATTTTAAGTATTTTTAGAGAAACTATTTTTAAAACTTTTGTTGTTAGGGTTGTCAAATGTCACAAAATCTTTTCAATAAAATTTTCTTATTGGTGCAATAACTTTTTCGTGGATGGCTTGACTATGACATTGAGTTTTCCTCTTTCACATTAGGCCTACCAAGATTCATCTCTGTAATGCTAATAGTTTCAGAATAAAGTGGCTGTGACAGACGAACGGACAGACAGACAGACAGATATAAAGACTTGACGAAACTATATGGGTTTCTTTTTTGGTATTCGGCTACGGAACCCTAAAAAGATGTCTACAGCTGCAAGCCATATTGGACACCAATCACATACATACCAATCACATACATTGCTCTGATCCCAAAGTAGGTAGCTAATTGCACTTGTGTTAAGGAAATCAGACACAACGGTGGTACCACAACACCCAGACCCGAGACAATATAGAAAATGTTGATTTCTACATTGACCCGACTGGGAATCGAGCCCGGGACCTCGGAGCAGCGTCGCCTCGAAACCAGCGTGCTTAGCCACAGCACCACGGAGGTCGTCCATCAACATCTTTTTATTACAACCTTTGTCATAACAAATATGACTGTGTAGATCAAATTTGCCGTTTTAGTTGATTAAGATTATAACGGTTTGCCGGACCGTGCTGGCGAATTTGTCGCAGTTTTAAACTTTTTCTTAACTCGATTGCTCGTACCAACGCCGGCAAGCGCTCGCCTAGGTGCCGTCCGTTCGATACCTACAACACTCATTTTAATGATATTATATATATATAGATCAGATCAGTTTTGTACAAGTCAGAGTCAAAAATAATTTATTCAATTTAGGACACAAAATGACAGTTATGATCGTCAATAATTAGTGTATATCAATCAATTATGGCCCATGTGGGACTAGAACATGTCTCCTTATGCTTCGAGACAAGACACAGACAATCTGGCAAGGGCTGAGAAGAAATCCGAAACAAACTCAGTCACCACTAGCTGCCACAAAAATGATACAAATCAAAATAAACAGGTAGGTACATCAGTTTGGTGTGCAGGCTGGACTGTCCATACATTCTCGTCATTAAGATAAATAAATAAATAAATATCCTTTGGACATTCCCACACATCGCCATCTAGCCCCAAACTAAGCTACTCAAAGCTTGTGTTATGGGTGCCAGACAACGGATATAATACTTAAATACTTTTTTGTTTGTAAATACATACATAATATACATAGAAAACACCCAGACCAATACAAAAAGACATGTTCATGCACATAAATGTTTGTATTGTGCGGGGATCGAACCCTCAACCCGCTGCGTAGTAGGCGATTTCTCGAACACTACACCAGACGGGTCGTCTGATAGTTTTGAATTTTATAATACCCTTTCGACATTAAGGTAGTTTTGACATGTAACTTAAATTTATGAATAGGTTCGAACTATTTATTCATAAATTTAAGGTAGATGTCAAAACTTATACTAACATTATTAGGTATATTTTTGAAAAAAATACACAGTTTTTCAAGAATGAATTAATTGTTTTGGCTATCCTGAAGTTTTGAATGACAAGTTTGTTTTTATATCTTGTGTTTTACGAATGAATATCACTTTTTTTCAAAAAAAAGACATAAATTTCTGCGTACGTACATGATATTATCAAGCTGCTAGAAACATACATTTAGACTGTAATCCTTCTCTTTCATATAAAATATAGATGTTCATAACGATTAGCATTAACATGTATTGTACATTCACATATAATGGTTTTTCCTACTATCTCTCAACGTTTTTAAGTAATCCGAGGTTATGATAAACCCAAATTAAGAAAAAAAAACTAGATCTAATATATGTATTAACCGAATCTTGAAACTTTCAAAGAATTTATTAATTTGTTTTATTACATTTGTAACAAGCTGACCCGGCGAACTTTGTTCCGCCTTAGGGCGTCTGCCATAAATGAGCAGATTTTTGATTTTATAGTTAATTGTTTTATTATATAAAGTTGTCAGGTTGATCTAGCTGACCCGATAGTTATGACTATGGATATTGAATTCGAATTGGTATAATTCATAATAGAGTGTTTTTTATTCTAATGCTTTATGGTATACAACATTCTTATTTTTTTTATCTTGCGCTAATATAAACAGTTTTGTTGGTATACCGACACGGGAACAGGCGACACATAATTGGCCATGTGTAAAACATGGATTTTCAAGGTTGATGCCGCAAACAGTTAGGGACTGCCCTTGAGATTTATTTATTGTCATTGAAAATGCTATCCGCACTATAAATTGCAACGTTTAAAGTTGAATGGCATGTCACTCGGAATCAAAGGAATCCGTGGAATCAAAACGTCTTCTCCTTTGTACTTTCCTTTCAAAATTGTAGCTTCGACGACGTTGTTCATTAATTTCTTCACCGCAAGTGCCATTACAAAGACGTGGCTGGTTTATATTCCGCAACATAATGATTACCGATCCGATTTTTAATTGCAGATTTTGAGGTGGTAATCTAGGTAACTCCAGCGAATTTAAAAACTCCGTTGGATAGTTGACAACATCATCTTGGTTAGTAACGGAATCAATCGATTTGTATGTTATTAATTCGCCAGCTATCTTATTTTGAATCTGAAAATTCATTTCGTTGACATCAACGTTTTTTACAGCCAATATAACTCTTTCGCTCAACCATACATGATCTCCGTAATTTTGAGCAATGTTTGGTAAAATTTTTCTCGATGAGTTCGGTCTTAGTTTCAGTAAAGTGACAAAAATTGGTAGGAAATGTGATGTATCCAGACGATGAGTCAACAGGTATTTTGCCATTACCAATATCGAGCAATTGTTTGGAAAAAACTTTTCCGGAATGGTCGTCCTGCAATTCGACTCGCATGTTTATATTTAATTTGAGCGTTTTAACGTCTTTCCATAAAATGGATGACTTAAAGTCATCCATTGACTGACATTGACATGCGTTAAGTTCGTCGGCTGGGGTTGATCGTGGTATTACTGGTAGTGTTTGACGAAAATCACCTGCCAATAAAATCATTACACTACCAAACCGGTTCTGATTCTTTCGTAAATCTTGCAACGTGCGGTCTAATGCTTCCAAAGATTTTTTGTGTGCCACCTATTAATTTGCTCTGCTGCAAAACTTTGGCCATCGCAGAATTTCTCGAAATATTGCAAGTTGGTGTTTCATTAATTTGCATGTTCAACGGCAATTTGAGCGCGGAATGAGCTGTTCGACCGCCTTCCAACAACGTAGCTGCAATACCTGATGAAGTAAGTGCAAGTGCGATACCATTTTGCGAACGAATGGTTGCCAAAATCAATGTTATTAAAAACGTTTTTCCAGTCCCACCGGGAGCATCTAAGAAAAAAAACCGCCAGTTTCATCGTTCACTACTTTTATTAGCGTAGGCATATTTTTGTTGCTCATTTAAAAGGGCAACGTTTCTTAGAACAGTTTCTTTTAATGCCTCGGAGTCATATTGGGTTTCGCGTGTTAACTCTTGATTAAATGCGTCGTACATTGGGCGATTGGGCGTTGTCATTCCTAATTGTATTAATCCTTTGTTGGTAAGCATTAAGCACATGTCTTCAATTATAATTAATGCTTCATTGTATATTTCTTCGTTAATTTCCAAATTTGCATTTGATGTTCTAAGACGGTTTTGATGTAATATATCTTCGGCCATGTGATCTTTATATTTGTTCCATAAATCAATCGGTGTTGTAGGGAAGCATGTAGACAAAATTATGGAAAACAATGTTCGGATTTGTTTAGCATTTGACGAAACCACGGCATCTTCGAGAGTGTGGTCCCAATGAGTGTCATTCTCTAGCAATCCCAAACGTTGACAGTTGTATGTGCCGCACAATACACCATCAACAGTTCGCAGATGTTGGAATGATGTTGGGCCACGAACATTGATTACATAGATTAACAGTAAGCGAAAATAAAAACACTCGTCTTGGCTGGGATGGACTGTGTAAAGACGTCCTAGTGCATCGGTTGAGAATACCTGAGGGTAACTTGGAACTGGCTAACCTTGTTTGGAAACATAAAATTTTCTTGAATAACTTTTGTTGCACCAAATGACGTCATTTGAAAACAATTGTTATATTGCTGGATATGAGTAAAAAAATGTTTAGAATCTGGCCCATTTCCGGAAACCAGTGAATGTAGTGGCTCTGGTGGCGGTTCCAATGGCGTCAATTTGACATGACCGCTCGCGCAACACAACAGGTGCTTCATTTTTAAATTTAAATGCCTTGCAATATTGACACACAACGTTCATTGTTCCAATAGTAACGATTTGCTGTGAACTGTAATCTATTTCCACGTTATAATTAATTGCAGCTCGATAGCTTAAACGCAACATTTCTATGTAGTTGATTTCGATTCCATCGATTCCTTTCTTCTTCATTCCGCGCTTCGCGTTGCTCGTCATTTTGACTTGCTCTTGTATATCTTTGACTTAAGTTTGTGCGTCTAGCTGCTGGCATTTTTATAAACGAAAAATCATCTGTAAATTAAAATAAAACTATTGTATTCTTCTTTATAACCAAGTAGGTATATACAACTTGTTATTTTAGTAACGTGTTTAGTTAGGCTATCCAAACTTACCAAAATTCCATATTAAATTGAACTTTTAATATTAGGCCTGATGGCTCTAAAGTAACCGTCATGTAAACTAAGAAAATCAGGTTTCTTAGATCCTTTAAATTAATTATTTTAAATGTATTGTTTATCAATAAAATAAGATTGACAAAACAATCCGTTTTAAACGTCTTTTTTTTCATCCTCTTTGACTATATTTGCAGCACGCATTCAGTCAATTCTATGTCAAATGTCTTAAGGTTACATTAAAAAAGTTTAATAATTTTATATGGTGGTTAAGTAATTTTAAATTTTCTAATTTTCCGCCCAATTTCCTTAATTTTTTCTTTCATAAGAACGTTCTACTAATAATAACGAACAGAACAAAAAAAGAATTAGCGAAATCGGTCTAGCCGTTCAGGCGTGATGCCGTGACCAAGGGAAATAGTGATTCATTTTTATATATATAGATATAACGTGTATTATTTATATGTTTATTACATTTTATTTATTATATGTTTATGTTATTAAAGTGTAATATTAAAATATTAGCTTTATTTTTGCACACCGCTTTCTACCTCACAAATAATCATATCATCATCATCAATCAATCATCACAAAAACGTTGTTTCCTCTACCCAATGGTTGTCTGGAAGAGATCGCTTCCAGCGATAAGACCGCCAATATTGTACAAATGATTTGTCTGTAATGTAATGTTTTTTGTGTCCTTACTTGTGCAATAAAGAATATTTATTGTTTATTATTGTCATTTTTAGTACCTATACCAATTAAAATAATAATAAATAAAATAACAACCTATACTCCGTTTATCTTGGCTAGTCCAATAATGTAAACAATCTTTACATAACTTTTAAATAATATCAGTGAATAAAATTATTTAACTATTTGATTTAAAAAGATATCAGTATAAAACGATGAATTAATCCATGGTAGATGTGAATTGGGTTTATAACAATTTAAAATTGATCATTTCGTTAAAAAGTAATGTCACGATAGTTTACAATATGAGACTTGCTAAGAAAAACGGACTGTAGGTACCTACATCCTACCCCCTGAAACGTCCAATGTCACTATTGTTACCAAGCCCATATACCCCTAAAACGTCCGTGGTCACTATTGTTGCCAGCAAGGTCAAATAAATTCAAATACGGCGCCCACCGACCCCACCGTTCGGTTTTCGCTGTGTTCCGCCCATAGACTGTTTCGAATGATAAATAACGTGTTATTTAACCTAATATGAATCGAATGAACTCATCGATACTAGAAACCCAAGCCTTAGTCGTCACAAGTTTAAAAGTAAAAGTGCCAAAGTCAAGTGCCACTTGAGGAACTCAGCTGAATGCTTGTTGTTTTGTACATTTTTTCTTATTTATTACGTTTTATTATCAGTATAACATTAATATAGGTATCAAAAGAAAGCTAAATAAAAGTGTTAAACGTTGTGATATTCAGTTTAGTGCAGTTTTATTCGTGTTGAGTGAAAAAACATCGTAAAATAGACACTTGTTGTACGGTAAGTTTGCAGTTGATTTCGTTCGATCTTCGCACTTGTTGAATATTTCTGTTTATTAAATACTTTACCAGATTATGCATTTATTCAGCTTTCTGGCAGTATTTACTTATTACGGGGCGCAATAAACTTATAAGCAGTGGTTAAACTTTTTTTGCGCGCCGCGCTCTAAAAACGTAAAAAATTAAATAAAAAAAACGTAGAGGACACGCCCGCCCGAGGTCGCGAACGCTAAGCATATACCCGGCCGCGCGGCCTGGACGTTTTTTCGGCTACGTATGCGTTTGATATGTGTGTTAAATTGAGGGAATAGCGAGTAAATAGTAGCTAACGTGATAACATAACTTTTGCTACATGAAAGGGGACGGGCAGGCACTAAGTGGCCCATACGTTTCAGCCTTCAAACCAACCCTGGCCACTCTATTGTGTGGTTAGACTTCGGACACTTTAGAGCCATTTTGCTCAATGGACATACCATTAAACCCTTTACTGATTCGAGGCGATGGATTGGGGTTTGATAAAAACCGGCCAAGTGCGAGTCAGACACGCGCACTGAGGATTCCGTGCCAACTTTAACTGAATTAGGAAATCCACTTACTTCCACGTATAAAGCTAAAACAAAACAATGACAGCAAATATAACTTTGTTTTTCATAGTATTTGTATGAATAACAAAGCTATGTTTGCGGTTACTAGTTCGATTCCGTCCAAACCAATTTTCGTTAAAAGTATTTGTTAAAATGTACATTATATATTTTTTTATTTACACTCGCTAAGTTTAGAAGTTAGAGGGGACGCCTATTTTACCACTTTGGAATCGTCTATCTATCAAATGTTAGACTTTAAAAGAAAATGGTTTTAGGAAACTATATCATTTTAAACGACGACCCGTCTGGTGTAGTGGTCGAGAAATCGCCTAGCGAATCGCTGCAAACATTTCTGTGCATGAACATGTCTGTTTGTATTGGTCTGGGTGTTTTATATGTATATCATGTATGTATTTACAAACAAAAAAGTATTTAAGTATTATATATTCGTTGTCTGGCAGCCATAACATAAGCTTTGAGTAGCTTACTTTGGGACTAGATGGCGATGTGTGGGAATGTCCAAAGGAAATTTATTAATATTTATTATTATTATTATTAAAAGACATATCCAATGACACCCCACATGCCATACATGACTTACGGACGGACAAACAGACAGACAGACTTGACGAATCTATACCCAAGGGTTTCGTTTTTTGCCATTCGGCTACGGAACCCTGTAAACAGTGATACTTATCTACTTAGAAAGTTACTTCGCTTTGTTCCTTGAAACTAGACTATATTACCTTTAAAATAATGGCTTCATACAAACAAATGATACATGATAAGTCTATTAAATTAATTAATTGAAATGACTCGGCGCAGCGATCTTGGTCCGAAAATCAATATGGCCGCCGCGTTCGAAGTATTTTGTAATATTAAATATGCTTAATTACGAGAATGTAATAGGTTTATTTTATTAATTACTTAATCTAGATAGTTTGTAGTACGTAATTATCATATTGTTTGCTACAAAACTAATTTAATAATAAAAACAACAACGAAAGCAGACCATGTTTACTCACGAACGGTAGTTGACTATATGGTTTGTTAATTTATTCACTCTGGAGATCGAAATGCTATGATATTTATACATCACTGTAAAGAGAATTTTGTCTCGAAAATTATAACATATCACACTTACAGAATTTAGTAACAAAATGAAAGTACTCACGACATTCTCTTCAACAGTTGTTGCTCACTCACAGAGAAAAATTAGGTCACTTTTCAAGTCGCTCCACAGATTAAACTTCGAATCAAATCCATAGAACTAGGTTGGAAAGTCTTAGACACCGATTTTAAATAAACAGGTGTTTTCGAACTTTTCTAGTGGTGGGCACTGTAGTACCACTAACAGTTTACCGTAAAAAAAAATAGCACTGTAGTGCCAACGGACTGCTGAATGGTTAGAAAGTTACTTCTCTTTGTTCCTACTACAGTGAAGCGCAAAAGTACAGTCATTAAGATAGGTAGTAACAGAAGGTATTGTTGGTAGCTACAAAAAGTTATACTTACTCATATAGTACAATTAATAGGTAACGAACATATAAAATTACAACAAAAGTATAATCTCTTAACCGTATGGATTCGTATTTCGATGGCTTTATTTAGAGAATGCCTTATATGAATAAAATCACCGAAGACATTGATATTTCAGGAATGTTTTATTATAAAACTACGAATCGACCGCGACGGAATAGAATTTTGGCAAAATTAACAGAAAATGATTATTTCATTTACTTAATAATAATATTCATGTGAAAACACAACAAACGAATGCTGAGGGATTTTAGCCACAACTAAAATTTTAAGCTGGTTTCCTTTAATTTTAACTAACGTGAAATTCCCGGAAGGCTTTGGGGACAAAGCTTGGGACATAGCTGTATATGAAAATTCAATAAATATTGTACATCAAGGGTAGCGACAGTACATTCGTTAACATTCTATCCGTGGAGGATACGGAACTCAAATGAAGTTGTAAACTAATATCAACTCGAGAGGTTTTACGTGACTATGAGTTGGGTAGTAACGATCACAATTTTACGAGAAAAAGTTTCGCAGCTCGGTTTATGCTGAGTGTATATTGTTTCATATCTACACGCGTAGGTACATTCTTGACATGTTTTCCAAAAATAGTAGAGAAAACAAAACTTAACTATTATTGACCAATGTTGCATGTTTAAAAAAAACGCGGCCCATTATATTTAAAGTCATGGTTACCTTACCATATTATTTCAATATAATTAAAGCACGGTACCAAATTTCGAATCGATAGGACATATTATAAGATAGTCGGATCCCCTCATCATATAAAGAGCTGATGACCTTCGTACTGCCGCGGCCGATCGGGTTATGTATACCTTACTAAATACTGTCAATGTCATCGGCACCAAATTTTTAATCGATCAGACAACTAAAAACTAGAAAGGAGCTGATGATCCTCTGACGACTGATCAGATTTTCAGAAAACATGGCTAAGAACACTCGGTATAAAATCCTACTACTATTATAAAGGCGAAAGTTTGTAAGTATGGATGTATGGATGTATGGATGTTTGTTACTCTTTCACGTAAAAACTACTGAATGGATTTGAATGAAACTTTACCAAAATATAGCTTATACATCAGAATAACATATAGGCTACAATTTTTGAGGTTTTTAATGTGAGGTCGTAAAAAAACATGAGGTTTCTAATGTGAGGTCGTAAAAAAACACATTTTTTGCGCTTACATTGCAAACGCTGACTGAATCCTACAAGATAGATCAAAACAATGTACTACAGTATTGTACAACTTAAAAAGGTCTCCAAAAAAGTCCGTGATGGTATATGTTTATCTCTTAGGAATAACCCACAATAACCATTTTTTATCCTTTACTTTGTACGAGAAATAATGGCTTATTTACGAAGCGATTTTAAGCAATACAGTATTAATCCTTATCCAATTAAGTATCTTAAATACATTGTGCATTTAATAAAGATCAATATGGCTTCTTACAGCATGTAAATTAAATAAATATTTTCGAAGATATCACAGATTTAAAATGCAGAGTCATAGCAATTTAGGCGATAACTACCGTTTCGGTGATAAATACCGGCAGCGGTGCCAGGCGAACGGGCCATGTTTTTCTCACGGTCAGCTCTATGTGGCTTGCTCACGTGTTTCCAAAGCGAAGAATCTGCATGTTTATGCTGAAGGAAAAAGATCGTTAAATGTAGTTTATAGGAGCATACTGCAGTAGCTACCTATAGACCTATGATTAGGGCTCTGCAGTGCTTAGTTACCGTATTTCTTACTTATTACTAGACTAGACGGGACGAACCTGAAGTCCACGCGCACGAAGTCGCGGGCAAAAGCTAGTTATCTATAACACAAAAACACTAAACGAAAATCGGTTTATCCGTTTGGGCGCTACGATAACACAAACAGATACACAAATACACAGACAGACACATTAAACTTATACACCCTGCAAGTATCTGTTAATTATGATTATTAGGTATTACGATTATTATTTGTTGCAAGCTTTATCAAAATTAAACGGAACGTAACAGCAACTGACTGAAATATATGGTAGGTATATGATACATAGCTTTCATTATATATTTTCAAAAAATAAAAAATAATTTTAGGCATCGATATTTGCAAATTGAAATACATTGCTGCACTCGAAGAATTCACGAGTAAAGCAATATCACATCATTATTGAAAAATTCAGTATGCCTCTACATTTTACGAAATGTGATTTCACCCTGTAAAGAGTTAAAAAAAGAATTTTCAACACACTTGCTCAAAACGACGTTTTTATTCCACCGATTTTTGGCTCATATCATAATTTTTGGCTCACCATCATATTAAACACGCGTGCTTTTTCATTATATTATTGCACTAGTGCTTTTAGTTTATTAAGCCGACCAATTTACATTTGTACCCTAGTACCAAGTCGTAAGTAAGAAGAAGAAGCGATTTAATTTATTCGGGTTATACAATACTTTTATTTCAGCAACAAACAGTATTTATGCGAAAAATAACAGTATCTACATATTTATTTCAATAAATGGTAAATCCAGATTTATTACTAAAAATAGCTCAAATTCATTTAATATTTTCTGTGATTTGTGTTTTAAACACGAATTATTACATTTTTAATCTTGGCTTTTGGCCGATCTAGTTCGCGCACAAGCCTTGCGCGCGCATCGGTATCGCGGCAAGAAAAAAAAAACAACGCGCCATTTTTCGTAAATAATAATTGTCGGCTGTGACGAAGTTTGGATTAATTATGAAGTTTAATATTAATGAAAATGTCTACTTCAAGTGAAGAAAACCTATTATTAACTCCGCCGGACATACGTAACAAGGCAAAAAACGCGTGCGAAAGTCTTTGCCGTCAAAATCGAGTGAAATGTATTATTACTGTACTAATAATTAAAACTTAGTAAATGAAGAGTCTTGTTTTTTCCTCGCAAGTGTGTTGAAAAACGTCGTATGAAACACGTGTGCCTGTGACCATTATATACGCGGCTTTCTTGTGGCGCACTCGCTTTCGCTCGTGCGCACACAATATCGCCTTGTATGTAATGGTCAACTTAGCACACTTGTATCATAATGTACTATTATGTTACCTACGTCTTCGGTTCGATGAACGAAGTTTCTAGTAAAGAAATGTAGGTAAAAGACAATTTCAGGAGAATTGTTTGGATAACAAAGAAACTTGATATGACATAATTAGAGCATAATAGATCCATTAAGACACCTCGTTCTTTGGCTTTGTGACATCTACCCATGGTCAATGAAAGGTAGACGAAACTTGTTTGAACTTCTTTATTAAGGTACTAGTGGTCCCCCGCGGCGTCGCACGCGTTAATTTCGGATTTCCCGTAAAATATTATACAACACAAAATATTCATTGTAAGTAAGAGGCCAGAAACCACAGCTGTTAGCGGAAGCGCCTGTTGCACTGAACCTGCGAGCATTATTTTAGTAATTAATATGTTCATTTTAATGAGAATAAATACCCATGTGCATCAAAAGTCTTTGTCTTTGTTTTTCTAAAATAGTACATTATTTATATCAAATTAATGAACATAAAAAAGTTTATAATTACATTTTTGTTTTTATAGTGTCACTATACAAACTTTTATATATATATAAATTGCACTTGTAAAAAGCAACTTTGGCTGTGTGACAAACGAGGAATCGATCCCCGTGTCTTACGCGTCTTTACGCCCGGATAGCGTAAGACACGGCGTTCGATTCCTCGTCTGTCACACAGCCAAAGTTGCTTTTTTCAAGTGCAATTCATATGATTAACTTTATTGTAGAATTTTGAAAGCGGAACATCCCGTCAAACATAATTTTTATGTATGTTAAACAGTTTACGCTGCGTACTCCACGGTAGCTCTCAAAAAGAATATTTTCCCATGTTTTTGCGTAATTTTTCATTGTCGTTCTGCTCTAATCGTCGAAGAAGTCGTATCTTGATATTTTATAATCAACTTAAAAACTTTCTCGATAAATGAACTATCAAACATTTTTTTTTAAAATCGAGCTAGTAGTTCCTGAGAATAGCGCGTTCAAACAAACAAAAAAGCAAACTCTTCAGCTTTATAATATTAGTATAGATAGAAATGGCTAGAATAATTTGAAATACTAAAGCTACAGCAAGTACTTATTTCCATTTACAGTTATTAAGCAGCAGCTGCAACATTCATTTCAGACAGATGTTACAATGGCCAACTTACTTGAAAACATTAAAGTGCTTTTATAATTTGACTTACTCTTTAATAATGTTCTTCTAAGTAAAAAGGTTTGGCCAAGGAACAAAAAACTGTTTCCCAGCGAGATTTCAGAATGAAGCGAAACATCATTCTAGTTTGATAAAGGCTGAAAAACTGTATTTTCAGATAATAATAGCCCCCTTAGCCGATTTCGACTACGGGGCCAGTCACAACGACTAACCGACTACGCGGGACATATTAAAGTGCACGTGCGAGCGCAAACACAGGTGCACTATCTATTCCTTTCACGCTCATAGCCTGATGGGACAGCAATCTGACACGACCAGAGACAGATCAGGCGCAGGACCACCGGCTTTACGTGCTTTCCGAGGCACAGGAGTGAAAACTGCCAACTCCCAAACTGCAGGCTACCCTGAGAATTTCTAGATAGAAAAACCCAGGTAAATATTTTTGGCCCGATCCGGGGATTGAACCCGAGACCTCTGCCAGCCGTCGTTTTAAAGTGCGACCCTCTTACCGCTGCCACCTAGGCAGTTAAGGCATTTTTGTATTTTCATATAATATATATAGAACTGTAGCATACAAAACTGCCGCAAAACAAGATTTGGGCATTCTTTTGTATCTCTAATTCAGTTAACGTTGTCACGGAACCTTTAGTGTTCGAGTCCGACTCGCACTTGGCCGATTTAGTGAATTAATCCAAGTAAGTTTGTAAATATTTGATTTCCAATAAAAGTATTCTTTGACTATTTTTCTTACGAAGCTACTTTTATTTTTCCTTGGGTATGAATCTTCTAAAAATGGTGTAGGCGTTGTTAAAGAGGATTAGTTTACTTTAATTTTAAAAATGACGAGTTTTTCAATAATTAATACCTTCATGATGTTTCTCTTATTTGTACTTTCAATGTACATTACATTCCAAATAGATCATTCAACAAAGAAATTTATTAATCGCTAAGATACTCGTAAGCGCGTTCAACCAAACAAACAACACGCAAACTGCTTTGCTTATATCAGTATCGCAATTGTATCTAGATAGGAATCACCATTGTTTTACAAGGTTTTTGACTTTGAGAACCACTTGATATTAATACATTAGATTATCTACAATTGGTAGCACTTTTACAGGAGCGAAAAAACTGTAAGAAATCGCTCCACAAAGAAGTTGACAACACGCGTAAGATCCTGTCGTTGGCTACCTCCTTTGTGATGGAAACATCGTAAAATTTAATATTTTTAACAACAGAGTGTTCCACTTATTAGCCTCGCTTAAAGTTAGAGATAAGAACCCATCGGGACCTTGAATGCGTTTGTATTACTCTTGTAATAATAATCTATGTTCTGTAGGCTATGTTTTAAAAGACATTAAAATTAATCGCTGAAATAAATCTATATAATCTGTTAAACCACTTATTAAACTAGATGGTGGTGAACTCAGTAAAGTTTGCTTGTTTGTTGTAAAGTTTTTTTTTTTTTTAATTAATAAAACTACAGTCCACAGACTCTTTGGTCCGTGCCTTTTTTGATTTAGGTTTTTTGTTATGTTGGGTTAATTTTTATTTTCGCTCCGCGCAAAATTTACAGTGCTTTTTACAATACTTATTACTAGGGTTGTTAGTTTATGCTATAACTCTCTTATAAGTTAAACATCGTCTCTTATTTTTACTTAAGATATATATATTTTTTGTCATTATTTTTACATATTTGTATTATTCTATAAGGTTTTGGAATTCTATTATTCTTGTGATTTGCTATACAATATTAAACAGTATTGCTCTTAGTCTAGTTTGTGTTAGTGATTGTGTTTGTGTTTTGGGAGTAAAGTAATCCCTATACGTTGTCGCCTTTAGGTACTAAGATGTTCTTAGTGACTTGGTTGAAGGAGTTAGTTATGTTAGTGGATTGGCCAATATCTTGTTTCGGACTTGCTCGTCGCCTCTGCGCATGGCCATCCGCAGGTTGTAGTCCCGGATTATTGTTGGTGTGGCCTTCTTTGCCCGGATTATCAGCCGAGCTGTGGCGTCGTCGGTGGCATTGTCTGTGTAATAAACACAAGACTTTGTGTGTCTAGATGGCCACAACAGCGTGGGGAACACTCTTCAGGAGATGGGATTTTTTTGATACTGTGCGCACTATTACCACTGACTCAAAAGTCTGCCCCTGTGCTTCATGTATGGTAAGTGTGCGTGATCCTTCGTCTTTCCCGTATCCTTGGCTGATAGGCTTGCCTTTTCAGCTTAGGTGTGAGTGAGGTATAGGGTTCTTTCCGACTTTGGGATCACTGCACCTGAGAAGCGCTTGAGGGAAAGGGACTGTACTTGGGTATTGGCTAAGTATATGCTGCTGTAGTTTCACTAAGGGCATACGCTACATCCTGGAGGTTTTGATAGGTGCACAGTAACTCCTTAGTAACCTCTGTGATTTTATTAGGTCTGTTGTATCCCAAAGTGAAGAGATTACAGCGATCTATGTATGGGAGTTGGTTGAAATTTTTTATTTTATTTTTTTATTTATGTACTTGAGGACTTGGCGTACTTCGTTACCACCGGCACATTCCGCCCCGATATGTTATTACTTTTTAGGGTTCCGAAGTCCAACAAGAACCCCTTATTGATTCGCTTTGGCCGTCTATTCATCCATCCACACAGTTTAGCTCAGAAACCTTAAGTAGTAGTATGATAGAGATTCCTTAAATAAGTAAAGTGAAAGTGAAAATTTATTTGAAAACTTCACCTATTTTTCAGCAATCATTTATTTATGTAAATATAATTTTTAAATCGGTAGTTTTATACTTATTCAGTATGATAAGCCTTACCTGACATTAGCAAAATTGGCCCTAATAATGAAATCAAATGCTTATAAGGCAATTCCGACTTGCACTAGGCCAATTTTTTGGGTTCCGTTGCCGAATGGCTAAAAACGGAACCCGTTTTATCTATACTCTATACTAATATTATAAAGCTGAAGAGTCTGTTTGTTTGTTTGAACCTGCTAATCTCAGAAACTACGGGCCCGATTTGAAAAAAATATTTTTACCTTGGATAGTCCATTTATCGAGGAAGGCTTTAGGCTATATAACATAAAGATACGACTCATAAGATCATAGCAGCAATGAAAAATGTTGCGAAAACGGGAGAAAGATATTCCTTTTGCGATCTTCTTCTTCTTCATAAAGATGAAATAAGAAACCAAAAATTTGCGCACGGGCGGGACTTGAACCAGCAACCCTTTGGCAGACCGGGCCAAGCGCTCTTACCAATTGAGCTACCGTGCTGTCAACCCAGCCATTTCATCTTTATGAATATAAATTATGACACTGTGAGTGTTAAAAACATTCTAAAGCATTAGATAGCGAAGCGACATCAATTTCCAAGTTGAATTTATTCTGTAAAGAATCACTGCTTGGGCCATCTGTTACATAAACAGACGGCTAGATGGCGCTAAGCGTCACGCAATTGACGTTTTCATAAGAAACCACAAATTTCGCAGGGTCGGACTGACTGCACGGTAGCTCAATTGGTAAGAGCGTTTGGCCCGGTCTGCCAAAGGGTTGCTGGTTCAAGTCCCGCCCGTGCGCAAATTTTTGGTTTCTTATTTTATCTTTATGAATATAAAATATGACACTGTGAGTGTTGAAACATTCTTAAGCATTAAACAAAGTTGTATTTTGAAATGAATCTCTAATTCAGTTAAAGTTGGCACGGGACCCTTAGTGTGCGAGTCCGACTCGCACTTAGCCGATTTTTTTTATAAAGCGTGTGTCCTGTAATAGAAGCTTAACAAGAATAAAAGAACAAGGTTTGAACTACTGTTTAAATATTATGCGGCTAAAGTGTTTCTGTCACCCTAATGTCATTTTACATGACTTACATTGATTTTAAACTAGCCATATCATATTTAGAGCCGATTTTATGATCGTCAGATAAGAAATATTCGTCGAATTTAATATAAAACGCCGAATTTGAAAGCGTCACCTATTTGTCAGCAATCTTTTTTATTAGCATCTAGGCTGAGAATTTGCCACAATCCCACCTGATGGTAAGTGATGATATGGCCTAGGATGGATCATGTCTGACTAGTAAGAGCCTATAAAAAATAATTTACATTTACACAAATCATCAATCATTTGTGTAAATGTTATTTTAGAATCGGTTGTTTTATACTTATTCAGACGGATAAGTCCTTTCTGACGTTGGTAAAATCGGCTCCTAGTTGTTCAAACCTAGTTCGATTATTTGTAGTAAAGCACAAAACTTTAAACAATGATTTGACGACCTCCGTGGTGTAGTAGCTAAGCATGCCAGTTTCAAGGCGTCGCCGCTCCGAGGTCCCGGGTTCGATTCCCGGTCGGGTCAGTAAAGAAATCAAAATTTTCTATATTGCCTCTCGTCTGGGTGTTGTAGTACCACCGTTGAGTCTAATTTCCATACCACAAGTGCAATTTGCTACTTACTTTGGGATTAGAGCAATGTATGTGATTGGTGTCCAACATTTATGTTATTTCTGTATTTATTTGATAGAATATCCGTAGTTACCTTGACCTGGTCGTTAGCAGTAGGTAGTAGTGCTCTAAAATGATTTCACTTAGTGATATTGTATTCCATAGCTATATTCCATTCAAGTTCATAGCTGAACACATTTGTTCGCAAAACATTGCTGGTTCGAATAATTTTACTAGAAAATATATAATAAAAGTGTATTTACAAGAAAAAACTTTAACCTACAACGAAATAAATAAAATACTTTTTTCAAATGAAAAACATTCATAAGTAAATATAATTAATACGTTACCAAGTAGTTTCAGTAGATATTTCGTATGAAGTTTAACAGCTATTGATTTGTCTTTGCTGTAAAGGGCACGCTCAGGCTAAAAGCTTTAAAGCCTTTTTAGCTAAATAGAAGTATTTATCAGGAACAAATACTTTTCGAGTCTGTGCATGATGTGTGTGGACTGTTGGTGTAGGTTAGCTTAACATCATGTTTTTCATTAATTCATTTCGATTTCTTTCGAGCGGTATTTTTAACGTGATAAATACACCCAAGTAATAACTTGATAATTTTGTTGGTCGGTCAAACTCGTGATCGAATTATTATCACCGAATGAGTTTGTGTTGACGTGAGAATCGGGGCCAAGTATTTGGTAAAGTAGCTGTATCGGATTAAGTTTACTGAAACTACTAGCCAAGAGAAATATTCGTCCGTTCAGGCTTTATTCCAAGAACTAAACAAGCTTATTGGCCGTTTTCGATAAAAGCCAACAAAATAAAAATAAATTCTTACTGCAATGAATTTAAATATTTTTGCGTTATGTTTTTGATGTGTAATGCGGATAAGATAAATATTTTTATATTCAAATACTGAACCTGTATTTTATATTTCAGCAGAGAATACTTTCTTTATTAGATTTTATCAACGTCACATAAGACTTATCGGACAGAATAAGTTTAATACGATAGATTTTAAGATATCGCTTTATTTAAATTATTACTGACAAATAGGGTAACGTTTGCAAATCAGGCGTTATGTATTATAATCGACGAATATTAAAAACGAGCCAGTAATTCAAAAAAATCCGACTTCAAAACCAAAATGCACTAAAAAGTCTTAAATAAACTCTTGACTATTGAAAGGAAAGGTGGGTAGGCAAACAAATTCTTTTTGGAGTCGGTGCTGTGATAGTTGATGCTTGATGGTCAAAGTGATGGCACCGACTCCAAAAAGAAATTGTTTGCCTAGAACCCACCTTTCCTTTCAATAGTCAAGAGTTTATTTAGGACTTTTTAGGGCATTTTGGTTTTGAAGTCGGTTTTACTTTTTTTAAAGTTTATTTTATTTCTTCATTTTTAGAGATTATAGGAGTGGGGGCACCTTATGACTCTGTTTTTTAAGAAGCTACAAACTACCTATTAGGTATATGTTATTTAATTATAATTACTGAACTTCTAAGCGTTAAGGAGTTCCACCATCAGTTTAGCTCCACAAGACGTTGAATATCAGACGTAACAACACGTCAACATTAATATTCTTGTAAAGAAACACTATACGTGCCTTTAAAATTTGAAGGTTTCCCTCGATTACACCAAGTTTCCATCATCAGATCCCAAGTTGGAAAAAATGGGACCAACTAGAAGGTATACCCTCTAAGAGGCGAAAAAAATTTTCGAATCGGTCGACAAACGACTGAGATATGGGGTAACAAACATACAAAAATAAAAAGAACATACAGTCGAGTTGATAACCTCCTCCTTTTTTGAAGTCAGTTAATAAAAGAAACAATATGTACTCGTAACAATGTTTACTAAGGCCCAATTTCTTCATCGATAGTACTGGTAAAGTTTCGTTGAATTTTACCACAACTATCGACTATTATAATTCTGCATTACCGGCGATGAACAAAACCTTTATTACATTTTCAAAAAAGTGACGTTTCCGTATGAAAACTTCGATTATGTAACCAAAGGTGTGAAATAAAAATCTTTAAATCGCGATCGCTGCGAAAACTATTGACAATAGAGCTAAGTGATGTTCTACAGTTTTGTACAGAACATCATTATCTACAACAAAGTCTGCGATAGCATATGTCTAATTCTAACAGTTATGTCACAATCACTCCTTTTTTAGGTAAAAATATGAAATTTTAGCGGCGGCTAAAAAAAGCCACAATTTCCATATTTCAGTATTGATCTTATACAAATAATTCAAGTAAGATTAAAGCCTATATTAGAATCTGTAAATAACTTTTTTAATTATTCAAATCGGACATACCTTTAAAAATTATCACATACTATAATATTGTATCAAAGTTAGACTGGCAGAAAATTACTATAATAAATTTACTGAATGACAGAGAGACAAACAGACAGACTTGAGGAAACTATAAGGGTTCCGTTTTTTGCCATTCGGCTATGGAACCCTAAAAAACGGAGGACTTGTTTGTTTGTTTAAACGAGCAGTAATTTAATTACAGGAATTGCAGAGTGGATTTGCAAAAAATGCTTTTGTGTTAGATAGCTTATTTCGCGAGAAAGGCATTATCCTTGCGTGATACCTAGAAATCAACGGAGAAGGAGTTAAATTAAAAAGCGCCGACGAAGTCGCGGGGGACCGCTGTAATAAAACAGGTCATTGTATTTGCACACGTTTTGATACTTAAAGGTTATCAGAGTTTAGAAAAAACAGCGCACCTTAGTAATGCTTACAGGATATCTTAAATTAACGCAGACAGGTCGCGGGGGCCGCTAGTAAAATATATGTTCAAACTTTAAAAACAGCCTTCAAAAATGTCGCTAAAATAGTACATTATGATACAAGTGTGCTAAGTTGACCATTATGTACAAGGCGATATTGTGTGCGCACGAGCGAAAGCGAGTGCGCCATAAGAAAGCCGCGTATATCATTATATATGTATGTCACAGGCACACGCGTATCATACGACGTTTTTCAACACACTTGCGAGGAAAAACAAGACTCTTCATTTACTAAGTTTTTAATTATTAAAACATTTAGTAAAAATAAATTTCACTCGATTTTGATGGCAAAGACTTTCGCACGCGTTTTTTGCCTCGTTACGTATGTCCGGCGGAGTAAATAATAGGTTTTCTTCATTTTCTTCACTTGAAGTAGGCATTTTCATTAATATTAAACTTCTTAAATAATGCAAACTTCGTCACAGCCGACTATTATTATTTACGAAAAATGGCGCATTGTTTTTTTTTTCTTGCCGCGATACCGATGCTCGCGCAAGGCTTAGACGCGAACTAGATCGGCCAAAGGCCAAGATTAAAAATGTAATAATTCGTGTTTAAAACACAAATCACAGAAAATGTTAAATGAGTTAAAGCTATTTTTAGTAATAAATCTGGATTTACCATTTATTGAAATAAATATGTAGATACTGTTATTTTTCGCATAAATACTGTTTGTTGCTAAAATAAAAGTATTGTATAACCCGACTAAATTATATCGCTTCTTCTTCTTACTTACGACTTGGTACTAGGGTACAAACCTAAATTGGTCGGGTTAATAAACTAAAGGCACTAGTGCAATAATATAATGAAAAAGCACGCGTGTTTAATATCTATGATTATGAGCCAAAAATCGGTGGAATAAAGACGTCGTTATGAGCAAGTGTGTTGAAAAGGCTGTTATAACAGCTTTGTCTTCTGTTTTGGAAAAACCAATTCGTTTGGAGTCTTTCAGGCCTTTTTTTATGCGGTTATAAGTTGGAACTTTTAATTAAGATTTTAGAATAGTTTGTATTCTTTTCTTTTTTATTATTATTATTATTATTATTAAAACTACAGTCCACATACTCTTTGGTCCGTGCCTTTTTTGATTTAGGTTTTTTGTTATGTTGGGTTAATTTTTATTTTCGCTCCGCGCAAAATTTACAGTGCTTTTTACAATACTTATTACTAGGGTTGTTAGTTTATGCTATAACTCTCTTACAAGTTAAACTCTTAATAGTTTGTATTCCATAGTATTTCCTTTTACACATATATCAAAAACTACTGAACTGATTTGGGTGAAACTTACACTGTTCCCTTGATTGCCCTTCTATCACTTCCTTCGCGCCGCCAGCATTTTCTCTGTATAGACTTATGGTTGACTGGTAGAGAATACTTTTAGCATTAAAAGTCCGCCATATGTACCTTTTCTTTGTTCATGAAGTATTTTAAATAAATAAATTGTAATATGCTTCAATGAATTGAAAAAGAAAAATCTTAATTCAACATACAGTATTCAAAATATCCATGAAAACAATAAAAATATACAAAATCAATCAATTCAATTCAATCAAATTTCGATTGTTCCACAATATTTTGTTGACAGCAAATAAATCTTGGTTTTTCATAGTATTCGTATGAATAACAAAGTTATGTTTGCGGTTATTGAAAATGTGCTCTAACTTAATAACTACTAATTCGATTTCTTTCAAACTAATTTTCGTTGAAAGTATTTTTTTTTTCAAAATTTACACTTGCTTAGTTTTAAATTTTGATGGAAAGGGACGCCCATTTTATTACTTTGAAAGCGTCTATCTCTCAAACGTTAGACTTTTGGACAAAATGGGTGTTATAAACCTCGATGTCATTTTAAAATACCTATCCATAGACAACGCATAGAATTGGCAAAAAAAATGTAGGTTTTATTTTCATGTATGTAAAAATGTTTTAAAATGTTTTAATTTGTTGTGGGGGGGGGGGGGGCTTACATATTATTATTTTTTGTACGAGAATCATAAAGCGGTTAATAGGATACATCTACCTACAAAGTTTTGACTGTGTAATACTAATGTTTCAAAATAAAGTGTCTAGGACATACGGACGGACCGACAGACAGACTCAGACAGACTTGACAAAACTATAAGGGTTCCGTTTTTTGCCATTCGGCTACGGAACCCCATAAAACACATACAGTCGAATTGAAAACCTCCTCCTTTTTGAAGTCGGTTAAAAAATATTTCTACCCTACTTTTGGATACTCTCATCGTAGATATAGATTTAAACCACAGACAGTCCTTACGGAAACAAAAAATTCTCACAAATGTAGAAGTTACGAAAGTAACAATAATTCCGTATTTTATCAAAGGTTTGAAATTAATGAGGCATTCTTTTTGTTTGTTTTTAATTTTATCGTTAAAAACTTGTGTACCTCGGGTCGAGAAAACAAATTTATTTTCAAGTGTAATTCATGTTGCTATTGCCTGAACAAGCTCGAAGAGGGTGGAAAACCCTAATTAATAAGGGCTTAGAACAAAAAAAGTTCAGTTGATTACGCACTTGAAAGTATTTTCCTCGTTTCTTGTTACGTCTCTCGAGTTTGGGTCGTTGTTCACCACTTCGCAACGAAAGAAAGAAGCTTATCAAAAAAAATTACATTACACACGAGTATAAGTATTTAAAACAGGGTGTTATTTTTAATGCTGTTTGAGAAATAATACATAATCCTGAACTGGAAAATTTTACTCGTTCGAAATGTATTTCTACGTGACAAAAAGTTACCCCTTAGCTTGGATGTGTTATTGTATTTTCGTCGCATTTTTGTACTCTCCATAAATTCAAAGTAAATTCGCCACATGCATTCAAAATTATGTGTTAATATGCTATAGGTTTAAGTAAGAAATTCTGTAAAGTCGTCATAGTTTTCACGTTTGACATACTTTTTGCATAAAGTAGCCATATATTCTACTTATTGTTTGAGTTTTTCCGCTGTCTATACTAAAAATAACGACATGATGAACTTATAATAATCGAAAACTAGTATGTGCTTGATTTATTTATTCGTACTATTTTCCGTGACGAATTACCTTTGTGACGAATATACAATAACCCGCTTGGATTGTGTTTCCTGCCGATAGAGTAAAGTTATAGACGTATAACCCTATCACATATCGACACTGTTACCAACCTTATCAGTTAGGTACTAAGTGTGAACTTCCTTTGACATATGAATCCAATGTCCTCTTTTATTAACATGTAGTTAACACATAACTTAACCAGAAAGAAGAACATTGTTTGTTACGGTCCATCGATCTAAGGTTGATTTTACTTATAATACAACTAATAAATCTAATAGGATCCCTTACACACTGCGACTTTTAGTATCGTTGCAGTCGCGCGTATTGAAAACGCACTTCAGCGTCGCAACTCACGCAATGAACAGATTTAATTCAGCATCGATGCAGTGGCGCGTTAGCTTCGATGCAGAAGCGCGACTGCATCGATGCTGAGGCACGTTAATATCGATGCAGTCGCCAAAATTTAGTACATAATTTGTCAATTTCCAGCTTCTTTGTCGCGACTGTATCGATGCTAAAGCGCGTTAGCATCGCGACTGCATCGATGCTAAAAGTCGCAATGTGTAAAGGGTCTTAGGGCTATGGTACAAATTGAAGTACGTACGAGTAGTTGATTATTTTCATCGATAATAATAGATAACCCCTTTGCAGCGGCAGTCGTGGTGGCGTTCTTCGTATGCTGGGCGCCGTTCCACATCCAACGACTGTTCTTCATATACGGAGACAGCCTGCCGCAGTTCCATGTCATCAATGAACACCTATTCAACATAGCTGGGGCACTCTAATACGTGTCGGCTACCGTCAACCCGATTCTTTACAATGTCATGAGTGGCAGGTGAGTAAAAATAAAAAAAGTAAAGTTAGCCTGTAACATCCCACTGCTGGGCAAAGGCCTTACCACAATTATTATAAAACATAATCTTTATTTTCTCAACACATACAAAGACAATCGAATAAACATGGAGCTTAATACTAAGGGCCAGTGTATGTGTGAGACTGGTGCCTATGCTAGGTAAAATACCTGTATTACAGGTCACCAGCCTCCCACTACTTCGAACAGCCGTAGGTTATTCAAAAGTACTTAAGTATGAATGCTTGAAGTAACAAAAGGTTATAGTAGATAATGATGTATATGATGATAGACAATTAGAAAATGTAATAGTAGTAATAGAATGTATTTGAGTGTGTGTATGTGTGTGTGTGTGTGTGTGTGTGAGAGAGTGTTTGTGTTTGTAAGTGTGCATGCTTGCTTTGTTTATGTTATGATAGTAATGAGGTCTTCAGTTCTCTCATAGTCCTGGTCTAAGAGCCACAGAACAATTTTTTTCTTACAGTTTTACAGTTATATCTGGGTAATGGGTATATGTTGAGATTAGAGTTGAGCTTAGAATAAAGGAAGTCACCCAGAAAGCAAAAGAACCTCCTGGCAAAAGCGGTCCTGAAAGGTGGTAAATTATTACGAGCCAACACTTTCCTCCGTCGATTGAGCATTAGTTTGGGATCATACTGAATTGAAGAGTGTTTACGAAGAATTATGAGGTAGCTTGAGCCATACTCCACCACGCGGGCTCAGTGCGGATTGGTGAAGGGGTGTTTGCAAAGCAAGCGACTAACCTTGCTGTCTCTGACTATGCTTAACGACTAATATCAACTGATATTAGCCGGGACCAACGGCTTAACGTGCCTTCCGAAGCACGGAGATGCTCGTGATGTACGTCACTAGTATGGTCGGAATGGTCACCCATCCAAACATGACCGCGCCGTAGGTTGCTTCACTTTGGTATCACTACCAAAGCGCTGCTACCACTGCGCTACGAGCTCCTTAGTGTGTCAGTGGCAGGTGAGCTATGCAGGTATTTCCAAAGCATATTTAAGACAGGAGTGAATAGATTGTATTCTGGACTCGACTCTTACCCACAACCTTGAATTTGACTCGTGTTTTTTTACAAATTTTATCTTACATCGACTCTTTTTCTTTCTTATGCAGGATTTAAAAGGTGCTTGTCGAATTCCAAGAGCTGAGTCTGTAATACAGGAAAAGTATTAACTTTAATATTATATTTTTTCTGTATTCCAAACTCGAGCAACCGCTTGAATTTAGCAGTATTAACTGATAATTGTCTTTTCTCAGTAAGGTTCGATTTTACCCACTTCAGCTAAGGAATATTCTTCGAATATAATACAAAACACGTACATTATTTGAAAACGTCACCCATTTGTCAGCAATCATACATGTAATATCATTTTAAAATCGGTCATTTTATACTTATTTAGGGCTGATTTTTCAATAGTTAGATAAGAAATATTCGTGGAACAAAATTTATTAAACCTTTTATGATGTTTTAAAAATCGACAAGTAAGTGAATTTGTAATTCTTATGAGAAATAACGATCTTTAACCATAGGTTGCTACTTGCCATATATGCGCAACCTAGACCTCATCTAAACTTAACGTCGGGTGCGATCGAGGTCAAATATCTGCTTAGTCTCAAATTAAAATTAAATACATTTACAGCCAAATGAAGTGAATTACCTTCTTTATACTTTTTCTTGCAATATTTGTCATACCCATAAATATTATACAAGTTTAGTATTGCAATGTTTTCGTCACGGCCACAAACAGAGATAGCGTTACGCGTTAGAAAGCGACGTGCATTCTAAGCAGATAAAACCAACCTTGAATGAAAGTCGTGCGAACTGAATTGCACTTTATATTTATGCAACGAAAAGTTGCATTTTATTTAACTGTCTTAGAGGAGCGATCCTTCTGTACGAGCATATCTTTTGTGCTTGGACCGAGAACTACCACTTCGGGCAATAAGTCACCTACGGATCAATAGAACGCCGACCATCCTCGTACACAAAAGAATGTTGATAAATACATCCGGGCGTTATTATATTAATGGAACTGGAGCTGTAAAATGAGTCCATGTTATTTATTCGAAATAATAGAAAGAATAATATCAGCGCCACAGCAGAGTTTTGATAAGAAAACAATTTAATTGACATACTAATATGTACGCGAAATACACGCTTAACTGCACTCTAATATGTATGCTAAATACAGGTTGTTGTTTTGATCAGTGACATCCAACTCAGGGATGATAATATGAGTTATGCTCTTTCTTAAAAAATGATTTCTTTAAATTCTGAGCAAGTTTTATACAAGAAAACCTTTTCACAACATTCAAAAAAAATACAAAACTAATAGGAAAACTCGCACCCTAGCGCTTATCTACGAAATACTACGCCGTAGCTAGTTAGCTACGAAGAGGCTATCTGGTGCTAGTAGCTTTAATTTGATCGCTGTACCGCATAAAAAAATGATTTTGTGGATTTTTTCCGTTTCAAAAACTTTTTTTTTTGGCATCAGTATCGTTTGTACAGCCACCCCTGAGTCGCTCGTCGCTGACCAAAACAACATCCTGTATAAATATTATCAATAATTGTTGATCTATTGTTAGTAAATTAGATAGGTATAATAAAAGGTGTGATTGATTTTTCATTTCATAATAATTAATTTACAAGTAATTAAATTAAATCTTAACTTAAGAAATAACTATGCGACGGCTTGTTTGGTCGTCATACTCGAACTTTATATTTTAAAACTAATTAAATAACTATGAATTTACAAGTAAGTTAAATAACGGTTACTAACATGCATATTTCGATAATATTTACGAAGGTATTTTTCTTCGTTATTAAAATACAGTTACCTAAAGATGAAATAAGAAACCAAAAATTTGCTAGTCCGACCCTGCGAAATTTGTCATCGCCATCTAGCCGTCTGTTTATGAAACAGACGGCTAGATGGCGCTAAGCGTCACGCAATTGACGTTTTCATAAGAAACCACAAATTTCGCAGGGTCGGACTAACAGCACGGTAGCTCAATTGGTAAGAGCGTTTGGCCCGGTTTGCCAAAAGGTTGCTGGTTCAAGTCCCGCCCGTGCGCAAATTTTTGGTTTCTTATTTCATCTTTATGAATTTAAAATATGACACTGTGAGTGTTAAAAACAATCTTAAAGCATATCTAGATTTTATGTTAAAAGTACATACATGATTTGACATCTTACTTACTATATTTTAGTTACATTTTGTTATTTAAACTTATTTACCTATTTATTTTTAACTGAAACATTTTTTGACAAAATATCCTCATATTTACGCAGTAAAATTTTCACTTTAGAATTGGTTTTACTAATAATGCACTGTTCCACATTGAAGAACTGGACGAGCTGCTGTTTCAGCTAGCTGTGTCCCGCGTCCTTCTTCAATACGCGAAATAACTTGTTTAATTACTTTACCCTTAACTTTATTTCCGGCTTTCCGGCACAACACATAGAGACATGTTACACTAATCACGATTATCACAATCACGGTAATAATTCCATATGTTTCTAGCTTTCTTTGTAATTCAGCTTGCGCCTGGTTACCAGCTCCGTTCTGAGCTATGATAACTTCAGCATTCTTTGCTTGTTGTGAGCCCATGTTTACAAAAATAGGCATCGACCGACTAACTTTTATAAACTTGTTGAGGTGTTGCTCCTAAGTTTATAAAAGCTGCTGAGGTAAAAATCGCCTGGCAAGCGTAATGGTTGCCCGTAGACTAGGTCGGCTGTACTAAAGCCTGTGTCACACTTGCTAGCTGCTCGTAACCCGAATAAAACTGTTGATAATTCGTCATCCCAAGATTCACCTTGTGATAACCTACTTGTTAAAGCTGCCTTTTAAACAACGGTGCCACCTTTCTATCATACCATTACTTTGTGGATGGTAGGGTGTGGTGCGAATCCTATGAACTCCTAGTAATTTTAATAGGTTCGTAAAAAGAGTACTTTCGAACTGCCTACCTTGATCGCTAGTTAACCTGCTGGGGCACCCAAATCTACATACCCAGTTCTCATAGATGACTCTAGCTACGGTTTCGGCGGTGATATTTTCGACGGGTATCGCTTCCGGCCAGTGTGTACAACGGTCTATAATTGTGACGCAATACTTGTTGTTATGACGAGTTGTAGGCAACGGGCCTACAATATCGACATGAATATGATCGAAGCGTTGACTAGGCTTGAATGTACCTACCTCTGTTAAAACATGACGTGTTACTTTGCTTTTTTGGCATTGCATACACGATTTTGCCCATAGTACTACTTCCTTATTCATATTTGGCCAAAAAAATCTTTTAGTAACCATTGATCTAGTTGTCCTAATGCCTGGATGGCTGATGTTGTGTATAGATTCGAAAACAGCTTTCCTAAATGCTGGCGGTACATAAGGTCTGACGTTACCTCCTGCGACGTCACAGTATATACTTTTATCAACGTTAGGTATAAGTATTCGCTTTAACTGTACCTTATTCGACGCGCTGGAATCTTGCAGCATTTGCGAAATTTGAACGTCGGCTTCCTGAGCTGTTGCTAATTCCTCGTAATCTATGACCGTTGGACAAACGATAGTTTCGATACGCGATAGCGCGTCTGCGACTGAATTATCGTTACCGTTGACATGTTGTATACTGCTGGTATACTCGCTTATATACAACAATTGTCTTATTCGTCGAGGGGTTTCTTTACTTGAGTTTACCTTTGTGAGTGCGTACGTCAGAGGCTTGTGATCTGTATACACTATTAAATCACGCCCTTCTATCATGTTTTTGAAATGCATAATAGACATATATACAGCCAACAATTCTCTGTCGTACGTACTGTACTTTTGTTGCGCGTCCGATAGTTTTTTAGAGAAATACCCGAGAGGTTTCCACTTACCGTCGACTTTCTGCTGCAATACTGCACCTACGCAGGTATTTGAAGCGTCAGTCATTAACGATAATTGTGCATCTGCTACAGGATGAGATAAAGTCACGGCGTTTTGTAGGTCTATCTTACATTTTTCGAACGATTTCTCGGCTTCACTGTCCCATTCGATTTTTGTTTTATCATTCTTTTTTGAATTTTCTAAAAACTTGTTAAGATGCATATGACATTCGGCTGCTTTGGGTAAATGCGGTCTGTAAAAATTTACCATGCCTAGAAAACGTCGTAACTCATCGACTGTCTGCGGCTTAGGGTAGTTCGTGACAGCGTTGACTTTATCAGGTAACGTGCTTATTCCTGCCGGTGTGACTTTGTAGCCTAAAAAATCAAGTTCACTTACTCCGAACGAACTCTTACTTAAATTTATGGTCAACCCGATACTGTGGAAACGTTCAAATACTTTTCGAACATGCTCTCTATGTGTGACGTCATCCCGCGACGCAATAATTACGTCATCAATGTAACAGAAAAGTGATGACTGATATACATTACTTATGTTTTCACCGATATTCTCGATTCCGCGCAGAACCGTGTTGTCCATAAATCTCTGAAAGATTTGAGCTGCATTCCTAAGTCCAAATGTCATTCGTTGAAACTCATACAAACCAAAAGGAGTGGTGATGGCAGTTTTCTCTATGTCCTCGGGTGCGACTTCTATAAAATGGTAAGCCTTATTAATATCAAGGTAAGTGTATATTGTTTTACCTGTCAAACCGTAAGTAAAGTCTTGCAGTCTCGGTACGGGATACCGATCTGGTTTCGTTTTGCGTTAAGTCGGCGAAAATCTCCGCAGGGTCGTAACGAGCCGTCTTTTTTACTGACTACATGTAGGGGACTAGCCCACTGGCTCCTAGATGGTCTACAAATACCAGATTCCTGCATATAACGAAATTCTTCCCTAACTTTTTGATACTTCCCTGGCGGTAATGGTCGTGGCTTAGCGTAAACAGGCGGCCCTGTCGTATCAATGTGGTGCTTTACTGTGTGCGTGGGCAGCACTTCTTTAAATGAAACGGGCTTAGTAATATCTGAAAATTCGTCTAATAAGTCACGAAACGGATGCGATTCCTGAATACTACTTATTGTCGGCTCACAATAACTTACGATGGTTCCTATTGCACATAAACTAGTTACACTATCTATTAATTTCTTGTTATGTAAGTCTACCAATAATCGGTGCGTTTTTAGAAAATCTGCGCCTATTATTGGCTTACTTACGTCACAAATAATTAATTGCCACTTAAAACTACGTCGTAGCCCTAAATTTAATTCTAAAGTAGGTAACTACGCCGTAAGTATTTATTTCCGTTCCGTTAGCAGCAAATAGTTTGTTATTACTTATGGACTTTTTACAATGCTTTTGACTACTTTATTCGCCGGTACAACCGATACATTAGCACCCGTATCAATAAGAAAATTCATACCGTTTTTAGAGTCCGTCACGCATAAGCGATGGTTTTCTGTGGAGTTGATGCATGCTACCACCGCACCAGGCTTCATCTTCTTTAGTTTTCCGGTTGGTTGGAGTGGTTAGTCGTCGTCCAGTTGCACGGTGACTCGCATCTTCGTGCTGTCTCGCGATACCGGTAGTGGAACCGGCACAGCCAGTCTTCACTTTGCGGTGTGCGCTGCGGTGTCCTGGACCTGGGCCGCGAACGAGAACGGTTACGCATCCATCGCCTACCACCATTGTATCGTCGCCGATTGTTGATGCTATTTACCTCACTACGCAGTGTCTTGAGCTCCAGGGCCATGTTCTTTACTTGGTTCAACAGCTCGCCGTTCACGTCCGTTGTAGCCGAAATCGATGGCGCGCTGAGGGCTGAGTCCAAAGCCATCAGCTGTCCGTTGCGCAGGTTGTCCATGATTTTGTCGGCCATGTCGGCGAGGTCGTCGAGCTCCGTGTCCGGTTTGTTGGTGGCCAGTATCGCACGTACCCATGCCGGCAGCCGTGCAAGACATAGGTTCTTGAGCGTGTCTCCCTCGGCTCCTGAGTTCTTGGCCAGTTCTTTCATTTTGGCCAGCAGCTGTGATGGTCGCTGCTGCCCCAACTCCATCTCCGACACGAGCTTGTTAAATTGGGCCTCCGCGCTGGCTTGGAACACCTTGAGTAGCCTCTTCTTTAAGGTCGAGTAACACCCATGTTCCGGCGGGCTGCTGATTAGGTCACTGACTTGGCTGAGCTCCTCCTTGCCCAGCTTGCTGACAACCATGTCGTTCTTCACTTGTTCCCCCTGGTGCTGCGGTGCCATCACGGCCTCGAATCGTAGAAATCACATTTTTGGCATGTCCGTCCAAAACGGTGGGATTCGTGATGACAGGCTGATGGCGGCGATTTCGCTTTGCCGGAACGCTGGCGGCGGTGGGCCTGGCGGTGGGCCTAGCGGTGCGGCTTGCGGTTGAGCCATCGCGATGATTTTGGTTTTTCGTCACTTCCGCCCTTACACAAGACCAAGACGGGGTCACCAATGTTGAGTCCTACTCTCTATTAGCACCTATCAGGTCTTATGTAGGGGTGGAAATGATACGCACGAATAACGACAATACCGATTTATTATAAACTTGGTAGCGTGCTTACATAGTGCTCTCGTGTTAAGGACTAAATATTTTAGGTTGGAAGCGTCGATCGCTCGGCGTCCGTTATCGGGTTACATTGTACGTGTCTATTAACTACTCATACATTTGCGCGAGGTAGCTGTATGTGTGTGCTGTGTCAGCACCCACATAAAGATGGTATCGATGTCCGCAGCAGAACCCAACAAGAGAAGACCATAAGACATTGTACAAAAGTATACTTCAGATACCTTAAGCACTAGAAAACTGTAATTTTGTATGGTTTTGTATAATCGAATCTCCCCGCCAATGTGAAATATTTTTTTAATATATATTTTTGCGGGATCCTCTTGTACACGTTACCAACGAGGAGATGTTTAATTTTCTCTTACCTAACCAATCATGAGGGTGATAGTTAAATAGATCTTTTAATATGATTATGAGATTGCAAACATCACATTTCGGTAAAGTGGCATGTTTCCGTAATATTCAATTTTAAAAGGCAAATTTTATTCGGAGTCCCCAGGCTCCCTACCGTCTCTTAACCGAACGGTAGTAGGTAGATACGTAAAAAAACACAGCTCTAGCACATCTTTATTAATGTTATAAAGCTGAAAAGATTGTTTGTTTGAACAAATAATTAACAGGAACTACTGGACCGATTTCAAAAAATATTTTTGTGTTGGATAGCTTATTAATCGAGCAAGGCTTTAGATTAAAACGTCAACAAAGTAAATATATCACGTCTTAGATAAGTAAACAAAATACAAAGTTGTGGTCCATAAATTAAAACAATTATATTTACATGTTACTTTTCACTAAAATATAAAGCTCCAAAACGCGAAACGATATGAGTGATATGACACTTTAACCTAAGTAATGGATAGTTTATTTTAACTGAAATAAATACAATAATAATTTCGGAAATTTTCTTATTTCAAGGGAATAACACCTTGTAAGGCTAGCTTAATCACGTCTCACATAACATATTATCAGGGTAATAAAGTTGCTTGCATACACAGTAGATCTTCATCCGCGAGTCCGACTCGCATTCGGCCGGTTTATGTTTTTTATTAAAAATCTTGAATTTTTCTGCACCTTCGTACGCCTAAATATCGTATCTCACAAAAAAATATTGTCAAAATCCATTCAGTAGTTTAAAAGCGTGGTGAAGTAAAAAACATCCATACATCCACTCATCCACACTATCATTCGCATTTATAATATTTTAGTAGAATGTATTGCTCTTGATTCCGGTCTTAAAGTCTGTTTTTCTTTGCTAATCGAATAACGTAAACAATCTTTTGACAACTTTTTAACGTCACGTTCTTAAACGTCACGCGTGATAACGTATCCATAAGAGACCACAAAATTCTCAAAGTCGGACCGACAGCACGGTAGCTCAATTGGAAGAGCGCTTGGCCCGGTTAGCCAATAAATTTGTGGTTCGAGTCCCGCCCGTGCGCAAATTTTTGGTTTCTTATTTTATCTTTATGAATATAAAATATGACACTGCGAGTGTTAAAAACATTCTAAAGCACTTTGAATATTTAGGTGGGCTATACATGTAATAGATTTGCAAGAGCCACACATTTTGAATACGCACAACTTGTCCATTACAGGAGCATAGAAAGATGAAGATGGCCGCCAGTTGAGAGCTGTCAGTTCTGCAAATTAAATGGAATACACTTTCTTGTTTTTTTTGCATAGGAGCAGGGGGCAAACTCTCGTGCAATTCTTATAGGAAAAAATCCACGGATCGATTTTTTTTTGCCAAAGAAAAAGTAGTTTTTGATTTCTCAGGGTCACAATTTCTATGCATTCCCATTTCGTCTGTGCCCTAGTTTTTTACGTGTAGATATATTAATTGATTTTTCAGGTTAAACTTGCAATCGAATAACCACACGAAAATGTTTGATTGATGCAACAATCGCTGCCCAGGGGCCTTATTTTTGGCTAATTTGGCCTATTTTTTTTAATATCGCGTATCATTTTTTTTGAACATGGATTAAAAATCAATGAAAATCACGCGAAATATAGACGTTAGTAGTCACAAAATTTGGTTATCTTCTTTCGAATCACTCCCGTTAAGAATACTAAATATTTTTGGAAAATCTGACATTAATCAATGAATCTCACACGTCATCTTGACGCGAGTGATTCAAAAATAGGGACCCTAAACCCAGTGACAAAATCATACACGGCGAGACCTGACAAGCAAAGTCGCGGAAAACAATCATTCGGATGTTGGGTAAGCACTATTGAAAACAACACGAAATAAACGTTTCCAAAAGTCTCATGCTCTCAGGCACCTAAAGTTTCCACTCTTAATTTTAGCTTAGAAATGAAAGGTTCCTGAACTCTTTGAAAGATTTAGTAATAATTTCCAAGAACACAGTTAATTGACTGGTAAAAAAAGTTGGGCATTAATGATCCTTACTCATCCGAAACACCGCTTACATAAAATTATTCTAAGTCGTATAAAAACCGGCCAAGTGCGAGTCGTAACTGAATTATAGAATCCACTTACTTCCACTTGGCTAAAATACCACAATATTTTGTTGACAGCAAATATAACTTTGTTTTTCTTAGTGTTTCAATATGTCATTTAATACGCCATGACAGTTCGAGCGGTTTTGGGGCCGATTCAAATTTAATATTTTAAATTATAATTAAATCATGAAAATCGTGAATATCTTAAAAGATATCAATGATTTTGATTAATATATTTACTTATGTAAAGTTTTATCTAGTTTTTGAAATTTAGTCAACTAGCTTATCACATGCAAGCGCAAACAAGAAAATATGAGAGTTCGCATGGAGACTTGAGTCAGGCTGGCAACCTGTCAGTGGCAAGTCACGCAAAAAGGCTCGGCGGCTCGCCGCAGATTGAGTATAGCCTTAGAGGATTTATTTACGCCCAATTTCATTTATAAAAGATTAATACCATAGAAACGTTCTTTTCTTGTAAAAGTAAAAGGCTAAACGGTAAGCTTAGGCTAAAAGATTGTTATCTTTTTATAATCAACTAGAGTTCTAACTATGTTTTATGAAATATTTTAGAAGATAAAGAAAGCCTTAAAGGAAAAAGATTTGGAATATTTATCATGATATTTCAAATTTCATTCAATTTTAGTACCTACATCAGTCGGATTTTTACCTAAATACCCGTAATCTGAGCAAGTACTATTATAATAGTTTTTGCCTCATACTCCCAATACACATACGTCATAATAACACCGAAAACGAGTTTCCTAAAAGGCAGGTTGTTGTTGTCCTTTTGTTGAAAACCCTTTTTAACATCACAAAGCTGTAAAATTGGTTCCCTACTTAATAAAAGCAGAGTGAGGGTCTAAGGATGGCCAACTTCTTGATCGTATCAAAAAAAAACTGTATACAAGACCAAATTTGTCTAATTCGATAAAGGTTTACGGGTTGAAAAACGTTACCGATCCCGCAAGCATATTTCTACCGCAAATGTATGCAATTCCGTCCATTGTTCCGCCTGCACACAATCGTCTTAAAGCTATAAAATATGTTGCTGAAAGTCTCTTATAATTCTAATAACAAACCCTTAAAATGTTCTATCATTAAGAAAATCTCGTGTCCTCGTGTATGAAATCCTAGCGTATCCTAGATGCGCGATTAGTAATCAATCAATAAATAAAAACAAATACTCATCTATTTAATCCAGTATTGTTTCCTGTGTTTATTTCCACAATACTTTGTCGCTTTATTTACACACAACGAACAAAAAACAGACGGATTGTCAGACAGAAAAGACAAAGGCTAAGACATTTGTTTGTATATCCAAATTGACTATTTACAATACTTTTTCTAAGTTTGAATTTCGAAGAGTCGAACGAATAAGACATAGAGATTTGACCTCTGCAGTACCAACCTATGTTTTTACCTAATTATATTAGTGCATTTGTATAATAATATCTTTTATAAATAAATACAGGTTGATTTGAATACCATATTTTTTGAAGTCGCTGAAAGGAAAAAAAGAAACAAACCGTTTCTCAAGAGCGACAACAAACACAGCGATACGAGAATTGAAGTGAGGTGGTCGGTTTTGTATTGTTTCTTTACACAACACTATATTGGACTTAAAGCTCTCAGACTTTCCTACATCACTGTCGGACTGATCGGTCACGCATTTAATCAAAGATTAGTATTTCAGACCTAAATAAACTTACCCAACGCGTGGCGGCCCATTGAGTGTTTCTTGTATATTACTAGCGTATGTAACTGACACCACGGGCAAATCTCGTGCGCCTTGAATTGACGCCTCTTGTCATCAAGTCATAAAAATGGTTTCATAATCGAAATTCAAATTTCAAGTAATACGTCATCAATACCGTCGCCGTATTTGCGAAAACTTTTTTACTTGGCATATCTTCTGAAGCAATAACAACTCAGTGGAGTGAAACACTATTTTTAAGATAAACAACATAAATCAAGATGAACGCATTCCCTCTGTTATTGCCACATCTATACTTATAATAATAATAGTTCCCCAAGCCGATTTCGACTACGGTGGCCAGTCATAACGACTAACCGACTGCGCGGGACATATTATAGTGCCCAAGTTGTGTGCCCAAATATACAGGTGCACTATCAACACACACGCAACACCGCCATCTTCCAAACTCCGGGCTGCCAGACCCAGGTACATATTTTAGGCCCGACCCGGGGATCGAACCCGGGACCTCTGGCGCAGCCGTCGCTTTAAGGTGCGACCCTCCCACCGCTGCGCCACCGAGGCAGTTATTAAGCTAATATTATAAAGCTGTAGAACAAGCACAATAACATAGCAACATTTTCTGTTTAGAAAAATTGCGCCCAAATTAAATTCTGTAACAGCCAATAATAAAGCTGGCTGGTTCCTAGCTCAAAGGATTAGCATAGTTATCCATTGCGGCAACGCAGCCAGCATCATAGCCTCCTTGCCGCAAGTAAATGGTTTCGTTTTTGAATAGGTAGATTTTAAGTTAGTTTTTTATGTTTTATGTCTTAGTTTTATTTTTTCTTGATTCTTATTAATAAGTACATAAATTAGGAGGAGAAGCTGACAAAAGTGACTTCAGATACTACGAATAAGTTTCGCGGTTTACCTATAGTAAATTTCTACCATAGAAATGAAAAATGTTCTCCTTTAATCAATTTAGAGCTTGTTTGTTTGTTTGTTTGAAGGCGGTAATGTCAGAAACTACTGGAGTGATTAGTAAAACTAATTTTGTGTTGGATAGCTTATTTATTGAGGAAGGCCTTAGGCTATAAAACATCACGCTGCGACGGGACGGGAGGAAGTAAACTCAAATCGCGCGGACGACGTCGCGGGGGACCGCTAGTATAATATAATAGGTTACGCCATCTTATTTTATTTATGACAAGCGGAAAATTCAAACGAAGAAACATAGCTAATCGTTTGTTAACGGTTAGTTTGTTTGAAATCAAATATTTGGACAAGAGCCGTTTGATTTTGTTAAAAATCCTCTATCTCGAGATTTTAGAAACATAAACTACACTTTGCCTGAATACTGGATCTAACAAATCCAGGCAATTCATTAAGTAAGTCTGAACCCGTCTCTTGCGGTTAAGAGAAGGCAAACAAAAAAAAAGGTTTTTTCAAGATCGACTTTATTTATCTTACCTAACGATAAGTTTCTAGAAAAGTTAGGTACCTAAGTAGGCAGTTAATTACACATGAAATGTCCTCATAATTACTGTGTTTCTAACATATTTCTTATGTTATAAATCAATACCTACATAGAAATGGAAAATTTTCTGACGTCACATTGTCGCTCTCGTTTTCACTTCTGTCCCAATTAGTGTACTCCGCATGATCCTTATAATATTTAACGGTCATTCTTGACAATATGTAGTAATTATTTTATGAAGTACATAAACAAGCACAATAACATAGCAACATTTTCTGTTTAGAATAATTGCGCCCAAATTAAATTCTGTAACAGCCAGTAAAAAAGCTGTCTGGTTCCTAGCTCAAAGGATTAGCATAGCTATCCAACGCGGCAACGCATCCAGCATCATAGCGCAAGGAAATGGTTTCGTTTTTGAAGAGGTAGATTTTAAGTATTTTTTTTATCATTTATAATGTTTGTCTTTGTTTTATTTTTTATTTTTTGTTATTAATAAGTAGGTACATAAATTGGGTGGAGAAGATAACAAAAGTGACGTCAGATACTACGGATAAGTTTCGCGATTTACCTACAGTTAATAGTATGGTAGAAATGTAAAATGTTCTCCTTTAATAAATTTATCAAGTTTTTCACGACAATTACTTGTCTACTTTTAAATTAAATTTTCGATTAAAGTTGAACTAAAGTAAGTAACTGCAATTTTAAGTATTTTTAGAGTACCGATTTCTAAAACTTTTGTTGTGAGGGTTGCCACTTGTCACAAAGTCTTTTCAATAAAATTTTCTTATTGGTGCAATAACTTTTTCGTGGATGGTTTGATATCACATTGAGTTTTCCTCTTTCACATTAGGCCTACCAAGTTCCATCTGTGTTATGCTAATAGTTTTAGGATAAAGTGGCTGTGACATACGGACAGACAGACAGACAGACATAAAGACTTGACGAAACTATAAGAGTTCCGTTTTTGCCATTCAGCTACGGAACCCCTTAAAAGACATTTACAGCTGCAAGCCATCTTTTTTTACAACCTTTGTCATAACAAATATAACTGTATAGATTTAATTAATGAGTTAAGCTTTAGAGTGCCGGTTAGACCGAGCAGGCGAACTTGTCGCAGTTTTAAACTTTTTCTTAACTCGATTGCCCGTACTAATGCCGCAAGCGCTTGCCTAGCTTAGTTCCGTCTGACTGACACCTACAGCAATCATATTAATGATATAGATAGTTTTGTTGCTCGTAGCGCAGTGGTAGCAGCGCTTTGGTAGTGATACCTAGATGAAGCAACCTATATACCGCGCGGTCGTGTTTGGATGGGTGACCATTCCGTCCATCCCCGAGCTTCGGAAGGCACGTTAAGCCGTTGGTCCCACCTAATATCGGTTAATACTAGTCAGACAGTCATCTGACTGCAGGGTTAGTCGCTTGCCTTGCAAACACCCCTCCACCAATTAGCAATGAGCCCACGTGGTGGAGTATAGCTTAAACTACCTCATAGTTGAGGTAAGGCCTTTGCCCAGCGGTGGGATGTTACAGGCTAACTTTACTTTTATAGATATTTTTATACTTATTCTACATTCATTTAAAAAATCTGTTTCGTACAAGCTGCTCAAAACATACAATTAGCATACACTGTAATCCTTCTCCTTTATATAAAATATATATGTTCATAACAATAAATAGCATTAACATGTATGTACAATAATGTTTGTTCCTACTATTTCTCAACTTTTTAAGTTATCCGTGGTTATCGTATTTTATTAATGTCAAAGTAAGTTAAGGGTCTGGGTGTTGTGGTACCACCGTTGTGTCTGATTTCCATAATACAAGTGCAATTAGCTACTTACTTTGGGATCAGAGCAATATATGTGATTGGTATCCAATATTTAAAAATATAATTATTAAAAGTAATACTTAGTTTTCTTATGTCATCAATTTATATTTAAACTGTGATGTTGTTTGATAAACTCAAATTAATGAAGAAATAAAAAACTAGATCTAATAAATGTGTTAACTGAATCTTGAAACTTTCAAACAATTATCATCTCTAGTACCAACTCCAATTAAATTATTAAAATAACAACCGACTTACATCCTACGGATGCGTTTGACAGTGTATGTTAAATTGAGGGAATAGCGAGTAAACAGTAACTAACGTGATAACATAACTTTTGCTACATAAAAGGGGACGGGCGCACAGTGGGTCGAAACAGTAATATGAGGGACATAGAGGTTTTTTTTGACAAATCGTATTTTTTTCGATGCCGATCGATAGTCCTTTAGACACTCGTAAAGACATGTTATACAACATTTTTCACTAAACCTAATAGTTTGGCCATAAAAAAATGATTTGTGTTTTTTTTTGTATGAAACAAGATCTAAAGTACTAAATATCTCCCAGGAACTGCTTGACCTTGAGGAAGGCTCTTGGCCTCTATCGTCAATTGTCAAGGGCAGCGAAGGTGCAGTGGGGGTTGTCACCTGAAGTAATCAGGACCATCTATGTCGCGGTGGTAGAGCCGGTCATTATGTATGCCGCGAGTGCATGGGCACCGGCGGCCAAGAAACTCGGGGTGCGGAAGCAGCTCGATACTGTTCAGCGGGGTTTTGTGCAGAAACTGGTCAAGGCGTACCGGACAGTTTCCCTAAACTCGGCCCTACTACTCGCTGGATTGCTCCCCCTGGATCTGAGGATCCAAGAGGCTGCCGCTCTTTACGAAGTAAAGAGAGGCCATTCCCAGCGCGTAGTAAGAGACCGGGAGGTTGAGGTTCCGGTACCAGTTGTCAGCACGCCACATCCCGCTGAACGGTGTGGATATGCTTTTGGCAGCGTGGTGGACGGTGCAGAAGTGGCTCATGGGGACGATTCCGTCTGTAATATTTTTACAGACGGAAGCAAAATTGACGGAAAGGTTGGTGCTGCTCTATCTCTCTGGAGGAACAGAGTGGAGGTAACCACTAAAAAATTTAAATTGGAGTCCTTCTGCACCGTGTACCAGGCAGAGTTACTGGCCTTAAAAATGGCAACGGATTTGGCACTGAAGCACAAGGCTAAGACGTTTAATGTATACTGTGACTCCAGGTCGGCTCTTGAAACCGTCGCCAGTGGCACTTCCCTCCATCCCATTGCGTTCGAAACACAGCAAAATTTAAAAAAGATCACAAATTTCGGCAAAATAATGAATTTATTTTGGATCAAGGCACACGCGGGATTGGAAGGAAATGAAAGAGCTGACGTGCTAGCTAAAGAAGCCGCAGTGAGCATTAAACGTCGGCCCGACTACGATGTGTGCCCTGTTTCATTCGTCAAACGCCAGATTCGTCTGGATACGATTGACGAATGGAACAGGAGATATCAAAGTGCGGACACAGGCGCAGTGACCCGTATGTTTTTCCCGAATGCCAAATCAGCTTTTAGCACTATTAGGAAAATGAAAATAAATGCACTTTTGACGCAGGTGTTCACAGGGCATGGCGGACTATCAGAGTACTTAAATCGCTTCAAGTGCAAGGATAGTCCGGCATGTATCTGTGACCCACAGAAAATAGAGAACGTGGAGCACATCCTTTTTGACTGCCCACGTTTCTCCTTAGAGAGGTTAGGTTTGGAGTTTGAATTGGACAAAAATTTTTCAAAAGAATTATTACCCGAATTAATTTCCGATAAAACAACTCGAAATTTATTAATTCTATTTGTAACAAAAATAATAAAAGTAGTGGTTAGTCAAAACAAAATTTAGGCCGACGAAGATCCGGACAGCAGCGAGTATGGTTAAGCATACTCGTCTGGTGAGGATACGAAATTCTTATATTACTGTATTAAAATTTTCAAGTTTCAAAATTAGAACATGTCAAAAAGTCTCCGCTTTAACCACGGCGGAGGATGGGAGGAGGGAGGATAAAAAAAAAAAAAAAAAAAAAAAACTGCTTGACCGTGCCTTATAATGACTTAGGGTGGCATAAGTGCATTGTGCACTAACATCCTAATCTATTTTTAGCTGCTCAATATTGTTAAAAGATTATACTTTTTGCAGTCATTTTACCTGTTTGTTACCTATTTATTGTACTTTATAAGTTAGTATAACTTTTTGTAGCTACGCTCTATAGCTTCTGTTACTACCTATCTTAATGACTATACTTTTGAGCTTCACTGTAGTAGGAATAAAGCAAAGTAACTTTTGAAGTAGATAAGTATCACTGTTTAAAACCATTATTCTTTTAAAGTCTAACGTTTAATAGATAGACGATTCCAAAGTGGTTAAATGGGCGCCCTCCCCCCCCCCCCTCTAACTTCTAAACTTAGCGATTGTAAATTTAAAAAAAGTATGTAATGTCCATACATATTAACAAATACTTTCATCGAAACTTGGTTTGGACGGAATCGAACTAGAAGTTTTTGAGATATAGCACATTTTCAACTACCGCAAACATAGCTTTGTTATTCTTACAAATACTATGAAAAACAAAGTTATATTTGCCGTCTGCAAAATATTGTGGTATGCTAAAAATAGATTAGCGTGTTAGTGCACAATGCACTTATGCCACCCTAAGTCATTATAAGGCACGATCAAGCAGTTCCTGGGAGATATTTAGTACTTTAGATCTTGTTTCATACAAAAAAACACAAATTATTTTTTTATGGCCAAACTATTAAGTTTCGTGAAAAATGTTATATAACATGTCTTTACGAGTGTCTAAGGGAATATCGATCGGCATCCAAAAAAATACGACTTGTCAAAAAAACCTCTATGTCCCTCATATTAGTCGACCCACTGTGGGGCGGGCACTAAGTGGCCCATACGTTTCAGCCTTCAATACAGCCCTGGCCACTCCATTATGTGGTTAGGACTTCGGACACTTTGGACCCACTTTGCACAATGGACATACCATTAAACCCTTTACTGATTCGAGGCGATGGATTGGGGTTTAATAAAAACCGGCCAAGTGCGAGTCGAACTCGCTCACTGAGGGTTCCGTGCCAACTTTAACTATATTAGGAAATCCACTTATATAGCTTAAATACCACAATATTTTGAAGACGGCAAATATAACTTTGTTTTCATAGTATTTGTAAGAATAACAAAGCTATGTTTGCGGTTGTTGAAAATGTGCTATATCTCAAAAACTTCTAGTTCGGTTCCGTCCAAACCAAGTTTCGATGAAAGTATTTGTTAATATGTATGTTCATTACATATTTTTTTAAATTTACACTCGCTAAGTTTAGAAGTTAGAGGGAGGGGGGGGCATTTAACCACTTTGGAATCGTCTATCTATCAAACGTTAGACTTTAAAAGAATAATGGTTTTAAACAGTGATACTTATCTACTTCAAAAGTTACTTTGCTTTATTCCTACTACAGTGAAGCTCAAAAGTATAGTCATTAAGATAGGTAGTAACAGAAGCTATAGAGCGTAGCTACAAAAAGTTATACTAACTTATAAAGTACAATAAATAGGTAACAAACAGGTAAAATGACTGCAAAAAGTATAATCTTTTAACAATATTGATGCGTATTTCGATGGCTTTAATTTAGAGGATGCCTTATATGAATAAAATCACCGAAGTAATTAATAATTCAAAAATGTTTTGTTATAAAACTGCGAATCGACCGCGACATAATAGAAAAGGAATTTTGTCAAAATTAACAGAAAAACATTATTTAATTTACTTAAAAATCATATCCATATAAAAATACAACAAATGAATACTGAGGGATATTAGACACAACTAAAATTTTAAGTTATTTTCCTATAATTATAACTAACGTGAAATTATCGGAAGGCCTTGGGGGCAAAGCTTGGAACATAGCTATTTTTGAAAATTCAATAAATATTGTTTATCAAGGATAGCAACAGTAGATTCGTTAACATTCTATCCGTGGAGGATGCGAAACTCAAATGAAGTTGTGAACTAATATCAACTCGAGAGGTTTTACGTGACTATGAGTTGGGTAGTAACGATCACAATTTTACGGGAAATAGTTTCGCAACTCGGTTTTACCTGAGTTCATATTGCTTCATACCGATACATTCTTGACACATTGCCCAAGAATAGTAGTGGAAACGAAACAGTATTGACCAATGCTACATGTTTAAAAAAACCCGACCCATCATATTTAAAGTCATAGTTACCTTACCACATTAGTTCAATATCATTATAATAGAAGTAATATGGCACCAAATTACGAATCGATAGGACATATAAGGTAGTCTGATCCCCTCATCATATAAAGAGCTGATGCTCTTCACACTGCCGCGGCCGATCACGTCATGGATTTCTTACCATATACCTACTTACTGTCAATATCATCGGCACCAAATTTTTAATCGATCAGACAACTAAAAACTAGAAAGGAGCTGATGATCCTCAGACGACTGATCAGATTTTCAGAAAACATGGCTAAGAACACTCGGTATAATATTATCTATAACACAAAAAAACTAAACGAAAATCGGTTTATCCGTTTGGGCGCTACGATACCACAAACAGATACACAAATACACAGACAGACACATTAAACTTATACACCCTGCAAGTATCTGTTAATTATGATTATTAGGTATTACGATTATAATTTGTTGCAAGGTTTATCAAAATTAAACGGAACGTAACAGCAACTGACTGAAATATATGGTAGGTATATGATACATAGCTTTCATTATATATTTTCATAAAATAAAAATTAATTTTAGGCATCGATATTTGCCAATTTAAATATATTGCTGCACTCGAAGAATTCACGAGTAAAGCAATATCACATCATTATTGAAAAATTCAGTATGCCTCTACATTCTACGAAATTTGATTTCACTCTGTCAAGAGATAAAAAAGAATTTATGTTATCTACGTCTTCGGTCGAACCGACCGAAGACGTAGTCTACGTCTTCGGAGACAATTTAAGGAGAACTGTTTGGATAACAAATGATAACAAAGAAACTTAATAGGACATAATTAGAGCATAATAGATCCATTAAGACGTCCTATAGCTTTGTGACATCTGCCTATGGTCAATGAAAGGTAGATAAAACTTGTTTTAACTTCTTTATTAAGTTACTAGCGGTCTCCCGCGGCGTCGCCCGCGTTAATTTCGGATTTCCCGTAAAATATTATAACAACACAATATATTCATTGGAAGTAAGAAACCAAAAACCACACCTGTTAGCGCAAGCGCCTGTTGTACTTAATTTTATAATATCTTTTTTTTTAATATCCTTTGGACATTCCCACACATCGCCATCTAGCCCCAAAGTAAGCTACTCAAAGCTTGTGTTATGGGTGCCATACAACGGATATAATACTTAAATACTTTTTGTTTGTAAATACATACATGATATACATAGAAAACACCCAGACCAATACAAACAGACATATTGTTCATGCACACAAATGTTTGTATTGTGCGGGGATCGAACCCGCACCCGCTGCGTAGTAGGCGATTTCTCGACCACTACACCAGACGGGTCGTCACTTAAGCTGCGACCATTGTTTTGGTAATTAATATGTTCATTTTAATAAGAATAAATACCCATGTGCATCGAAAGTCTTTGTCTTTGTTTGTCTAAAATAGTACATTATTTTTATCAAATTAATGAACATAAAAAAAATATAATTACATTTTTGTTTTTATAGTGTTTTGACACTATACAAACTAAATCATACAAATTTCACTTGAAAAAAACAACTAGGCTGTGTGGCAGACCGGAACCCCGTGTCTTACGCGTCTTTACGCCCGGATAGCGTAATTATTATTAAAAAAATTATTTAAAAAAATATTTTAGCCTTTTTAGTGCATTTTGGTTATGAAGTCGTTTTTTTTTAATTATTTAATGACGACGCGTTTGGTAGGCTAGAGGCGTGATAGATGCCCTAGTGGGATATATGCCTCATTTTCAAAAAAACCTAACTACTCAAACTCGTGACTAAGAAACAATTAAGTTACTAAGAGCCACAGTCACCTCGCACAACAATAATTAGACACTAGCCGACGCGTGGTAAGTACGTATTTTGCTTGTATGTTTGCATTGCATTCATATCCGCGGCGAACCTTAAAAACGCGTAAAGTTTAAAAGGTGAATATTTATTGTGGTGTATCTTTATAAGTAGTCATTAATTCCATCTGATTATTTATTACGTCTGTATACTGATTCATAAAGTATGCATCCAGATGTAAATAGTTTGTCTTTTGTTTTTTTATTATGTTAAAAATACTAAGGCATCTATCCCTATCAAAGGGATTGTTTGTTTGTTTCTTGAAAATAAAAGTTGAGTGCGTAATTTTATAGATTTTTATTTGGTTTTTTGAAGGCGGTTTATTTTCCAAAAAAAATTTTTTTCATGATATATAGTTGTACTTATTTCAACAACTACTGAACAATTTTTTTTAAACTTACACTGTGAACTAAAACAGAATCATCACGGTACAACTTCTAGTTTTTGGGAAATTCGTGGGCAAATATACAAATGTCCTACTAACATACACTTATTAACACTAGGAAAAAAATATTTAGTACAAAACGAAGTCAATTGGTGTGTTGTCTAGCACATATATATTTTTTTATTTATTGATCTGCAGTTAACATTTTTTTTGTTTGTGTAATATGAAGTGCACTCTTTTAATACACAAACTTGTTTAAAAAGGAACTACGTGAAGGACTAAGTGATAACTATTCTTCACTACTTAATGGAGAGTCTACTTTTTTAAATCCATCCTCGGAAAGTTTTCCTCAATCAAAACGAACACCTTCTTTTCTCAACTTCAGGAATATTGAAACTTGAAAAATTGACTTTTTTTATTACCTCCGCAGACAGGCCTTTACTTTCCATGCCGAAATGTTTTGAGTAACATATATTGAGATATTATTTTTCAACTTAAAACGAACATGAGTTTATTTTTGTATGTCCGTTTTGAGATTCTTTTAAGCTGCATTAGGCTCGGTTGATATTAAATAAATACCTAATAATAAATATAAGTGTATTAATGAAAACAAATGAACGTTACTCTAAAATAAAATAAATATAAAACTATTTAAAAATGAAAAATATTCATTAATAATTATAATAAATACGTTACCAAGTAGTTTCAGTACATATTTCGTATGAACTTTAACAAATATTGACTTGTCTTTTATGTAAAGGGCACGCTCAGACTAAAAGCTTTAAAGCTTTTTAGCTAAATAGAAGTATTTATCATAAAACAAATTCTTTTCGAATCTGTGCATGATGTGTGTGGACTGTTGGTGTAGCTAAGCTTGACATCATGAACCCACTCGAAAATAATTTGTTTCTCATTAATACATTTCGATTTTTTCGTGCGTTATTTTTAACGTGATCAATACACCCAAGTAATAACTTGTTTTTTTTTTGTTGGTCCGTCAAACTCGTAATCGAATTATTATCACCGAATGAGTGCGTGTTGACGTGAGAATCGGGGCAAAGTATTTGGTAAAGAAGCTATATTGGATTATGTTTACTAAAACCACTAGCCAAGAGAAATGTTCATCCGCTCAGGCTTTATTCCAAGAACTAAACATGTTATTGGCTCGGTTTCGATAATAGGCAACAAAAGAAAAATAAATCCTTACTAAACTGAAATGAAATATTTTTGCGTTATGTTTTTAATGTGTAATGCGGGTAAGATAGATATTATATATTTAGATACTGGACCTGTATTTTATACTTCAGCAGATAATACTTTCTTTATTAGATTTTACCAACATCACATAAGACTTATCCGACTGAATAAGTTTAAAACGATATATTTTAAGATGACGCTTTACATAAATTCTTACTGACGAATAGGGTAAAATTTTCAAAATAAGCGTTTTGTGTTATAATCGACGAATTTTAAAAACAAGTCAGTAATTAAAACTTTACGGAGTAAATAAACCAAACAATATGTACTCGTAACAATGTTTACCAAGGCCCAATTTCTTCATCGATAGTACTGGTAAAGTTTCGTTGAATTTTACCACAACTATCGACTATTATAATCCTGCATTACTGGCAATGAACAAAGCCTTTATGACATTTTCAAAAAGTGAGGTTTCCGTATGAAAACTTCGATTATGTAACCAAAGGTGAAATGAAAATCTTGAAATCGCGATCGCTGCGAAAACTATTGACAAACAGACTAGTGATGTTCTACAGCTTTGTACAGAACATCATTATCTACTATAAAGTTTGCGATAACACATGTCTTATTCTAACAGTTATGTCACAATTGCTCCTTTTTTAGGTAAAAATATGAAATTTTAGCGGCGGCTAAAAGAAAGCCACAGTTTCCGTATTTCAGTATTAAACTTCATCCAAATAAATCAAGTCAGATTCAAGCCTATATCAGAATCTGTAAATAACTTAAATTGGACATACCATTAAAAAATATCACATACTATAATATTGTATCGAAGTAAGGCCGGCAGAAAAAGCCTATATTTACTGAATGACTGATGCTTATAATTTAAAATAAAGTGGCTGCGACATACGGACGGACGAACAGACAGACAGACAGACAGATAGAAAAACAGACAGACTTGACGAAACTATAAGGGTTCCGTTTTTTGCCATTCGGCTACGGAACCCTAAAAAACGGAGGACTTGTTTGTTTGTTTAAACGAGCAGTAATTACAGGAATTGCAGAGTGGATTTGCAAAAAATGCTTTTGTGTTAGATAGCTTATTTCGCGAGAAAGGCATTATCCATGCGTGATACCTAGAAATCAACGGAGAAGGAGTTAAATTAAAAAGCGCCGACGAAGTCGCGGGGGACCGCTGTAATAAATAGGTCATTGTATTTGCACACGTTTTGATACTGAAAGGTTATCAGAGTTTAGAAAAAACAGCGCACCTAAGTAATGCTTACAGGAAATCTTAAATTAACGCGGACAAGTCGCGGGGGCCGCTAGTAAAATGTACGTTCAAACTTTAAAAACAGCCTTAAAAAATGTCGCTAAAAAGGCTGTTATAACAGCTTTGTCTTCTGTTTTGGAAAAATCAATTCGTTTGGAGTCTTTCAGGCCTTTTTTATGCGGTTATAAGTTCGAACTTTTAATAAAGATTTTAGAATAGTGTGTATTCTTTTTTTTTATTATTATTATTAAAACTACAGTCCACAAACTCTTTGGTCCGTGCCTTTTTTGATTTAGGTTTTTTGTTATGTTGGGGTAATTTTTATTTTCGCTCCGCGCAAAATTTACAGTGCTTTTTACAATACTTATTACTAGGGTTGTTAGTTTATGCTATAACTCTCTTATAAGTTAAACTCTTAATAGTTTGTATTCCATAGTATTTCCTTTTACACATATATCAAAAACTACTGAACTGATTTGGGTGAAACGACCCGTCTGGTGTAGTGGTCAAGAAATCGCCTACTACGCAGCGGGTGCGGGTTCGATCCCCGCACAATACAAACACTTGTGTGCATGAACATGTCTGTTTGTATTGGTCTGGGTGTTTTCTATGTATATCATGTATGTATTTACAAAAAAAAAAAGTATTTAAGTATTATATCCGTTGTCTGGCACCCATAACACAAGCTTTGAGTAGCTTACTTTGGGGCTAGATGGCGATGTGTGAAAATGTCCAAAGGATATTTAAACTTACACTGTTCCCTTGATTGCCCTTCTATCACTTCCTTCGCGCCGCCAGCATTTTCTCTGTATAGACTTATGGTTGACTGGTAGAGAATGCTTTTAGCATTAAGTCCGCCATGTGTACTTTTTGTTTGTGCATGAAGTATTTTAAATAAATAAATTGTTATATGCTTCAATGAATTGAAAAAGAAAAATCTTAATTCACCATACAGTATTCAAAATATCCCTGAAAACAATAAAAATATACGAAATCAATCGATTCAATTCAATCAAATTTCGAATGTTCCACAATATTTTGTTGACAGCAAATAAAACTTTGTTTTTCATAGCATTAGTATAAATAACAAAGTTATGTTTGCGGTTATTGAAAATGTGCTCTATATCAATAACTAATAGTTCGATTTCATTCAAATCAATTTTCGTTGAAAGTCTTTATCAAGACCTACATTATGTTTTTTTTTAAATTTACACTCGCTTAGTTTAAAATTTAGATGGGAAGGGACGCCCATTTTATAACTTTGGAAACGTCTACTCTCAAACGTTAGACTTTTGGAGAAAATGGTTTTATAAACTTCGATGTCATTTTAAAATACCTATCCATAGACAACGCATAGGATTGGCAATAAAAAATAGTTTTTATTCCATGTATGTAAAAATATTGATATATATGTGTAATACTAATGTTTCAGAATAGAGTGGCTGTGACATACGGACGGACAGGCAGACAGACACAGACAGACTTGTCGAAATTATTAGGGTTCCGTTTTTTGCGATTCGGCTACGGAATTCCATAAAACACATACATACAGTCGAATTGATAACCTCCTCCTTTTAAAGTCGGTTAAAAAAATATTTCTCCTCCACTTTTGGATACTCTCATCGTAGATATAGATTTAAACCACAGACAGTCCTTACGGAAACAAACAATTCTCACAAAAGTAGAAGTTACGAAAGTAACAATAATTCCGTATTTATTATCAAAGGTTTAAAATTAACGAGGTATTCTTTTTGTTTGTTGTTAATTTTATCGTTAAAAACTTGTGTACCTCGGGTCGAGAAAACAAATTTATTTTCAAGTGTAATTCATGTTGCTATTGCCTGAACAAGCTCGAAGAGGGTGGAAAACCCTAATTAATAAGGGCTTAGAACAAAAAAGTCCAGTTGATTACGCACTTGAACGTATTTTCCTCGTTTCTTGTTACGTCTCTCGAGTTTAGGTCGTTATACACCAGTTCGCAACGAAAGAAAGAAGCTTATCAAAAAAAAAGTACATGACACACGAGTATGAGTAAATATTTTAAAACAGGATGTTTTTTTTAATGCTGCTCGAGAAATAGTACTTAATACCGAACTGGTAAAATGTAAATTGCAAATTGCACTTGTAAAAAGCAACTTTGGCTGTGTGACAGATGAGGAATCGAACCCACGTAGCCTCACGCACTCACTCAGAGAACTCACGCAGCCTACGCGTTAAAGAAAGCGCTTGCAAAATTCAACAGGCTTGCTAATGTGACGGTGGCCGAGTGGTATAGGCATACGCCCGGATTGCGTAAGACACGGGGTTCGATTCCTCGTCTGTCACACAGCCAAAGTTGTTTTTTACAAGTGCAATTTGCAATTTATTTTATTAAGTTTGTATAGTGACAAAACACTATAAAAACAAAAATTTAATTAATAGTAAAATTTACTCAATCAAAACGTACTTTTATGTGACAAAAAGTTTCACTCTAGTTTGGATGTGTTATTGTATTGTTGTCACATTTTTGTACGCACCATACATTCAAAGTAAATTCGCCACTTCAATTCACAAATAATTGCCATAGGTAAGTAAGGGTTTTTGTGAAGTCGTCATAGTTTCACGTTTGACATACTTTTTGCATAAAGTAGCGATATATTCTATACATTTTGTTTGATTTTTTTCGCTGTCTATACTAAAAATAACGACGTGATGAACTTTTAATAATCAAAACTAGTAAAAAAAGTATTTACTTTAGCAAATTAGAAGTGTGACGAATTTACTCATACTATTTTCCGTGATTATACCTTTGTGACGAAAATAGGTACAATAACCCGATTGGATTTTTATGTCTCCGACCGATAGAGTTAAGTTATAGACGTAAAACCCTTTCACCCATCCACTTGTTACCTACCTTATCAGGTAGGTACAAAGTGTGAACTACCTTTTTCATATGAATCCAATGTCCTCTTTTATAAACATGTTGTTAACGCATTGCTTAACCAGGAAGAACAACATTGTTTCTAACGTCCCATTGATTTTGAAACACCCTGCAGGTATTTGTTGATTATGATTATTACGCATTACGATTATATTTTGTAGCAAGCTTTATCAAAATTAAACTGAACGTGACAACAACTGACTGTAAGACCCCTTACACACTGCGACATTTAGCATGGATGCAATCGATGCAGAAGCGCGACTGCATCAATGCAGTCGCGCGTTAGTATCGATGCAGTCGCCAAAATTCAGTAGGTAAATAATTTGACAATTTCCAGCTTCTGCATGGCGACTGTATCGATGCTAAAAGTAGCGCAGTGTATAAATGTTGACATTTAGCGACTGCTTCGATGCTAACATAAAAGACGCAGTGTGTAAAGGGTCTTAGATTTGGAAGGTACATATGATACATAGCTTTCATTATATATTTTTAAAAAATAAAAATTTCGTCTCCAATCCTTAATTTTAGGCATCGGTATTTGCAAATTTAAATATATTGGTGCACTCGAAGAATTCACGAGTAAAGCAATATCACATCATTATTGAAAAATTCAGTATGCCTCTACATTTTACGAAACGTGATTTCACCCTGTCAAGAGTTAAAAAAGAATTTATGTTACCTACGTCTTCGGTTCGTTGCACAAAGTTTCTAGTAAAGAAATGTAGATAAAAGACAATTTTAGGAGAAATTTTTGGATAACAAAGAAACTTGATCGGACATAATTAGAGCATAATAGATCCATTAAGACACCTCGTCCTTTAGCTTTGTGACATCTACCCATGGTCAATGAAAGGTAGACGAAACTTGTTTGAACTTCTTTATTAAGTTACTAGGGGTCCCCCGCGGCGTCGCCCGCGTTAATTTCGGATTTCCTCCCTTAGTCTGCGAATAGCTATACAACAAGTGTGACGTCTCTGAGTGTGATTGTAAATACTATAAAATGCCATCATGTGTGTTTCAAAAGTGTACAAACTGTGATAAGAAAGTAAAAGAAGCTCAGGAGATCTCGTATGACATATTTATACATACATTTGTTGAAAAGTTGATAGTGTTCTTGCGTCGCAATTTTTTTAAACTGTTTTTTGTAAAAATCAGGCCAGTTAGAAATAAATTAAATTTAGATTTTGCCACTGATTGATTACACTGACTCTATTACAGGCCACGATCTGTATAAAATCGTATAAAAACCTACACAAAAATATTTAACTGAAATTGTTTTATTGAGACTTTTTGCAAAGCAATTGTTTGGTGGCTGTCATTCACCACAAGCGACAACCCGTCAACGCGTTCACAATAAAGAACGCGTCCAGCTCCGAACCCAGTCCAAGGAAGTAATCAGCAGCAAAGCCAGCACACGTAATCGCCACGCTACGAATCTAGAACAAACCCAGCGCACAGCCAAGCTACATCAAGATACACAAATTTGGTGAGATCCTTCCATAACGCAACACACACAACACCATCGATTTAGATTCATTTAATTTCATTTCATTTGAGGTGTCAACACTTCAAACAACAGACACCTACCTACAAATAGCTCTACCTATTACATACAGGAAACTAAACGTCAACATATAAACCATACATCCTTAGCCACTCAAAAGTACAACAAAATAGCCAAACACAAAAAGACTAGGTTTAAACTAGCTTCTGGCGAAAACATACTGTATTTACAACCAAAACTAACACAAACCCTACTTTCGCCCACAATTGAGTAGTGTCTGCAATTAGTGTGCCGCATCGCCATATAAACACCTAGCACTTTAGGTACACATCACAAAAATCTAAAAGAATAAACTCCTCATAATTATCTCTAATACTACAACTTCACTTTTGTGTGCATGATAGTTTATAATATTCCTTCAATATGAGCTTATACCAGTTACTGCTGTGCTGATAAGGGAATTAAATCTCTAATTAAAAATAAAACGAGTACGTAACGAAATACTCAGACAGCTTTCACAATCCCTTAACAACACACGAGAGCCATAAAAGGTCAAATCCTACAGAGAAACACTGACCACTGACAATAAATCTCATAGTGACGCGAGGAAAAAAAAAACATAACAAAAACCTTGAAATCCTGGAATCTGCGGTCGTATCGCTCCACACATGCGTCCAAATCAAGCATCTGCACACCATAAAACAAGCCCTTCCCACTTCAAACAATAGTAACAGGCCCCGGGTAGGCATATTATTGTCTTTATCCTAAGAATCCTTCCTAACGCCCGGACACCGCTAAAAATAAACTAAATCTTCGAAATAACCATTACAAAGTACCGTTCCCGACAAACTTTCACATAACTCAGTGTACTTTTCCACTCTATTATACTCACCATCGTGTTAAAGAAATAAGCCTAAAACTATACAATTTTAAATGACACAAATAACACTGCATCAATTGTACAAAGCTCTTAAAAAACAAATGCGTCCCTTGCCATAAAACAAAGCGGTTCTGTCCGTAACCTGGCCAGACCCTAATTCAAAACAAACGTCCAACACGTGGGCAAAGCAAAAAACAAACTCCGAGAACTCAAACCCGGAACACGGCCTCTTACCTGACCTTCACAGTGTGGTGCACATCAACTGCGATATTCTTTGAACCATCGAAATAAGTAAAATCGGTAAACAGATGCCATTCGACCCGACCAGGAAGTAGAATATAACACCAGAATCAATCGTACATAACATATTATTTTTAGCTCCCCCGTTAACCACAAACATAATTCATTACTACACTAACCCATTATATTTATCAGACCACTAACAACCTAGATCATAAGCTCTTCCCCACAGGTAAAACAAAATGGAAATCATTAAAATGCCAGGCGACGGAAACTGTCTTTTTCATGCAATAACTCACCAAATTAACCAGCTACTATTCCTGACCTTTGATCATAAGGCAGTAAGACGAGACCTTGCAAAATACGTCGACGAAAACCAACATGATCCCGAAATGAGCATAGCCATACAAAGTAACCTCCCGAACACCGAAAACGAGAATACCCGAATGTTAACTTCTAAATACATCAAAGATCAATATGACGAAGGAAAATGGGGAGGCACAGACATACTAATAGCAGCGGCTAACTATTATTTAATGAACGTCATAGTTCATCAATCAATAAACAACATTAAACTTACCTTCAAGCCTAAATCGCCGGAAGACGCAGTAGGTGACATCAATTTAATTTACGACGGCACGCATTACGATAGTATGATAGAAGCTGAATCTTACTCAAGCTATATGTCATCCCTAATAACTCAAGACACGGACAGTCCCACTACTGTCACCAGTACCAGTAGCACGCCATTGACATCCTCAGAACTAGCAGACAACACGGGTTTCAGAATATTGGCAACAACAGGTCGCACGAAACAAACAATCGAAGCTGAAACCATAACACTTGCCAGTTGGAATGTAAGAGGAGCCTCAAACCCACAAAAAAAAACTACTATTGACCACATACTGCACAAGTACGGCGTCGACGTCGCATGCTTACAGGAAACGCACATGAAATCCGGTAAGAATGAATCTAAGCACTACGTGGATACTTTCGGGTGCAAATAAAAGTCGAGGATTGGCTGTCCTGATAAGAAAAAAATCCAACATAAATATCACGGAAACAACAAATCTAACCAACATATTAGCTGTGACCGTCAAATCCCAAAACAGAAACTTCTTTATTATCAATACACACATGCCAAACAATTCATCTGCTGCTACCGGTACCTTTTCAAAAATGCTTACTTTAATACAAAATAAACCACAACAAAGCACACTCATCCTATTAGGAGATTTCAACGCCCATATAGGCCAAGAAGATACGAAAGAATTAGAAAAGTCCGGTCTAATCGGAAAAATCCTCTTCCACAAGCATTCCAACAGCAACGGGCAAATTCTCATTGACATCATTAAAAGAGAAAAACTGCGGGTAGACACAACTTTTGGAAGGAAAAGCAATAGAACAACCTGGAAATCTGGCTCAAACATATCCCAAATAGATCATATTCTAACTAAGGTCCACCGTGCACCAATATTCAAATCAGTTAGGAGTATAATAAATAGCAAGATATCAGACCACAAGTTGTTAATAGCTATAACTAAATCAAACGGCATGACCCGCAAAAATAAAGTATCACATGTTGGAGAAACTCCTAGTAAAAAGGACGACCACATTCCAACGAGCCAAAATTTCAATTACAGATTATTAGACTACAAAAGATTACAACATGATGACACGTGCCACAAATTCCAACAAGAAATAAATAAGAACTTAGCAAAACTAAATACAACTCAGTACCCGCCTTCCTGGGAGTGCTTAATGGAAATAATGAAAAAATCGGCTGAAAGCATTCTAAAAAACGAAACTCACAGAACAAAAGAACGAAGACTTGCTTTAGCAGAAGTACAAAAAGCTCAATTCTGGAAGAAACAGCGGCCTAACAACGCCGAATGCCGAAAACAACTATTAAATAGCCGGAAAAAATTAAAAGAAATAATTAACAAAGAGGATGAAAAGGAATTTGAACTATTTTTTAAGGACCTGGCCCACAAACCGACCTCCCAACGCATGAAAATAACATACGACTTCTACAGACGCTACAAACAAACGGAAAAGTACAACAAAAAGAATAAATACATTCCCATGTCGGCTTGGGAAAAGGAACTGGAAAAAAATGAAGGCTCTTCGATCCCATTACACGCTTTGGTGGTCGGAAGGTGATAGCACCAACCACCAATTGTACGTACTTGTATGACGATGTGGGTCGACTCCAAGAAAACAACAGTTTGTATATTCACACTTATTATTGTCTCAGGTTCACAAGCACAAACAATATAAAGTCAGAAGAAAGAAGAGATGATAGCAAGGATAGGAAGCTAACACAAATTAATAAGCGATAGCAATAACATGAATTAACTACGCGCGGCAGGTAGTATCGATATGAGCGGTATCGAGCGACACGGGCTTCGCGCGGGCGTATGGATCTCGACTGGCGAGCGGGCCGCCTGCGCATTCTATGGAATGCGCAAAAGTGCTGACGCTCGCGACTTGTTACGATCGCGCGTGTCCATTGCGTTCGGCCGGCAAGCTCACTCGTTACATCCGATAAGTTCTCGGTGTTGTGTATAATGTTTTACTTGACTTATTAATATATAAATGAAATGTAAATATATAGGTAATTGTATTATATTGTGTAAGTAAATAATATTAAGTAGTTATAAATATTTGTTGTAAATAAATAGATTAAGTATAGTGTAATTAATATTTGTGTGTGTGCTATGTGTGTAAATAAATATAATGTGGGAAAGCTGCCCACATCACTCCCCTCCAGAGACCGTGTCTACGGGCGATAATAGTCCGGAAATCTAACTTGACGCCCGGAACGAGTAGTTTTAGGGGGTGAATTTACAAAATCTTTACTTTTATTACTACAAGTTAAATTTTGGTTTGAATCTATATTTGTATTTAAGTTATTTTCAATATTAGTTTTATTTAATGTAGTATTAAGATTTGTGTCGAGCAATGTATAGGCCGGCTTAAGGCGGTCAATAGACACTGTGACACTTTTATTTTTAATTTTAAGTTGAAAAGTTTTAGGGCCTCTAGTCAAAACTTCAAATGGGCCGTTATAAGCCGGTTGAAAACTACCACGTACTGCGTCATCTCTGACGAAAACGTGACTAGAAGTGGCCAGATCTTTATGTACAAAAATTTTACTGTTATGATGATTAGAAGTAGGAACAGGTTTTAAATTAGCAGCAAAGTTACGTAAACGGGCTGAAAAATCACAAATGTCGGTGGTGTGACAGTCTGATTTGTCACCAAAGAATTCACCGGGCATTCTTAAAGTTTCTCCGTAAAGAAGTTCGGAGGGTGTTGCCTGTAGGTCCTCTTTAAAAGCATTACGTATGCCTAGCAGAACTAGTGGCAACGTTTCCGTCCAGTTTACGTCGCTGTGACAAGTAATGGCCGTTTTTAACTGGCGGTGGAAACGCTCCACCAGGCCATTACATTGCGGGTGGTATGCTGTAGTCATACGGTGTCTAAAACCTATCAGCTTGGCCAGTTGTTCAAATAAGGCCGACTGAAATTGTCTACCGCGATCGGTAACTATGTCCGTGGGACAACCATATCGGGAGATCCAGCCAGATGTGAAGGCTTTGGCCACTGCTTCTGCGGTTATTTCGCTTAGCGGAACAGCTTCGGGCCATCGCGTGAAGCGATCGACCGCTGTCAGGCAGTAGCGATAACCGGCAGATGGAGGTAGGGGACCGATCAAGTCCAAATGAACATATTTGAAACGTGCTTTCGGTAAACCTAGCGTGCCTACGGGTGCAGACACGTGTCGGTTCACTTTGGCACGCTGGCAAGTCAAACATGCCTTGGACCACTCGCGACAGTCTTTTCTCATTGATGGCCAAACATATCTTTCGGCAACTAGCTTGGCGCTAGCGTTAGCACCAGGATGACTAAAACTGTGTAAATTAAGAAAAACCTGATGACGGAACTGTTCTGTGACAAAGGGCCTGGGCGTCGGCGTGCTGACGTCGCAGTACAATAGTAAGCGACTCCCAGGTATTGTCTGCTTCTCCAGGCGAAGAGAATTTGAACCATGGAGTATTTGGGCTAGTTCCGAGTCCGAGTCTTGTGATTTGGCAAGTTCTTCCAAATCGATAGGCTTCTGAACTTCATCAACGCGAGAAAGCGTATCGGCAACAATATTGTCTTTACCGGCTATATGACGTATATCAGTAGAAAACTGAGCAATATAGTCAAGATGCCTAAACTGACGGGGAGAGCAGTTATTCTTCCGTTCATGGAAGGCAAAGCATAACGGCTTATGGTCAGTGTAGATGGTAAAGTGGCGAGCCTCGAGCATGTGTCTGAAATATTTAATGCTCTCGTAGATAGCAAGGAGCTCTCTATCATACGGCGAGTATTTCTGCTGTGATGGGCTCAACTTGCGAGAGAAAAATGCAAGAGGTTGCCATGAACTGTCCTTATACTGCTGAAGAACCGCGCCAATCGCCATATCAGATGCGTCGGTGGTTAGTGCCAGTTTCACCTCAGAATCTGGGTGGGCTAATAAAGCTGCATGACAAAGGCTTTCCTTACATGCTTGAAATGCTCTCAACGAGTCTTCCTCCAAGACAAACGGGTGAGAGCCTTTCACTGAACCAGTCAGCAATGCGTTCAAAGGGGCTTGAATTTGGGCAGAGTTTGGCAAGAAACGCCTATAAAAATTGATCATGCCCAAGAACCTCCTGAGCTGCTTGACCGTTTTGGGCACTGGAAAGTCCTGCAAAGCCTGGACCCTACCTTTCAGAGGCTTAGTACCAGAATGAGAGATGCTATAGCCAAGAAAAGACACTTCAGATTGCCCGAAAACACACTTGGCGGTGTTTATAAGAATTCCATAGTCCCTCATCCTAGTAAATAGCTGACGAAGATGGTTCTCGTGGTCTGCTTCCGAGCGTGAAAATATCAAAAAATCATCCAAGTATGGATAGCAGAAGTCAAGGCCACGAGTCATCTCGTCAACAAATCTTTGAAAGGTTTGGCCAGCATTCCTCAAACCAAATTGCATGAAGGGAAACTCGTAAAGTCCGAAGGGTGTGGTGATAGCTGCCTTCGGAATATCCTCTTCGGCTATAGGAATTTGATGGTAGGCTTTGACGAGGTCTACGGTGGAGAACACTTTGCAACCTGTAAGATTCTGGGTAAAGTCCTGTATATGGCGGATGGGGTACTTATCCGGGATGGTCCGAGAGTTGAGAAGTCTGTAGTCTCCGCATGGACGCCAGCTGTTGTCCTTTTTAGGGGCAAGATGAAGCGGCGACGCCCAGGGGCTATCGGATGGACGTGCAGTACCGTTCGCCAGCATAGCCTCATATTCCAACTTGGCTATTTTAAATTTATCAGGGGCTAGTCTGCGGGGTGGACTGGAAACTGGGGGGCCTGGTGTGGTGCGTATATAATGAACAGTGTTATGTTTCGGTGTAATGGGTGTGCCTGCCGGTCGCGTAATTTCCGGAAATTCAGCGAGAATCGCGTGATACTTACCGCTGCCAGTCAAAACCTTAACGCTCGAAACAAGAGAATCTGAAAAAGTTACACTTGCAACAGTAGATACATTAGTGTTACCGTCAACTAAACATTTGTTGCGGATGTCGACAACTAAATTATAAAAAGAAAGGAAGTCGACACCGATTATGGCTTTAGTAACATCGGCAACGACGAATTGCCAGATAAAGTCTCTACGGAGTCCAAGATTTAAACTTAACTGCACTGAACCGTAAGTGTTTATAGTAGATCCGTTTGCGGCACACAACTGATAATTAGTTTTCGCACGGCGTTCACGAAGGACAGTCTTCGGTATGACACATAAATCGCTCCCTGTGTCCACAAGAAACTGGATCTTGGATCTGCTATCAGTCACGAACAGGCGACCAGTAGTCTTAGGGCAATCGTCAGCCGCCATTATCGACCGCCCATCGAGTTTTCCGCCTTAAAATCGCAGGGGGAGATGCATTTGCTGGCCTTGCTTCCAAACTTGGCATGGTACCAACAAAGCGGATGCTTCCTGTAGCGGGCATTAGACCGGCTACGACTGCGTTGGCGTTGGTGGGACTGGTTTTGAGGTCTGGAGCGCTGCGACGAGAGAGCTTCTACCTTCTTGGTGAGTTCAGCGATCTGTCTAGCCATATCGTCCAAAATGTTGGTAGAGGATCTGAAGGATGAAGTCGCTGCGACGACAGGTGCTGGAGGCGCTATGTCCTGAATCCGGTCTGCCAAATCAGCCAAGGTCTCGATTGGAGAAGTAGCCTGTGAAGCGATGATCTGCTGCATATTGTGTGGCAGGCGACTTGTCCAAATAGTCCTGACAAAGTCTTCTGGAACGCCAGGTCCTGCTAAGTTCTGCAAATGCCTAAGGAACTGGGACGGCTTGCGGTCCCCGAGTTCCTCGTGCATGAGGAGCTGCTTCACCTTCTTCTCCTTTGAAGCTGAGAGACGCTTGATCAGCTCTGACTTAAGCTTCTCGTACTTACTTGACGCCGGAGGAGAAATAATAATATCCTCGACTTCCGCAGCATACTGGTTATCAAGCTGTGATATGACGTAATAGAATTTTGTCGAGTCAGCTGTTATGTTGGAGATCGCAAATTGGCCCTCTAATTGTGCAAACCAAATTGCAGGCTTGTCCGGCCAGAATGGTGCGACTCGTACTCCGACACGGCAAATATCGGACGATACAGTGGAAACGCGCCCGTGTTCGGCATCGCCATCTTGAACGGCACGTTCTGCGTCGCAATCTTGAAAATTAGGTGCGAGATCTTCACTGTCACTATTTGCCATCTTCTCGAGGTGTTCTGAAGGTGGTCACCAGTTTGGTTGTCGGAAGGTGATAGCACCAACCACCAATTGTACGTACTTGTATGACGATGTGGGTCGACTCCAAGAAAACAACAGTTTGTATATTCACACTTATTATTGTCTCAGGTTCACAAGCACAAACAATATAAAGTCAGAAGAAAGAAGAGATGATAGCAAGGATAGGAAGCTAACACAAATTAATAAGCGATAGCAATAACATGAATTAACTACGCGCGGCAGGTAGTATCGATATGAGCGGTATCGAGCGACACGGGCTTCGCGCGGGCGTATGGATCTCGACTGGCGAGCGGGCCGCCTGCGCATTCTATGGAATGCGCAAAAGTGCTGACGCTCGCGACTTGTTACGATCGCGCGTGTCCATTGCGTTCGGCCGGCAAGCTCACTCGTTACATCCGATAAGTTCTCGGTGTTGTGTATAATGTTTTACTTGACTTATTAATATATAAATGAAATGTAAATATATAGGTAATTGTATTATATTGTGTAAGTAAATAATATTAAGTAGTTATAAATATTTGTTGTAAATAAATAGATTAAGTATAGTGTAATTAATATTTGTGTGTGTGCTATGTGTGTAAATAAATATAATGTGGGAAAGCTGCCCACACACGCCAACGAAGACCATGAAGATCTTGAACCAGCACCAACTCTGGAAGAAATTAAGGAAATCATCAAGAAAATGCGAAACGGCACAGCCCCTGGACCGGATCAAGTAGTAGCCGAACTATATAAAGCAAGCCCTGATACTATACTGACAATGATATTATACCACATCCACAGAGCCTGGATATACAACGTAATACCCGAGTCCTGGACCCGGACGGTCCAGATACCCATACCCAAGAAGGCACACCCACAAAACATCAACGATTACCGGCGAATATCAATCTGTTGCACTGGATACAGAATATATGCCAGCCTTCTCCTGAAGCGACTAGATGAAACAACAGCATTGCTTGGAAACTATCAAGCAGCGTTCCTTGAAAACCGCTCTACAGACGACCACATATTTGTCTTAAGACGAATACTAGACGAAAACTGGAGAGAAGGAACGAAAACCTACGTTATGGCGGTAGACATTGAAAAAGCCTTCGACACGGTGGATCTTAACGCATTAAAAGACATAATCACAACAAGATCAAATAAAGCCTTGACGAACAGAATCATAAGGGCATGTATCTACGAAGAAACCTGCATCAAGTGGTATGGCCAAACGACTAAATTCATAAAAAAAGGCAAAGGAGTAAAACAAGGATGCCCACTATCACCGCGCCTATTTACTATAGTAATAGATGAAGTATTCAAAACACTTGAAGAAGAGCTACCATTCTTTAAACTAAACCAAGACTTGCGTATACACATTCCTGTATGTCTGTCATTTGCAGACGATCTCATAATAGTCGACACAAATTTGAATAGGCTCAATACGATTTTCACCAATCTGAAAAATCTGCTCTCAACAGTAGGCCTGAAAATAAACGACACCAAAACGAAAATCCTTATCAGAGACCCAGTGGACAAAGGAACGCCAAACCAACTTATCAGAATAGGAGGCCGATATATACAACCAGCAGAAGATATCAAATATCTATGTCCCTAGATCTGTCTGGGAACCACGTCAGGAAAAGCACAGTACGAACACGCTGTAAACAAGGACAGAAAAACGCCAAAATCCTGATTCCCTTCATCAAGAAAACCAAGATGGACTGGAAAATAGCGAGACTCCTATACAAAATGATAATAGAGCCGACAATGACATACGGACTGAAAGCAGCAGCGCTTACTAAAACAAACAGATCATACCTCAGAAGGCACGAACGAATAATACTGAAGGATATGCTTAGGCACTCTAGAAACCCACCAAAATACAAAAGAACGCACCAAATCCTAGAAGGAAAAACAATAACAAAAAGAATAAAGTTCCTAAGGTTATGCTATTATGGCCACATAATTAGAAGAACGCATCCACACATCCTACATGCAGCTCTGAAATACAAAGCCAATAAGCTGAAACACGGGCGACCAATCTTTACTTGGAAAAATTCTTTATCCCACGACCTAGAATACTTCCCCAAACCACAAAAAGCATGGAAAGAAATCGCAAAAGATAAAAGTAAACTTAGAAAGGAAGCACAAGAAATCTTCTCCCTCAGCGAAACAGACAGTGGATCAGAATCAGACAACGAGCAAATAACAATAACGGAAGACCACCATGGCAAGATAGCCCAACCCGTCGCAGCATCAACGCTCACTCCCCATGTATGATACCCGTCTTCCCTACTCCTAGACCAATTTAGGCTGAATAGCTACTTTGGTTCTGGTCGGAGGGCCGCGGCTTGCCGACCTTCCTCTCCCATCCCAGAGCGTGTCCCTCCTACCTCCAACTCGTGCACCTCGGTTTGCCGGTTTTACCGGATCTGAGCCCTTGTGGCCTGGCTGAGTAATGCACTATCGAATCGAATCGAAAAACTTTTTGCAAAGCAATTGTTTGGTGTATTGGTTAGCGCTTTTGACGATTACGCCGCCGTCGCGGGTTCAAACTCGCAAAGGGCATATGTTTGTTTGATGAGCACGAACATTTGTACCTAAGTCATGGATGTTTATTATGTGTTTAAGTATATGTATGGGAGACGCCCCCGTCATCCGTCGTCCGCAGGTATTCGTAACACAAGGATTAAAATTATTTACTTCGAAACCACGACAATTGGTGTGTTGTCTGGCGCATATTTATTTGTTATTTATTGACGACGCATTTGGTAGGCTAGAGGCGTGATAGATGCCCCAGTGGGATATATGCCTCATTTTCAAAAAAACCTAACTACCAAATTCGTGACTAAAAAACAATTAAGTTACTAAGAGCAACAGTCACCCCGCACAACAATTATTAGACACTAGCCGTCGCTCGTGCGGTAAGTACGTATTTCGCTTGTATGTTTGCATTTCAATCATATCCGCGGCGAACTTAAAAAACACGTAAAGTTTTAAAGGTAAATATTTATTGTGGTGTATCTTTATAAGTATTCATTAATTCCGTCAGATTATTTATTACGTTTGTATACTGATTCATAAAGTATGCATCCAGATGTAAATAGTTTGTATTCAGTTTTTTATTATTTAAAAAAATACTTGGGCATCGATCCTTATTAAAAGGGATAATTTCCCTGATTTTTCGAAGTGTGGATGCTCCTATGACTCATATCCATCCATACACCATGATGTGTGTAGACTGTTGGTGTACATAAACAAGACATCAAGCACCTAAGCCAAAAGAATCTGTTAGTTCAAAATAAAATTCGAAAGCGTAACTTTATTGCTTTTTAATCGGTTTTTTGAAGGCAGTTTAATTTTAAAATAGACATATTTTTCATGATATTACTTTTATTTTTATTTTATGACATTTAGATGTGCTTATTTCAACAACTACTGAACCGATATTGATGAAACTGAGACTGTGAACTAAAACAGAATTATCTCGCTACAACTTCTAGTTTTTGTGAAATTTGTGGGCAAATATACAAATGTCCATATACTTATTAACACTAGGAAAAAATATATAGTACAAAACCAAGTCAATTGGTGTGTTGTCCAGCGCATACATTTTTTTATTTAGTGATCTGCAGCCAACATTTTTTTGTTTGTGTAATATGAAGTGCTCTCTTTAATTCACAAACTTGTTTAACAAGGAACTACGGTTATTAACTCTATAGGTTTATTCAGACTAAGTAATAATTAATTTTCACCACTTGATGAAAAATCTATTTTTCAATATCCATCCTCTGAAAGTTTTCCTCAATCAAAACGAACCCCTTCTTTTCTCAACTTCAGGAATATTCAAACTTGAAAAATTTACTTATTTTATTACCTCCGCAGACAGGCCTTTACTTTCCTTGCTAAAATATTTTGAGTAACATGAATTGAGATATTATTTTTCAACTTAAAACGAACATGAGTTTATTTTTGTATGTCCGTTTTGAGAATCTTTTAAGATTTATTAGGCTCGGTTGATATTCAATGGCCCGTTTAGCCAGAAAGTTGCTGGTTTGAGTCCCACCCGTGCGCAAATTTTTGGTTTCTTATTTCATCCTTATGAATATTAAATATGACACTGAGTTTGTTAAAAACATTCTAAACCATTACATAGCGAAGCGTTATCAATTTTCAAGTAGAATTTATTCCGTAAAGAATAACCACTTGGCCCACTGTTGCATAAACAGACGGGTAGATGGCGCTAAACATCACGCGTAATAACGTATCCATAAGAGACCACAAATTTCGCAAGGTCGGACCGACAGTACGGTAGCTCAATTGGTAGAGCGTTAAGCCCGGTTTGCCAGAAAGTTGCTGATTCGAGTCCTGCCCGTGCGCAATTTTTTTTTCATCTTTATAAATATTGACTTGTCTTTGCTGTAAAGGGTACGCTCAGGCTAAAAGCTTTAATTTTTTTTTAGCTTAATAGAAGTATCTATCATAAAACAAATTATTTTCGAGTCTGTGCATGATGTGTGTGTGGACTGTTGGTGTAGGTTAGCTTGACATCATGCACCAACTCGAAAGTAATTTGTTTCTCATTAATACATTTCAATTTCTTTCGAGCGGTATTTCTTACGTGATAAATACACTCAAGTAATAACTTGTTTTTTTTTTTTGTTGGTCCGTCAAACTCGTAATCGAATTATTGTCACCGAATGAGTTTGCATTGACGTGAGAATCGGGGCCAAGTATTTGGTAAAGTAGCTGTATCGAATTAAGTTTACTGAAAGAACTAGCCAAGAGAAAAGTTCGTCCGTTCAGCCTTTATTCCAAGAACTAAACAAGCTTATTGGCTCGGTTTCGATAACAGCCAACATAAGAAAAATAAATTCTTACTGAAATGAATTGAAATATTTTTGCATTATGTTTTTGATGTGTAATGCGGGTAAGATTAATATTGTATATTCAAATACTGAACCTGTATTTTATAGTGCTGCAGAGAATACTTTCTTTATTAGATTTTACCAACGTCACATAACATTTATCTAACAGAATAAGTTTAATACGATAGATTTTAAGATGTCTTTTTATATATATTATTACTAACAAATAGGGTAACGTTTTCAAATTAGGCGTTTTGTATTATAATCGACGAATATTAAAAACGAGCCAGTAATTAAAACTTTACGGAGTAAATAAAAGAAACAATATAAACTCGTTACAATGTTTACTAAGGCCCAATTTCTTCATCGATTGTACTGGTAAAGTTTCGTTGAATTATACCACATCTATCGACTATTATAATCCTAATTACCGGGGATAAACAAAGCCTTTATTACATTTTCAGAAAAGTGAGGTTACGGCATGAAAACTTCGATTAAGTAACCAAAGGTGTGAGATGAAATCTTCAAATTGCGAACGCTGCGAAAACTATTGACAATAGAGCAAAGTGATGTTCTACAGTTTTGTAGTCATTATCGACAATAAAGTGCGTGATAGCACATGTCTAATACTAAAAGTTATGTCACAATCACTCCTTTTTTAGGCAAAAATATGAAATTTTAGCGGTGGCTTAAAGAAAGCAACAGTTTCCGTATTATTAATCTTTATCCAAATAAATCATGTGTCATTGAATTTTGAATTTTGAATTTGGACATACCGTTAAAAAATATCACATACTATAATATTGTATCGAAGTTAGGCCGGCAGAAAAAGCCTATATTTACTGAATGACTGATGCTTATAATTTAGAATAAAGTGGCTGTGACATACGGACGGACGAACAGACAGACAGACAGACAGATAGACAAACAGACAGACTTGACGAAACTTTAAGGGTTCCGTTTTTTGCCATTCGGCTATGGAACCCTAAAAACGGAGGACTTGTTTGTTTGTTTAAACGAGCTTTGATTAATTACAGGAATTGCAGAGTGGATTTGCAAAAAAATGCTTTTGTGTTAGATAGCTTATTTCGCGAGAAAGGCATTAGCCTTGCGTGATACCTAGAAATCAACGGAGAAGGAGTTAAATTAAAAAGCGCCGACGAAGTCGCGGGGGACCGCTGTAATAAAATAGGTCATTGTATTTGCACACGTTTTGATACTTAAAGGTTATCAGAGTTTAGAAAAAACAGCGCACCTTAGTAATGTTTACAGGATATCTTAAATTAACGCAGACAGGTCGCGGGGGCCGCTAGTAAAATATATGTTCAAACTTTAAAAACAGCCTTCAAAAATGTCGCTAAAAAGGCTGTTATAACAGCTTTGTCTTCTGTTTTGGAAAAACCAATTCGTTTGGAGTCTTTCAGGCCTTTTTTTATGCGGTTATAAGTTCGAACTTTTAATTAAGATTTTAGAATAGTTTGTATTCTTTTTTTTTATTATTATTATTATTAAAACTACAGTCCACAGACTCTTTGGTCCGTGCCTTTTTTGATTTAGGTTTTTTGTTATGTTGGGTTAATTTTTATTTTCGCTCCGCGCAAAATTTACAGTGCTTTTTACAATACTTATTACTAGGGTTGTTAGTTTATGCTATAACTCTCTTATAAGTTAAACTCTTAATAGTTTGTATTCCATAGTATTTCCTTTTACACATATATCAAAAACTACTGAACTGATTTGGGTGAAACTTACACTGTTCCCTTGATTGCCCTTCTATCACTTCCTTCGCGCCGCCAGCATTTTCTCTGTATAGACTTATGGTTGCCTGGTAGAGAATGCTTTTAGCATTAAGTTCGCCATGTGTACTTTTTGTTTGTGCATGAAGTATTTTAAATAAATAAATTGTAATATGCTTCAATGAATTGAAAAAGAAAAATCTTAATTCAACATACAGTATTCAAAATATCCATGAAAACAATAAAAATATACAAAATCAATCAATTCAATTCAATCAAATTTCGATTGTTCCACAATATTTTGTTGACAACAAATTAATCTTGGTTTTTCATAGTATTCGTATGAATAACAAAGTTATGTTTGCGGTTATTGAAAATGTGCTCTAACTTAATAACTACTAGGTAGTTCGATTTCTTTCAAACTAATTTTCGTTGAAAGTATTTTTTTTTTCAAAATTTACACTTGCTTAGTTTTAAATTTTGATGGAAAGGGACGCCCATTTTATTACTTTGAAAGCGTCTATCTCTCAAACGTTAGACTTTTGGACAAAATGGGTGTTATAAACCTCGATGTCATTTTAAAATACCTATCCATAGACAACGCATAGAATTGGCAAAAAAAATGTAGGTTTTATTTTCATGTATGTAAAAATGTTTTAAAATGTTTTAATTTGTTGTGGGGGGGGGGGGCTTACATATTATTATTTTTTGTACGAGAATCATAAAGCGGTTAATAGGATACATCTACCTACAAAGTTTTGACTGTGTAATACTAATGTTTCAAAATAAAGTGTCTAGGACATACGGACGGACCGACAGACAGACTCAGACAGACTTGACAAAACTATAAGGATTCCGTTTTTTTCCATTCGGCTACGGAACCCCATAAAACACATACAGTCGAATTGAAAACCTCCTCCTTTTTGAAGTCGGTTAAAAAATATTTCTACCCTACTTTTGGATACTCTCATCGTAGATATAGATTTAAACCACAGACAGTCCTTACGAAAACAAAAAATCTCACAAAAGTAGAAGTTACGAAAGTAACAATAATTGCGTGTTTTATCAAAGGTTTGAAATTAACGATTGCATTCTTTTTGTTTGTTGTTAATTTTATCGTTAAAAACTTGTGTACCTTGGGTCGGGAGAGCAAATTTATTTTCAAGTGTAATTCATGTTGCTATTGCCTGAACAAGCTCGAAGAGGGTGGAAAAACCTAATTAATAAGGGCTTAGAACAAAAAAAGTTCAGTTGATTACGCACTTGAAAGTATTTTCCTCGTTTCTTGTTACGTCTCTCGAGTTTGGGTCGTTGTTCACCACTTCGCAACGAAAGAAAGAAGCTTATCAAAAAAAATTACATTACACACGAGTATAAGTATTTAAAACAGGGTGTTATTTTTAATGCTGTTTGAGAAATAATACATAATCCTGAACTGGAAAATTTTACTCGTTCGAAATGTATTTCTACGTGACAAAAAGTTACCCCTTAGCTTGGATGTGTTATTGTATTTTCGTCGCATTTTTGTACTCTCCATAAATTCAAAGTAAATTCGCCACATGCATTCAAAATTATGTGTTAATATGCTATAGGTTTAAGTAAGAAATTCTGTAAAGTCGTCATAGTTTTCACGTTTGACATACTTTTTGCATAAAGTAGCCATATATTCTACTTATTGTTTGAGTTTTTCCGCTGTCTATACTAAAAATAACGACATGATGAACTTATAATAATCGAAAACTAGTATGTTCTTGATTTATTTATTCGTACTATTTTCCGTGACGAATTACCTTTGTGACGAATATACAATAACCCGCTTGGATTGTGTTTCCTGCCGATAGAGTAAAGTTATAGACGTATAACCCTATCACATATCGACACTGTTACCAACCTTATCAGTTAGGTACAAAGTGTGAACTTCCTTTGACATATGAATCCAATGTCCTCTTTTATTAACATGTAGTTAACACATAACTTAACCAGAAAGAAGAACATTGTTTGTTACGGTCCATCGATCTAAGGTTGATTTTACTTATAATACAACTAATAAATCTAATAGGATCCCTTACACACTGCGACTTTTAGTATCGTTGCAGTCGCGCGTATTGAAAACGCGCTTCAGCGTCGCAACTCACGCAATGAACAGATTTAATTCAGCATCGATGCAGTGGCGCGTTAGCTTCGATGCAGAAGCGCGACTGCATCGATGCTGAGGCACGTTAATATCGATGCAGTCGCCAAAATTTAGTACATAATTTGTCAATTTCCAGCTTCTTCATCGCGACTGTACCGATGCTAAAACGCGTTAGCATCGCGACTGCATCGATGCTAAAAGTCGCAATGTGTAAAGGGTCTTAGGGCTATGGTACAAATTAAAGTACGTACGAGTAGTTGACTATTAACATGGATATTAATAGATAACCTCTTTGCAGCGGCAGTCGTGGTGGCGTTCTTCGTATGCTGGGCGCCGTTCCACATCCAACGACTGTTCTTCATATACGGAGACAGCCTGCCGCAGTTCCATGTCATCAATGAACACCTATTCAACATAGCTGGGGCACTCTACTACGTGTCGGCTACCGTCAACCCGATTCTTTACAATGTCATGAGTGGCAGGTGAGTTATGCAGGTATTACCTAAGCCTCTTGCCTTTAAGGCAAGAGTGAATAGGTTGTATTCTGGACTTGAGTCCAGAATACAACCTATTCACTCAGTCACTCACAGTGGGCAAGAGTTGACTCTTGCCCACTTTTTTATCACCCTGTATAGAATTTAAGGAAAATTTAAGATCCGTGGAAATTTTATCTTACATCGAACCTTTTTCTTTCTTAAGCAGGATTTAAAAGGTGCTTGTCGCATTCCAGAGGTCGAGTCTGAAATAAAGGGAAAGTATTATTCTTAATATTATGTTTTTCCTGTATTCCACACTCGATTGACAACCAACCTCTTGAATTTGGCAGTATTAACTGATAATTGTCTTTTCTGAGTAAGGCTCGATTTTGCCCACTTTAGATAAGGAATATTCGTCGAATATAATACAAAACACGTAATTTGATAACGTCACCCATTTGTCAGCAAACATATATGTAAAAGTCGTTTTAAAATCGGTCATATTATATACTTATATAAAGATCTCTAGCCATAGTTTGCTACTTGGCAGATATGCGCCACCTTAGACCTCATCTACACTTAAATCAAATGTCTGCTTAGTCTTAAATAAAAATTAAAAACTAAGTGCATGTTTAACGATATCCAAGTAAGTTTTTGTTAGTGCTATCTGCCAGATATTTTATACAAAATCTTGGTTTTGCCGACAAAATTAAGCGCGCCACGCTTACTTGTCATTCGTGATACAGGCCCAAAAGTGTGCGCAATTTAAATGTGCACTCTCAGTTCATGCGAATAAAGGCATAGTCCAGTGAGAAACAACCCTACATCATGACTGAAGAGAGATCAGACACAGAATATACGTATTGTAGATGCGACACTGTTAGCTGGCAATAGGACGCTCTGCGTTTTCATATATTTCGTATATTTTTCATATATTTAGTTTCGCCCTTAAATTACTAAAATGGCTTTTAAAAAATAAGGGTTGATCGTAGAAGGGTGAAAATTGAGGATTGTATGCATTTTTGTATGTTGTATCTTAAAAAATATAAATTAAAAACTTTGCTTAAAAAATAAAATAGAAAAATTAGGGGTACCCCCTAACATTTAGGGGGATGAAAAAAAGATGTTGGACGATTCTCATAGATACTGGATAAGCACAAAAAATTTCATCAAAATCGGTCAAGCCGTTTCGGAGGAGTATGGCAACGAAAACTGTGACACGAGAATTTTATATATTAGATGATATAATTTCATTTTTGTGTTTGGCGACGATGGCCGAATGGTATAGGCGTACGCCCGGATAGCGTAAGATACGGGGTTCGATTCCTCGTCTGTCACAGCCAATGTTGCTTTTTACAAGTGCAATTTATATTATTAATTTTGTATAGTGACAAAACACTATTAAAAACTAAAATGATATTATTAATTGGCTTCCTTCATCTGAACCGATTGTTAAATATTTGTAAAAATATTTCCTTCGGATACTGTGAGAGCATTCTCGCGACATTGATAACGTCACGCAGCCTACGCGTTTTAAAGTAGGTAAGCACTTATGCACTTGCGTAATTCAACAGGCTTGCTAATGTGACGGTGGCCGAGTGGTATAGGCATTCGCCCCGATAGCGACACGGGGTTGGATTCCTCGTCTGTCACAGCCAATGTTGCTTTTTACAATTGCAATTTATATCACAATGATATGTTTGTATGACCGAAGCCTAAGGATTTAATTTAAAGTCACGTTCACCCGTTTGTGTCAAGTTCAGCTCATTTCTATCAAAGTTGAAATTCATTCGTGTCACATTATCAAATCAGGTTACCCATTTTTGATGCAAACTAGCCCTTATCACAACTGCATAAGATACCGTATTGTAAACCTTGGCGTGCTGTTGTTTGTACAAAAGAAGCACATTAATATATGTAAGTCGAGCTACAGCTGGATAAATCGACAACTACACACATAAAAAGTGTCTAGGGATCAACATATATTTTTGCAATAACTTTTCTCCTGATTGATATTAATTAAAATTTTCTTTAAGGATTCATCAAATAAAGTGTTTTCGTTTGTCTACAGTAACGATGAACCAAGTCACCTTTGCATTAATAAAGAAATTTGCCATTTTCCTAATAAAGGGATTCTTGATATTTGAACCACTAACATTAAAGTTCAAAAAAAAAGACTGAAATAACAGTTTTCTTTGAAATTTTATTGGGTAATTTAAACAATTTATAATCCGTGTTTCTACCGCGAACACTAACAACACAAAAACATCGGTTTGGCATACTCAAAATGAGTTCATCCAAATCACGCTGTGGACACCCATGTTCGTTGCAACAACAAAAAAAGGTCTTCTTGCGACTGGATACCCTCCATATTCGGCAGACCTCTTCTGTGTAGCATATCCCATGTATGCTCAATCGGGTTCAAGTCTGGCGACTGAGCAGGCCAGGGCAGGACATTGATGTTGGCTGCGGCGAGAGTCTGTCTTACAACTCTTGCGGTGTGCGGTCGTGCATTATCATGCATTAACTGGAATAAAGGACCGATTTGCACTTGTAGAGGAACGATGACGTCTGATACAATCGTCTCAGCATAAATTTGAGCGTTGAGGTTGCCTCTGATCCGAATCAAATCAGTTCTTCCGCCGATCCAAATACCCGCCCATACCATGATGGTTCCACCACTATAAGGATGGACTTCCTGGCAGGATTTTAATCGCTGTTGGCGTCCAGGGGTTCTCCAGTGTCGTATACGTCTTGTATCCGGTCTCATACCAAAACGAGACTCATCAGAAAAGCACACGAAACGCCATTATTCTTCTGCCCAATTTCTGTGTTCAAGAGCCCATTGATATCGAATCCTACGATTACGATTGTGCATTGCTATAGGTGGTACCCGTAGCGGGCTTCGGGAATGAAGGTTCACTTCATGCAAGCGGCTTCTGACTGTTTGGTCGCTAATTAAGTTCCCTGAAGAGTGATGAAACCTCACGGCTAACATCATGGCGGTTATTGTTGGAGCTCTTTGAGCTGTGATTTGAATGTATCGGTCTTGTCTCCGTGTGGTGCTGCGATACCGTCCTCCATGGCGCTCAGCCACGGTACCAGTGCTTCGGTAACGTGTCCAAAGTCGACTGATAACACTCTGACTTGTATTCAAAGCTAAAGCCACAGTACGTTGCCGGGAACCAGCTTCTATCATTCCCATGGCTCTGAGCATTTCTTCCCTGCTTAAATGACGTCGCCGCTCCATAATAACGTTGGCTTTAATCAGTAGTAGGGAAACAGTAGCACTAATAATGTCTTCAATGCGTTGTATGTTTTTATAGGGAAAATATTGACAGCTTATTTTTATCTTTTACTCGAATTTGATTGACAGTTCCTGTTTCAAATTATAAAATGCACCAAAAAGGATCCATGTAAATTTATAAAATCATAAATATTACAAAGCCACATCTCAATCTCAAGGAATCCGCATAAAAATGCTTGATCCCTAGACACTTTTGATGTGTGTATTAAGCATTTGGACCACCATGTCTTTTGATCGAATTGATAAATTACTCTGACGGATCCGCCCCGTATTAATAGTTCCAGATAGCCTGAAAACCACTTACATTTATAAGCTTTAATTTATCACTTGGACCAGAGGGATGTCACTCCGATCCGTGATCCGTCTTTCGAGCGGAAACAATAGCTTGGCTGCCGAATTAAGTGAATTACCTTCTTAATACTTTTTCTTGCAATATTTGTCATACCCATAAATATTATACAAGTTTAGTATTGCAATGTTTTCGTCACGGCCACAAACAGAGAAAGCGTTACGCGTTAGAAAGCGACGTGCATTCTCAGCAGATAAAACCAACCTTGAATGAAAGTCGTGCGAACTGAATTGCACTTTATATTTATGTAACGAAAAATTGAGTTTTATTTATCCGAGCGATCCTTCTGTACGAGTGTATCTTCTGTGCTTGGACCGAGAACTGCCATTATTCGGGCAATGAGTCACCTACGGATTAATAGAACGCCGGCCATCCTCGTACACAAAAGAATGTTGATAAATACATCCGGGCGTTATTATATTAATGGAACTGGAGCTGCAAAATGAGTCCATGTTATTTATTCGAAAAAATTTAAAAAACAATATCAGCGCCACAGCAGAGTTGTGATAAGAAAACAATTTAATTGACATACTATTAAGTACGCGAAATACACGCTTAACTGCACTCTAATATGTAGGTATGCTAAATACAGGTTGTTGTTTTGGTCAGTGACATCCAACTCAGGGATGATAATATGAGTTATGCTCATTATAAAAAAATGATTTCTTTAAATTCTGAGCATGTTTTATACAAGAAAACCTCTTCACAACATTCAAAAAAATTACAAAACTAATAGAAAAACTCGCACCTTATCTACGAAATACTACGCCGTAGCTAGTTAGCTACGAAGAGGCTACCTAGTGTTAGTAGCTTTACTTTGATCGCTGTATCGCATAAAAAAATGATTTGTGGATTTTTTCCGTTTCAATTTTTTTTGTCATCAGTATCGTTTGTACAGCCACCCCTGAGTCGCTCGTCGCTGACCAAAACAACACCCTGTATAAATAGCTATTATTAATAATTGATGATCTGTTGTTAGTAAATTAGATAGGTATTATAAAAGGTGTGATTGATTTTTCATTTCATAATAATTCATTTACAAGTAATTAAATTAAATCTTAACTTAAATAATAACTATGCGAACGGCTTGTTTGGTCGTCATACTAGAACTTTATATTTTAAAACTAATTAAATAACTATGAATTTACAAGAAAGTTAAATAACGGTTACTAACATGCATATTTCGATAATATTTACGACGGTATTATTCTTCGTTATTAAAATACAGTTACCTAAAGATAAAATAAGAAACCAACCTTTTGGCTGACCGGGCCAAACGCTCTTACCAATTGAGCTACCGTGCTGTCAATCCGACCCTGCGAAATTTGTGGTCTCTTATAAATACGCCATTGCGTGACTCATAGCGCCATCTAGCCGTCTGTTTATGAAACAGATGGCCCAAGCAGATGTTCTTTACAGAATAAATTCAACTTGTAAATTGATGACGCTTCGCTAGCTAATGATTTAAAATGTTTTTAACACTCACAGTGTCATATTTTATATTCATAAAGATGAAATAAGAAACCGAAAATTTACGCATGGGCGGGACTTGAACCATCGAGTAAGGTTATATGCTGCGACGAGAGGGAAGGGAGCGAACTCAAAACATGCGGACGCAGCCGCGGGGGACCGCCGGTATTTGGAATACCTAAGTATGTATAAGTAATTCAAGTAAAATTAGACTAATAAGTGGGTAAATACATAACAGGCCAATCAGAATGTATTGCGAAACAAGTTTTTTTATATGGGAGACTGACCTGTTAAAATTTTTTTCTAAAATATGATTATTTTTATTATATATTTATAATATGAATATTTTTATAAGTAAAAATAGGTGTCGGTTCTATTTTCAAAAATTAAAAAATAAAATTTCCCTCTTCATTTTTTGTGACCCAATTCGAAGTATCGTGACTGGCTGAAAAATTAATCTGCGCCGGGAACACTTCAGAGTTATGATTTCTTACGATTTTAAGTGTCGCCTGAAACCGGAAGAACAGTTCGGTAGACTTCAAATAACATTTATGGATGAATACCCCTCTAGGCCACCGTGTATCGTTGGTATAACGAATTCAAGCGCGGTCGACCAACTTTGGGAGTGAAGAACGAAGCGGTTGCCCTGTAACGGCTATTACGGAAGAAAACGTGCTAGCAGTAAAAATTTAATCCAAGATAATTGACTAATTATATATCAGGAGATTCAGCACATATTGAAAATTGGATCGGGAAGCGTTCACGAGATTCTACACGGGCATCTTCTCGTGAGAAGGACAGTATTACACTGGGTGGCTCAACCTCACCGATGTTCAGAAGCAGGCCCGGGTGGAATGGTGCCGTGATATGCTGAACAAGTTTGAAGTAGGCTCGTCTCCGCGTGTTTACGACATCGTTACAGGTGATGAGTCCTGGATTTATCAATACGATCAAGAAACCAAGCGCATGTCGATAGTTTGGGTGTTTCAAAATGAACTAAAGCCTACCAAAGTGAAACGATCTCGGAGGGGAGGAAGATTTTGATCGCCAGCTTTTTTAATTGAACTATCCACTTGGTGTCGATTCCCATGCGAGATTAAAGAAGCAGCAACGCCGAATGGTAGACTACGAATGTTTCCCAGAAGATTTCTCTGTTGTGAGCAACAAGCGACCAAACACTGGGCTCTGCGGACTACTGCTCCATTACGACAATGCGCCTGCACACACCGCGCTCAAATCGAAGGACTCCCTAGACAGCACGCCAGTCAAACTCCTGGGTCACTCTCCCTACAGCCCTGATGTAGCACCGTGTGAATTCTTTTAATTTCCAGAAATAAAGTGAAAAAATATATATTAAGATATAAAACAGCTTAAAGGGATAAAATTTTCGTCGCCGGAAGATGCGCTGGCTGCGTTCGAGCAGGCTGTAAACGAGGTGTCTGCGGCGGACTGGAAAAAGTGTTTTGAAAACTGGTTCAGACGCATTAATCTTTGCATATAGGCTGGTGGAGAGTACTTTCAAAAGATTTAAGAAAAATAACCTGCGGAACTATTTTGCTTCGATGTTTTTTAAACGAACGATGTTTTTTTTTAATTCTTCTCAAACATTAGATAAACAAGAACAATTTTGTCAGCGTGTTTTAAACGCCACCTGGTGTTCGACAAATAAATTATTTCGAGACTTCCACAGGTTTTGAATATTGTCAGTGATAATAAATGATCCGAGCGTTTAGAGGCCACCTTTTTCTTTATAAAGAGAAGGAACAAAGCTCGCTTCTCCATGTACTAAACAATAGATTATCTTGATAATTCAACTAGAATCAATGCCGCTTTGGCATAGTAGAATCAACTACTATGGCTTCGGTAAATATGGATGATTAATCGTCTGTTAAAGACACTTACCTATTGGGAGGGCGATGTAACAATATATTTAAGAAAGGTAAAAAACAGGCTTTCATCGTAGGTAATGTTATTATACCTACTAATTACGTAAGAATTTATGTGTAAACTTGATTTATTATTTTGAGCAATAACTAGATGTATCAATTATAGGGCATAGATAGAAATAGGGCAACGATTTTTGTTTTTATATTCAGAAAAAAATATCTAATACGTAAAATTTACGGCGTTTAGAGTCTCACGTTGTGTAGAGGCTCGTTTTTTGAAAAAAAAATGCTATCAAATGATTCCAGTTTTTAATTTCCGAAAGGAGAAAGTATTTTTTAAAGTTTATTATCCCCATCGGGAAATTCATTTTAAAATAAAAATTAAAATTCCATAATAAAAAGAACACATTGTATACCCACTGCACACTTGGCTTATTTCTGTTAAGATCGGCCGCTATCACTGAAATCGGTGCGGGAGTAATTCACCAAAATTCGATTTTGATTAGTGAATTAAGTACCTCACTCAGAAATCGGATAACATTCATAGACTCCCCCAGCTGACCCTGCTTTCTTATTACGTTAGCGACGAGTCGACCAGCGGGCCTAAGATGTCTGGCCAATCGATAAAGGATATTGACTAAAGCCGGGCGAAGATTGCGTGTTTGTAGTTTATAATTTAAAAATCTTGTTTGAATTATAATTGCACTGGTATCTTAAGAGTAACTAAGTAAGTATGTATTGAAGTACTTTAGTAAAATATAACAATTACCTTCTGAATGTATCAAAATGAATGTAGGTGAGGTGCATGAACTCTGCAATCACAAAAATAACCTCAAAATGTCTAATCTGCCATTGAATTCCTCGTAAACCCCTAATTATTTTTCAAAAATATTTTTTGTCTGTATTCTTTCAAATATTTATATATTTCATCCGAACATTTTATAAAGACGCATGCAGACGCAAAGTGAGCCGAGTTTCTATAGAGTTTTGGTCAAGATCCTTTTAAACGTCATTTTTACCATACTTGAACAGGTTTATATATTCATTTGTTTTCAAAAGCAATCAGGATTGCTTTACAAGTGAAAAAAATGTGGGAAAACATGTTGTCTAAGAAATTGAATTATTTTATCGACGCGATAAACGGTGTCGAGGCGTGCATGTCAGGCCTAATTGCGATCTAACTTTAGCCGTTAAATTTCCAGGCAGCTCTATTCCGACTCAGTGTAAATGAATATTATCAATATAATAATAATACTACAATGGTAAGAATATTAATATTCATGTTGTTTAATTGTAAATAATAATGTAAATATCATGCAAAATTGCAAAACGAATTGCTAATTTGACAATAAAGCTGAGTCGCTTACCTATCAAAACTTCATCGCAATACTCGCCCGGTTCAATAAATGCGCGAAATGTCAGTGACATAGTACATACCATAAAATTAATATTCCTATCGGAATAGAAGGACAAGTAAAAGCTGTCAAACGAAACCGATTTAAGATGTCAGTAACTAACGTAAGTAAGTAACATTAAGAGCTTTAAATGAGATAACCTTTCGATCAGGTGATTAAAAACAATGTTCCTAAGATAAACATATTAATTTTCTGCATGATAAACAGCCGACACAAAATATTGAACATGCAGCTCTAGTGTAAAACTAAATATTATTTCATTATATAAAATATTCATATATACATTCCCTGTGTTATTCTGTCTTTACTTTTTACATAAATTAACGTTTGTAGAATAGAATAATCAAACTGCGTACTTTAAATCTGAAGCGCATTGGTAAATATAAGTCGTATATTAAGAGGCTTCGGTTTGGACTAATTTACCTGTTGAATGATTATTTGTTAGGTTATTCCGCTGTAATGAACAACAATCAATCACCGATCAAGTCACCATGTTTCAACAGAAATATTTCTTCAAATTATACACAATTTCACATTAATTTTCTAAAACTTAAATGAGAGAAATTTTCAGCAAGCCTTCTTAAGCCTCTGAACTGTTTGACATCTGCCAAAAATGGTTCTGCTACCCATCTCTTTTTATCACACAGTTGGCTGCTAGTGACATCTCGCTTTTGTCGTTCTATTCCAAAGGGATAATAATTTTATGGTACATACTTGTCGTATATTTTCTCGGACCCCAAGAATATTTCCATTATGTCAATCGACTGTGAAAATTAAAATGTAAACGAGATACGATAGCATAAATCAATCGGATATATTGTGAACATTTCTTTGTCAAAAACATGCTAAATAATAAATCTAAGCTTTAGATTTAATAAGATTATGTTTATTTGCATTTGTGTAAACAGATCAAAAATGTAAATTGAACTTTAATCAGTAAACAATAAGGATCCTTATACTAACTAAGATGTTAATGCTTGGACGACGACTAATTATACAGCTGTGTTTTAATTGAATAGCTCAGAAAGCAAAATATTTACCTAAGCTGCTGGCAATGTTATTATAATCAGCATTATGTACGAGCTCTTAGTAAAATCTTTGCTACAACGCAAGTTTAAGACAACAAAAGCATCGATATTAGAAGGACAGAGTACTATGAATGTAAATGTTATATTAGAACCAACTCCTGAGGTATCTACAGATGAAGACGGTAGCTGGCTTCCTACAGTGTGGTAAAAAAAGAATATAAAAATTAAACCGCCTTCAAAAAACTTTGTAAAAAGTTTAAAATACTTAACGCATTTGACGTAACCAATCCAGCAGGGTTGGCTTTGTGAGCCCATTTTATACACTTAATTTTGTGGCGTATCCTTATCTCTATATTTTTTCTATTAACTAATGTAAGAACTTTGATCTCTACTTATAAAATGCTTCAAATCAAATTATTAAATTTAATTACCTATTGTGGAACACAGGTACATAAGTTCTTAATAAAAATGTCGTCTCACTGTAACCTATCTTATCAAGTTATCAGACATACAATATTTTAGTACATTAAAATAATAATAGTCAATTTCTAATTGTATGCATTCAATGGACAAAAAAAGAAAAAAAAAATGTGGAATAAATTTGTAAAACCTGAATTACACATATCAAAGTATCATTCAAATAGTCTTTATCTGAATGATACATTTTAATATCATTAAATGTATTAATTTATTTTGAAATATCACTTAATCTGACTGGCGGATCAACGCACAGCATGAACCGCTACTCGTAGTGACTTAAATTTTGAAGGCTGTGTCCTTTGTATAACGTAGGGACCCAAATAAAAGGTTTTCCGAAATTTTACCCCTGTGGAGGAGAAAGGGGTGCAAAGTTTGTGTGAGAAAACCTAACTCCTTGGTTCAATCTACTTTAAATTTTGTATAAACTTCTTCTATCAAAGTCTACTTTGCAATGATAAAGCTCAAGGGAATATTCTTAAGATAGGTACAGCGGGCGTAGACTCAACAGTTCGATCTCATTAAAACCAAGAAAGTATTTGAGAAGATTTACTTAGTGTTTTTTTTTCTTCAAAATGTGTACTTTCTTAGTAACTTAGAAACTTTAATGTCATTTTAAGAGTCCTTTCTATAGATATTATTTCTTGTTCGTTTTAGTTCTATGTATGGGAGCCCCCTCCCTCTTATATAATTATTATTATTATTATTTTATGGGGATCTTAAAGCGGTTAACAGAATACACCTCCTACGAAGTTTCAAAACAGTTTCAGACTGAAGTACATGTCATATACGAACGGACAGACAGACAGACTTAACGTCGAAACTATAAGGATTCCGTTTATTGCCATATTGGGCTACGGAACCCTAAAAAATATCTGTAATAAGTCGTTTCGTAGAATTTATAGAATAAATAACAAGCCTTCTAAATCATTAGACGCTTAATTCAATTAAGCGATTGAATTTCTAACAAAATTAATGGATGTATTTTTTTTAAAGTGACGAGGTTGGCGAGATATTCGCCAATTATTTTTCGACAAAATTCTTGAAGAAAGCGGACAATACTACCTCTTAATTTTAATCAAGTATTTATAACAATAGAAAGTTGAAGAAAAGCCTACACCATGGTGCGGTGTTTCCAAAATGTCGGTACAGGGCCGAAATTAAGTAAACACCCGTTTTTTTTACATGTTTTATGTATGAAAAGTTTGTAGTTTTATATCTTAATTAATATAACTCCAGGAACGAGGAAAATGGTACTCTAATTTTAATAAGAAAATATTAAAAAAAACAGTGGTTTTCTGAACTCCTATTTGCATTTTTTTCCACGTAAATTGTTCTAATTGGATATCTTAAAGCATTTTTTAAAGAATGAATTAAATAATATCTGTGAATATCTATGAGTAACGTTAAACTTACCTATAAAATTATAGTACCTACATCCCAGATAATATAATACTACTAGTACAGATACCTCATCTCATACAAGAAAACGGTTCCGCCGAAACGGGTGATAGTAACGGGCGATTGGGAAGACTACAATACGGACTAGATGGAGCTACTGGAGTAGACTGGACTTGCCGAAATAAAAGCACATCGGTTGCTCGCAATACAGTCCACGTTTTTACTTCCTCAATAGATAGCGCTAAACTCACTGCAGTCCACGTATTAACTTCATCAATAGATGGCGCTAAATTTATTTTCGTGTGCGACCAGTAGATTTCAGCTTCGGCTGTCGATACGATTGCATCCAGATTTGGGTAGGTACCTACACAAATAAATAAAAAATGTGATCACTCGCATAAGGTAATTTATTTTTTTAAAGATGTTATTGTATTTATCCCTCAAGCGTATTTGAACGATACACAATAGAAATTCCATTGTTATGCGGTCTCATGCGACCGCTTGGGCGTTGAAGCAGAAACCCTATTTGTTGTTTGTTTTCTTATGATACAGAGTCTAACAAAACTAGTTTTATAGAGTTTTTTCAAAGTTATGTTTCCTAACATACTAATTCACTTCTATATAAGGAAACCTGCTATACTTCTACCTATATACCTATACACACATACGAACCAAAGGTATCTGCTCTGTAAGTCAAAAATGTTCATGCTTTCTACTCTAGTCATCTCAGTCACCCGTACCAGGATAACATGGGAGCAAGCAAGATGGCTTTAGCCGAAATAACGTGCAACGTCTTACAGAGTAGGCCCCCAGTTTTGTCTATCTACTCATTAGACACTTATCCGTGACACTTATGAATGAAAGAAACTTTCAAACAAGCTGTGTAAATTGAATGAATAATCTGGGGGTTTACGGAGTTAGTGGCAGATTTGCATACTTACTTTATAGTTGCAATCTTTCCTTTTTACTCCTACTACTAAAATAATAACAGACACAACCTTATCAATAATGTTAATTAACGTTGCCTAACCAAAATAAATAATCAGCCAGGCAAGAAATTGTAAGACAAAGGCGTTGTAGTGTTTACCTACCTAAACCTGATTCTATTATGCAAAAAATTAAGTCTCCTAGTCTCCTACCTACCTAAACCTCAAAAGAGACATAAGCAAATGATTCCTTTGGTATAAGCAGGCTAAGGATATAGATAAGCATAAAGAAAATACGACATTGATGCAACAATTTATTTTGAAACGTAAAATACTCGTGGATAATGTTGTTATTAATAAACGATTATTTTAGCCCTCTAAAACAAAAATTATTCCATGGCGTCTTAGCTAATTCATAAAAAAGTTTCCTATTTACGGGAATGTTAGTTGAGGATTAACGGTAGGTAATATAACACTAAATGTCTAAGGTTTCGATACATATCATCACGTATCACTTGTTACACGATTTAGAATGTTTTTATAACTTCTGCGTAAAACTGGTACAATTCTACGTAATCACGAACTTAACAAAATCACAGTCATCTTCTCTTCATAAACAATGCCATGTCCTTCACGTAAGTAGGTATAAACAATGTCATGTTCTTCACGTAGGTAGATAAGTAAGGCATGAAGAGGTGATAGGTGGGGCGCCGCGCCAGCCAGGGCACCGGTTCCACCCTGAACCACGACGGCCGAACCCGAAGGAAGAATACACGGAGGCCAAGATGTCCGTGCTGTAGAGGAACACCTGCCAGACCTCTCAAGTCCACCCGTCTAGCCGCTTCAGGATGACTGTTGTTGTTTACTGTTCAGGCCGTTCTTGACTACTTGCAATAAGTGAATATCAAATTCAGTCGACGTCCTTTACGTGGCAAAATGATTTTGCGACTGATGGATGCAATAAAAGTCACACGCGCGCGTGTGGACGGCGAAAGAAGAACGCCGCCACCCGCCCAGACACAAAGGATACCGCTCCTTTGTTTGCGTCTGCCGCGGCGCGGCGAACCGACATATGACGGCTGGCTTTGTTGGTGTGCGTGCGCATTTGACAGTGTTGTATAGTAAACAGGTGCAAATAGCACGGTAATATTATGTCTACAGTATTGTAACTTCATACAAACGGACGACGCGCGAGCTATACCTACTCGCTCGGATGTTGGCATGCTACAGACGCGGACGTCGTGCCGCAGTGACGACCGGACGGTGTGTTGGTTTTTAATCAGTAACCGCGCGAATTTTTACTAGAAATAAGTACAAGTAGCTGTTTAATATGGCAATTAGATTAAATTGTGTTGTTTTTGGTTGCATGAATTCTTCAATAACGCACCCAGAGATAACTTTTTTTCGATTACCTGGAAACTCCAAAAGGTAAGACTATAAAATAATAAGACTTACTATTAGGTAAGTAGGTACCTACCTACCTACTATGTATTTTGTGTCTTGTGTCTTAAGGGATTGGTATTTCCTTTTTAACCGACTTCAAAAAAAGGGACGTTATCAATTCAATGTATGTATGTAATATTGTTGGAATTGCACCATTTTGCGTATGTTAATCTATACTATCTACCTTCTGAACACGTGTGCCAAATATTATTCACGTTTGTATGTATGTAATATTTGTATGTATGAATGTATATATGTGTTTGTCCATGAGTTTCTCGAAAACTAGAAGGTTGATTGCGATGATTTTATGTTATCATATTAATATTTCATATTGTTTTTATTTATTTATCTATTAGTATCTGTACTATTCGATAAATAAATAAAAAGTAATAAATTTACAATCTCAACACTAGATAGAAACTCAAAGTAGGCAGATGCAATAAAATAAAACGCTGTAGGTGGGCGACAGCCCTATCGCATGCTAATGTACTGTGCTGCTGTAGGTACTTATTTCAAGGACACGGGCCAGTTACAATACTGATAGACATAATATTACCGTGCAAATAGTGTGTTTTTTTACACATTTAAAAGTGCTACTTTTTTGATCTCTGAAACTAGCCTGATTTTTTTTTCTCAAATTTGGTGAGCGTAATCTATATTGGCGGTCGATCATTGGTTTTGTTAGACCCTGTCTGTATAAAAGTCCTGTGTAATAATAATATGTAATAAATCATTAACCCCAACAAAAAAGATTTAGATTTTTCAAAGTGATCGCAATCTTTTTTGATGTGTGAATTATGTATCTTAGGTAAAAGAGAGATAGATGAAGAATGAAGAGTAGGTACCTACCTACCTGGATTTTCGATTCTTTCTGATTCTGCAAGGAATGGGATAAGCTCTGAGCCATACTGCCATAATTAATAAGCATATCTGGCGTTAAGCATTTGTACATAGATATATATTCATTTATATCAATACGTTTGTACCTAGTAACATTTTGAATTTATTTGCCAGCAGTTAAGCCAGAATCAAAAATACGCGCTCGTAAAAGATCCCGTATCTTTGACATGCTGTAATTTCGGTCGTATCAATAATCCTTAATGTCTAAAGAATGTTACATTACCTTCATACTACGAATATAGTTTATCAAGAGCATGAAAGTATTTTAATTAGCTGCAAGCGGTACCGGCTTCCCCGAAATACTAAATAATAAGAAGACCGTTTTAGTACTAGTAGTATTATATTATCTGGGGTTTTAGTGAAATTAAACCTTGCGCTCATAAAAAGAGATCAAAAATTGCGAAAAATACTCAAGTATTTTTCTTGCTAATGCGATTTTGCGCTTTATGCGTATCAAAATATGGATGCATTTTCTATTAAATACTTTCAACGTATTTTAGTAGGCACTATAGAGCCGGAGGCCCTATTTTTGAAATACTCGCGACAAGATGGCGTATGACATTCACTGATTATACTACAATTTTGGAATGAAAACCAGTTGAAATCCATTCAGAAGGGATTTGAATTAATATATCTAAATTTTGTGAGTACCTACTCACGTCCTTATTCACGGTATTTTCGTTTGATTATTTGTTCGTTTTCGAACGCAAATCACACGCCATATCCAAGCGAGAGATTCAAAAATAGAGGCACAGGAGCTCTATTTTTGAATCACTCGCTTCAAGATGGCGAGTGATTTTCGTTCGAAGATGAATTAAAATCCATAGAAAAAACTCGTTGTCGAACGAAAATCCCTCCTCACCGTTATTGCTGGTCGGGTCCAGGGTTCATTTTTTGAACACTGGACTAAATTACATGTAAACCCTAAACCTAGTGCGTATTTATAATTACTAACATTAGTTAATAAGTTTTTTGTGATACTAACCCATATGGATGTAATTTCTGAAATAAAATTATTATTATTATTATTATTAAACAAAATTTTGTATAAAAAAATAACAACGTTTATAAAGTAACTGACAATGGGTCCAAATGGTTGGTACCAAAGGGGGTTCGCTGGCATATATTAAAAGCTTGTCATGATGACATTGGTCATTTTTCTGTAGATAAAACTATTGACAAAATTAAGGAAACATATTGGTTCCCAAAAATGAAAAAGTTCGTCAAGAAATATGTAGAATCATGCCTAGAATGTGCTCTTAGCAAAACTCCAGCTGGGAAGAAGTCCGGGTACTTACACCCCATTCCTAAGGTTTCAAAACCGTTTCACACCCTTCATGCCGACCACTTAGGTCCATTCAATGCAAGTAAGCGCAGAAACAAGTATTTACTCGTCATCATAGATGCTTACAGTAAATTTGTTATTCTAAATCTGGTCAAAAATACAAAAGCGTCTACAACAATTCAAGTATTCAAGGAGTACTTCGCTACTTTTGCATGTCCCGATAGGCTTATTACCGATAGGTACTCCTCGTTTCCTGGCAAGAAATTCACAGCCTTCCTAAATGAGGTGGGAGTCAAGCACGTTATGAATGCGGTTGCTACCCCACGAGCCAACGGGCAAGTGGAAAGGTACAACCGCACCATCCTAGATTCCTTGACAGCAATGAACTGTGGGCGTGATGAATCTCATTGGGACAGTAAGGTTTTGGATGTTCAATGAGGCCTAAATAATACAACAAATAAAGGAATAGGACGTACCCCTGCGGAGGTATTATACGGACTAAATTTAACTAGTATGACTGAAGGAAAGATTCGATCATCTGTTAATAATGAGGAACAATCTGGTTTAAACACAAATTTAAACGAAATAAGGTCTGAGGTAAATGATCACATAAGTAAAACTCAACGGGCCCAAAAACACAGGTTTGACAAGTCCAGGTGCGCACCACGTACTTTTAAAGTAGGAGATCTTGTAAGAGTAGAAAGGTCAATTTTGTGCCCGGGTAAAAGTAGGAAACTTATAGCTAAATGTTTAGGTCCATACAAAATTGTAGAAGTATTGAGTAATGACAGATATACAGTAGAGGATACTCCTATTACGAAACGCAAGGGTAAGGTGGCGTATAGAGGTGTTCACCCTGTAGAAAGAATACATCCATGGTTAAATTTTAAAAGGACTTATGATAGTGATAGTGAAGACGAAGTAGAAAATTTGATAGGTGGTGAATGCGATAAGAATGATGAGAATAATAACATGGATATAGATGAAAGCGAGTAGTTATATAAAGCTGTAGGTATTCTATTTAAATGATACACTTGAGGCAAAGGTACTTAGGTGTAGTTTGGATCAATGGATGGAAGGATGAATTGGGATATAAAATTAAAAATGGATATTGGAAGGATGTTAATCAAATTTTTGGAAGGATGATAATCATTTTTTTTTACAGGAGGAAGCTAATCGGTTGATGTTTAAAGTTTAAAATTATATTATTATCTGATGAATATGAACTTTCTTTATACAATTGTATAATCCTGTATAATTTACTAATCTTATTAAAAAATATTGTATTATAATATTATACAATTATGTATATCAAGTATTGAGCTATAATTATAATATTTAAGAAATAAAGGTGTAGTGAGAGGTGTTATAATAAGTGTTATGGATTTATGATGTTATGCATGAGGAATGAGTTTAAGTCAATATTTGAGTTATTTTTTCATTTTCGTAATACCCACTTAATTATATCACGAGGACGTGAATGTAAGTCAGGATGGACGAATATGTAAGCAATTAATAAGGGATTTGATTCATTTTTCACATTTCGTTAAGTATTTTTTATAAAATAAAATAATTATCGTAGTTTCGTCTGTGTATAATTGTAAAATAAATATTTAAGTAGCAATGAATCGTCTATTAAAACAGTTATTTAGTTAAAATATATTTATTGATTTAGCATTTGATATTTTTAACTTCCTGTGAAATAATAAGTAATTAATTTGACTCGGAATCGCTTGTTTCTATTCCCCGGAAAACCAGTGGCGCCTCTAGTGGCCAAAAGCCGAAACTTTAAGAAACGTAGTGGGGGTAGACGGGCGAGAAGTGAGCGACGCCGAAGGCAGTCAGTCTACGCTAAGCTTCGGAGCACTCAAAACCTCTTAACTAAACTCTGTCACTGTTTATAATTAAAGTGTTATTATAAATAAGTGTTATTTAATTAGAATAAAAGTGATATTCTAAAGGATCATAATTTCAATCAATACATCGGCCCTCTCTGACTTGAGTAAATTATCAAAATGTACCTTTGTAGTGACGAATACCGAATAAAGGTATTTTTTTGATGTATTCGTATAGATGAATAATAAGAATGATATTTTAAAGTAAAATTTGCACGAAGGAGTCGTCATTATTTAAGTAAAAATGTATCATATTGCAAAAAAATATTTTTTTAGGTTATGTACCTAAAAAAATATTTCTAAGAAAAAGTGTATGACATGTTGCGTACAAATTACAAAATTTTGTTCCTTGATTTATTAGCTATACAAAAAGGTACAGGTGTCAACAAACACTATATAGGGTGTTTTATTATTTGAAATTTAAATGCTTAGTAGATACTTTAAAAAAATTAAAAATAATAAAAGAGTCACACAAAGAACTAGTTTTGGGCCTAAATAAATAAAATACTTAATATTATTATAATTATTTCATTGCTTAATTATCTAGGTACATTATTTTAAGTCCTGCTCAAACTGTGAGCCCCGTCTGACAATACAAGCTCGAATTCTGTTTCTCACTTCTGTTTTTGTGACTTTTGTTGTCAAACTTTGTCTGATATCTTGAGCTGCCCTCTGCATGCGCTCACGAAACTCTTGCTTGTTGTTAACGGGGGTTACATACACAAGACCCTTCATGTGATCCCATAAACAAAAATCGCAAGGGGTCAGATCCGGGCTTCTGGCTGGCCAAGGAATAGGTCCATCGCGCCCAATCCAACGAAGTGGATATTGTTGATCCATTCACTGGCGTACACTGAGCCGAAAGTGAGCTGGACAGCCATCATGTTGGTAGATAAGATGTCTTCTTGTATCTAAGGGGACGTCTCCCGACAATAGATTCTCTTCGTTTCGGAGGAAAAGTTCATAAGTTTCCCTATTCAAATTTTGAGGAAAGAAGTACGATCCAATCAGTTGGCCATTAATTATTCCCATCCAAACTTTCACAGAGAATCTTCTTTAATGTGCCCTTTCTTTTTTCATCCTTGGGTTTTCTCTTTTCGGCGCCCAATAATGTACACATTATGATAATTAGTGATACCGTCACGGTCGAACTTGTACTCATTAGTCGACAGAATTTTCTTAAGAAAATGAGAAAATTCTGTGGACTCATAAAATCATCATGAAAAAAAAATAGGAACCGTTACACATTGAAACAAGTTTTTATAAAAGGTTATATAGATAACTTTATAATTTTATGAAACATTAGTTTGATATATCGTTATTCTGCTTAACAAAACAGTTGCGAAACATTCTTTTGGTGAACTGTTATTCGATTTTGTGAAACAAACAAACAAAAACTGCACACGTGCGCGGCAAGATAATGAAGAGGATTTCTAAAAACGGGTCACTTCTTTTATTAGGCAGGGTTGTAAATCAACCTCTTAGTATTTTTTTATGCCCTTTGTACCTTTTTGGATAGGTAATCCCCGTTCCGCCCCGGCCCCGTCTCGCCCAGCCTCGTAATTTTAAAAGTTAAGAAAAACACTATAATTGATCAGTTATCGAGCGGGATGAAAAATGACCAAATTACTAAAATGGCTATAAAAAATAGGGGTTGGTGATAAAAAGTAAAAATTTAGGTTTGTAATAAGAATAGAATTCTATATAATTCCTAGGAAATGTATGCATTTCCTAAGGATTGTATACAATGACAAATATCATGCATAATCCTGTATCCTGTTGTTTTGGTCAAGGCCTGCTCTTCGCCGGTGACGCAGCCTTTGTTGCCCAAACTCCCCGGGAACTACAAATCATTATGGACAAATTTTCCCGTGCATGTAGCTTATTTTCTATGTCTATCAATGCTAAAAAGACCATGGCACTAGCGCAAGGTTTTTGCCACAAACCGACGGTACTGTTGGATGGCGCGCCTTTAGAAGTAGTCGAGAAATTTTGCTACCTTGGGTCGATAGTATCGAGCACTCTCTCACTAGACGATGAGATCAGCACTCGCATCGGCAAAGCAGCTACGACGTTCGGGAAGCTTAGCACAAGGGTGTGGAGCAATAAACATCTCACAATAAAAACCAAGATGATCGTTTATCAAACATGTATCTTAAGTATCCTCTTGTACGGAACAGAGACCTGGACGTCCTATGCCAAGCTGGAACGACGTCTAAACAGTTTTCATATGCGCTGTCTTCGGATTATTCTGGGCATCACCTGGAAAGACAAAGTGACAAACGAGAGGGTGCTAGACAGAGCAAGGCTTCCTACTATAACTGCGTTACTAAAGCAAAGGCGGTTGAGATGGCTTGGACACGTGCACAATCCTTTTAGGACAAGTTGCATTTGCGAAGCGAAATGTAGGAAGACCTTTGTTAAGATTTAAGGACTGTGCAAAGCGAGACGTGATCACGTTTAAGATCGATTGTGATAAGTGGGAAAGCTTTGCCAATGACCGCGATGTATGGAGGAAATTACATGCGGAGGGTTGCACATCACACGACAATGCATGGTTTGAGTCTCTCGCCGACAAGCGATTGAGACGACATAGATCGGGAAGTGATGCTGCGATCCCGGGCAACATGCAGTTTAAATGTCGAGTGTGTGACCGTATTTGTCGTTCGCGTATAGGGCTCTACAGCCATGAAAGACATTGTAATAGACGCTGATTGAATCATCTGTAAAGATGGATCAAGGCCCATGACGATGTTTTGTTCAGTGATGAGCAACTCAGGGGTGATAGTACAACGATACGAATGCCAAAAAAAAAATGATATGGAAAATCCCACGAAATCAATTTATTAATACGATACATCGATCGGGTCAAAACTACCAACACCAGGTAGCCTATTCGTAGCCCACTACGGCGTAGTATTTCGTAGATACGCGAAACCTACGCGCGGGGGTGCAAGTTTCCCCATTCGTTTTGTTATTTTTTAGAATGTTGTGAAGAGGTTTTCTTTTATAAAACTTGCATATAATTTTTATTTTTTTTTAGAATAAGTATAACTCATATTATCACCCCTGAATTGGATAACACTGACCAAAACAAAACACTGTATAATACCTTTGGAACGTGAGATTTTATTTCAATAACTATCTCGTTTCTTTCATATTTTTACTTTTAGATGATAAACTAGTGACTTGCCGCGGCACCGGATAGGTAAGTTAATTTAAGACAGCCTGTAGACATCCCACTGCTGGGCATAGAATTTACCACGAATATGAGGTAGTATGAGCCATACTCCACCACGCGGGCTCTGTGCGGATTGGTGTAGGGGTATTTGCAAAGCAAGCGACGAAACTCGCTGGCAGATTTTATCAAGCTGCTATTGTGGCCTTTGACTAGGCTTTACGACTAATATCAATCAATATTACCCGAGACCAACTACTTACTTTACGTGCCTTCGAAAGCACGGAGATGCTCGTTATATACTTCACATATGGTCACTTGCGGTCCACCGCTACTTCGTCCGCGCGTTTCTTACCTTTCTCTCTCCCCTCCCATCGCAGCGTGAAGTTTAATAGCCCAAAGCCTTCCTCGATAAATAAGCTATCCAACACAAAAATATTTTCCAGTCCAGTAGTTCCTGAAATTATAGCGCGTTCAAACAAACAAACTCTTCAGCTTCATTATAATAGTATAAATAATGGCCGTCCACCAAAGCATTAAGTCCGCCATTTGTACTTTAGTTTTGTCAGTGCAATAACGAATTAAAAAAAGCACCGCTTCGAGCCCAGCACCGCGTATAAGGTTGTCTTTTTTTTAGTAAAATGGAGCCTTTTCAACTTAGGAAAAGTATCTTAATCGAGAGATAAGCCCCTATTAACTTACAAAGTCCACCAACACACCAACTTTAAAGCTACAATCAATTACCTGTCTAAAGATAACAAGGTCTTGAAAATAATATGGGAAACTAAAAAAAAATGGTTGCTGAAATCCTGTGTCGGAAGTCAGACATAGTTCCGTGTAAAACCACCAGGTGGCGCTCGAAAAATGCTGAGACAAAATTGGTGTTTTCGTGTATTTATTGATTGAGAAGAATTTTTGAATGATGCTTAAAAAACTACAAATATTTTTTAAGATTTATTAAAGATATAGCTACGTTAGTTAAAATGATATTTGATGAATTAGAAAATCATAAAATTGAAATTGTCGACGCGAAATGGCAAAAATGATGCATCAGACTTCGCCCGCTGGCCGATATTTGAGATATACTAAATAGTACATTATGATACAAGTGTGCTAAGTTGACCATTATATACAAGGCGATATTGTGTGCGCACGAGCGAAAGCGAGTGCGCCATAAGAAATCCGCGTATATTATGGTCACAGGCACACGTGTTTCATACGACGTTTTTCAACACACTTGCCTTTAATCCAAACTTCATCACACCACAGCCGTCAATTATTTACGAAAAATGCACTTACTTGCCGCGAAACCGATGCGCGCGCAAGGCTAAGGCGCGAACTAGATCGGCCAACTGCCAAGATTAAAAATGTAATAATTCGTGTTTAAATCACAAATTACGGAAAATTTTAAATGAATTTGAGTTATTTTTAGTAATAAAGCTGGATCTACCACTTATTGAAATAAATATGTACAAACTGTTATTTTTCGCATAAATACTGTTTGTTGCTAAAATGAAAGTATAACCCGACTAAATTATATCGCTTCATCTTCGTACTTACTACTTGGTACTAGGGTACAAATGTAAATTGGTCGGGTTAATAAACTAAAGGCACAAGTGCAATAATATACTGAAAAAGCACGCGTGTTTAATATCTAGGATTATGAGCCAAAAATCGGTGGAATGAAAACGTCGTTTTGAGCAAGTGTGTTGAAAAAGTAGATTTCCCAATTTCTCCCTTTACTGTTTGAATATTGGGTAACCTTATAACTACAAAACAAACTTTCTTACAAATATTAAACAACTGTAATTGAATAACTTTTGAGGTTCTCATGTACAATTATTAATCAATCTAATACTTAGCGCAAAAAAAAAAAAAATATCTAATGTTATACTTTTTCTACGGTACGTGGTGGTTATTTAGAAACAATACAGGTAGGTACATTTTGTTTTAATAAACATGCCTTAATGTAACAAGCATGTTCTGTAGGACGCAGTTTCAGAACTCTGTGTGCATTTATGATAACTAATCTGGCTTTGGCAGACTTACAGTATGTGTACAGCAAACATTGTAACATGTTAGCAACATATAACTTTCTTAATTAACTACCTACTACTAAGTTTAATATAACATTCTGGCACTTGATTTAAATGCCTACTGCCTAATACCTACCTAAAGTAAATACGGTAAGTACCACCCGTACCGTTACCATAAGTTTGCGACGGTTTTACTCGCTAGCGACGACGTAAAAAAAGTATATGGAAAATTGCACAGCGCCTCTAGCGGTCACTGATAGAACTAAAGTTTTCTATAGGTACTTAAAGTTACTTCGTCGCTAGCGAGTAAAATCGTCGTCGCTATCGAGTAAACTTAAGGTAACAGTACTGATCCATGAACATGTGTTGACAGCTGGGAAAAGCAAAATGCCCAGAGGGTAGATATACTTAATAATCACGATGGCTGCGCCGGTGTGTCGAGGGTCATCCAAATATTTTGTATGAGATATAACATAAAAAACATTAGGAACCGTCCGTGTCGTCATTTGAGAGGGCTTTTTAGGGTTTTGAATATATTCAACATCAGTACATTTCAACCATTTTTAATTTATAACAACCAAAATTATTTTTCAAAACATACCAAGTTTTGGCTGCTCCTAATATGATGGAGCACAAATGATAATTTACTTTTGTATGTCGACCCTCTGGGCATCCTGAACACGTTCCTGAAGAATTGCTTAGGTTCTTGCTCACGCACTCAACACTGGTTTTTTTAAGTGAACCATAGTAGGTATAAGTATTATATTATCTGGGACTATAGTAATAGTAAGTTTTTTTTGGTCGTACAAATAAATGTAACCCTACTGTCTCTATTTAAATTGTAATACCTACTCGTACGTGGTAATGACAACTTGCTTCGCAACAACGTTTGTTTGACAAATGTTTTGATGAATTGAAAGATTAATTAACATAGTCACACGAGAAGTAATAATGAATAAATAAGGGTTTTTTATTAGTACACACTAGACAAGACCATAACCACTTGCGCATGATGATTCAACTTTAATTACGCTAATCCTGGATTAAATCATCATTCTGTCTTGGTCAGTTTATTTGACGTCGACAGAGACGGAATGAAGATTTAATCCAGGGTTAGCGTAATCCTGCATGCAATGTGTGCAAGACCACCAGGATTTTTTTCATGAGATCAGTTTTTACTGACGCAAAATTGATTTTTTCTATACATTAGTTACTCTGCATTTATGAGATCTGTAATTTCGAACTTGCAGTCCTTGATTTGTTACACAAATTAATTCAGGCCGACAGAAGGTCTCAATCATACCAATTTTAAAAGTTTGCTTTCGCCCGAAGAGAGCCTGGAAAATAATATTTCAAAACTAATTTGAGCTGCGAATGGGAAGCGAAAAAAAATTGAAAGGTTCAAGTTTTTTATTTATAAAGTAGGAGGATACTTTTTTAAGCGCAGAGAGCATCAATAATAAGGACCTAGAAGTTAAGGCAGGAGTAGACATTCTGTTATTCTTTTAGTCCACTAAAATTAGGTTTCACTATCATTTTTTATCATCTGGGCATATGGGTTCCAAATATGCTAATTGGTAGAATGCCTTGTTTGAGTTGAAAACAAGCCTCAAAGGACTCAACTACCATTTCGTGTTCTGATGGACTGATACATATTTTGGGATGGAATAAGTTATGATGACTGTTTGCCCAGTGCTCTTGTATCATCACTTTTGCTGCTCCAAGTTATTCCACACTTACACAGCAGATATGTCACTTCGACTTTAGCCCATAGCCATTATTCAAAAAATACATAATCGTAATGGTATTTAACTAACCAATTTAAAACAGAATTGAATAAATGAGGTATGGCTTTCTAATTGGTCGGATAACCTTAGTCTTGGTTTAAACTTAGTGCTTAATTAACGGGGAAAATTATGTTCCTTTGTTATTAATTTATTGAAAAGACACACCAGTTTAGTTTTTGCCATCTTATTATATAGACCTATTAAAGGCGTACACAGATATACAAATTGAAATGTAATGTACGTAGGTCCCAAAGCGATCGTTACTATTTACTTTAAGTCACTTGGAGATGCCAATTACTTGGTGGAGTGTCTTTCATCTTAAATATGTGTTTAGGTGATGTTTCGTTTATCCTTAAGTGCTTTGATTTGCGATAAAGGTGTTGGCCTTTAAATAATTACCTTACACAAAAATAAGTACCGTACGATAAACTAAAGGAATGAATACCTACAGTGAAAATTAAGTAGAAACTGTTGACTTCCTCAATTCCAAGACTTGCAAAGCCGCGTCTTTTAATGAATTTAAGCTGCGCGTTTCAATTAACTCTAGACGCATTCAGGAATGCTATAAAACTAGAATATTAAATTTATTTTCAAGAAGGCTATTTAGAGCACTTGATAGAGAGTATCGAAACTAAGAATTATAAAAGAAACTAAGGATTGCACTTAAGAAGTATGTATATAACCAGTGTTGCTAATGAAAAAAAAACGTTTTTTCTGTATCACAGACGTTAGTACAGTATAATATAGATATGCTGTTGCCGGCAACTTTCCCGTGCCATAGCGAGAATTATTTAAGCAACACATCTGAAAAAACCGGCAAATTCGGCCGTGTAGGGAACATTCCAAAGTTTATCATCTTTGCATTAAAATATTAATCATAAATATTCACATTTCAATTAAATAATGATAAAAAAAAATTTAAATTTGCTTCCATACTTTCATGGGAATGTTGCCTATTAATACAGTATCTTTTTGAATCTACTGATATTTTGATGGCAACAAACCTACTACAACTCGGAAAAAAATATACAAAATGTACTACACCCTTCATATGTACTTTAGAGAGAATGGAAGAGGATGGTGCCGTGAAGAGAGCGTACCTGCAGGGCGATTCAGAACCGTTGGGTTCCAAACCCAACCTTCGGCATACGATTCCTAATCCCAAACCCAACCTGTGTTTTCGGAGCAATTCAGAACAACATAGAAATCGATTTCGATTTCAAAACCGGTTTCAGTTGTTGCGTTGTGGCTTCATAAATATGAAGCCTGCAACTAAAAATACTTCACTTTTATAAGTAATATAGCAAAAATTTTAAATATAGGCCCTTTGAGTAACCGGCAATCAATTCTAAATGGTTTTAATTAATAATTATGGAAAATGAATTTATTGATGACGTCATTTTCGTTCGATTACAGAGATTACAGCGTAGTTTTAGTTCTCGACGCTATTCAGAACATTTTTTTTGACGTTTGTTGCCGAACGTCACGGTATTTTCTGTCAAAGTTAATCGGGTGCCCTGTAGCACCCGTTTATGTCGGAAAATCCAAATAAAATTGGTAGAATTGACCTATTTAGGTGTATTTCTCCGCTATGTGAATATAATGAGTTGCTTCAAACATAAATAGGTGCAGTGAGTTGACCAAGCACGAAAAATTACATCGTCATCAGTGTCGATAGAATACTAATAAAAAGTGTATCTCTATAATACAGAGCATCTTTTAGCAATACAGAGGATGCCAAGATATCTTGTAAAAGGTTTTTGTCAACAGGACGCGGTGGACAGTACAGTTATTTTATTAACATTCTGCAGGACAATCAAGTTCCTACAAAACTGTGTGTTCCAGTGGGAATATCTTATCATTCAGGACATTTACTGTGCTCTAATTGTTCATAACATAGACCGTAAGAAAGTCGAGTCGAAAGTTCAAATAAATTATTTGGAAACCTTGAAAATAAAGGGTGATAAATTACTTAATAAAATTAAACACGTTATCTTTTGTACAAGATTTTTTTACATACATCATAGTAATAGTATCCAATGTTGGTTACTTATATTAAAATATTATAAAACTATCGTATTTCACTGGTCTGCAGTTTATTGGAAGCACACTTCACTTCGATGCTACAAATGCTAGGAAGTTTGAATGTTGTTTGCTGAAGAGTTTAAAAGACAATCCAAATAACTAAGCAAAGTACAGCGATCCAAGAGTTGACAATACCATCTCTCATCCTCTTCCTCAGTAAATACTATAGGTTCCTAACAAAAAGAAAGATAATAAGTAATCCCAATTTAGATATTGTACCTATGGTTCTGTATTGATCACTTTCTCTCAATCAAGTCAAATTACAAAGCTTTTGATTTAGGCAAATAATATAGTACCTACTCTGGAAATTGAGTTCTCTCTATTGAAATATAGTTAATTTACATACTTTACATATAAGTCCTACACAATTTGTTATGATCGCTATGAAATATGACATATTTTTGACAATGTATGATCGCGTTCCGATTTTGTCGAAAATCGCTGTCATCGCTCTAGAACAGACATTTGTCAGAAATTGGGAACCAAGCAAAGCGAACAAGAAGTTTGTAGCACGGAAACTGAAAACTGAAACGTATCCAATATTTGACTGGTATAGTGCATTTATAAGGTAGGCATTAAAATATAAATATACAAAATTATTTAATTTCATTTTAACTCTTCCTCTGAGCTTATTTAATCACATATCAAGAACATTGTTCTCACAAAATATATTGTAGCAATATAGGACACACAAATTGAATATATAGTATGTATTATATTCATTAAATGATGTAATATTTTTTTATTCAAAGGCTTCGTAAATGAAACAACCGAAGCCGTTTCTGTAATCGAAACCCAAACCCAATGTTATACTGAATTGCTCCGACACCCACGTTAGGATTAGGATTGGGAAAACAAAGTTGTGAAAATAAGTGGTAATGAGTCAACTCATAGTTTGGTAAAGTAATTATGTAGTTCAACGATAATATAGCCTTATCTCAGGTTATACTTTAAATATTTTGTTACTTCAAGACGTAAACTGTTTTGTTTCAGAGGTTTAAGATAAAACCATATCTTGAGTTAATCTATATAGGTATTTTCTGGTGAAAACACCAACCGTCGAATTAAAAGGATTTAAAGTGTCCCGCAAATGTTTCAAAATACACATGCGGGGATTCTGCTCCCGTCGCCGGCGCCTACGTCTTACTATTTCTCCTTCCATGATATCCTGTAAACCCAAATAGAAATGGCAATGGCAGAATTTACAGGGACGTGACGGTATGAATTTTGCCGCGTCCAACAGGTTTTAAAAGAAAGACTAGTTATACACATTTTATTTCGTTGATTTGTATGTAAGCAAGTACTGGAGGTCCTGCCATAGCTCTAGGGTTGTATAATATATTGACTAATTAGAAGATTGAATACAAATAAATACTCACTTTATGGGTAAAAACACATCCGAATGTTAATTTCTGAGCGATTTTTCAAAGAAAACGGGCACCAGAGAGAAAATACTATGACGCAAGAAATGTCAAACAATGATCGGTATATGAAAATCTCTGTAATCGAACGATGTGACGTCATCTTCGGTTCCGTCTTGGGTTTGGGAAAATGTTGTCCGGATTGGGTTGTTCTGAATAGAAAATTTAAAAAATCTGTCCCAAACCCAAACCGAATGTCATATCGAATGGTTCTGAATCGCCCTGCTGGGACGACCAAATGGGAGAAGCCCGGTCGGACGCCCTAGGTACCGTTGGAAAGACGTGGCTCAAGATTTTTTATTCATTATTACTTCTCGTGTGACTATGTTAATTAATCTTTCAATTCATCAAAACATTTGTCAAACAAACGTTGTTGCGAAGCAAGTTGTCATTACCACGTACGAGTAGGTATTACAATTTAAATAGAGACAGTAGGGTTACATTTATTTGTACGACCAAAAAAAACTTACTATTACTATAGTCCCAGATAATATAATACTTATACCTACTATGGTTCACTTAAAAATACCAGGTTGAGTGCGTGAGCAAGAACCTAAGCAATTCTTCAGGAACGTGTTCAGGATGCCCAGAGGGTCGACATACAAAAGTAAATTATCATTTGTGCTCCATCATATTAGGAGCAGCCAAAACTTGGTATATTTTGAAAAATAATTTTGGCTGTAATATAATAAAAATAGTTGAAATGTACTGATGTTGAATATACTCAAAACCCTAAAAAGCCCTCAATTGACGACACGGACGGTTCCTAATGATTTTTATGTTATTTCCCATACAAAATATTTGGATGACCCTCGACACACCGGCGCAGCCATCGTGGGTTATTTAGTATATCTACCCTCTGGGCATTTTGCTTTTCCCAGCTGTCAACACATGTTCATAGATCAGTATTGTTACCTTAAGTTTACTCGATAGCGACGACGGTTTTACTCGCTAGCGACGAAGTAACTTTAAGTACCTATAGAAAACTTTAGTTCTATCAGTGACCGCTAGAGGCGCTGTGCAATTTTCCATATACTTTTTTTACGTCGTCGCTAGCGAGTAAAACCGTCGTAAACTTATGGTAACGGTACGGGTTGTACTTACCGTATTTACTTGAGGTAGGTATTAGGCAGTAGGCATTTAAATCAAGTGCCAGAATGTTATATTAAACTTACTAGTAGGTAGTTAATTAAGAAAGTTATATGTTGGCGACATGTTACAATGTTTGCTGTGCATATACTAAGTCTGCCAGAGACAGATTAGTTATCATAAATACACACAGAGTTCTGAAACTGTGTCCTACAGAACATGTTTGGCACGTTTAGGCATGTCTATCGAAACAAAATTTACCTACATGTAAAAGTCATAAAAGTCATTTATTTATGCAAAAAGGCCCTCTAGGGGCACTTTTACACGTCCCAATATAAACCCTACCACAGCTTCGGGACAATTGTGGGCTAGTGCTGAGAAGAAGCTGCGCAACAAACTCAGTCACTATTGTTAATGCCTCTTTTCAAAAGGTTTACAATGATTGTAGTATTCATGCAAGTCCATACATTATTATCTTTTAAATAATCATCTATCTTTTAATACCCTTTCGTCATAAGGGTTTCTTTAATAACAGTTTTAAATTTATTAAGCGGTAAGTTTATAATGTGTTCTGGTAGTTTATTGAAAATGTTTATACCTTTCCCCATGAAAGAATTACCAACCTTTCGAAGCCTTAATTGTGGAATAGCAAGCTTATCCTTATTTTTAGTATTATATTTGTGTATGTCACTATTTTTCGTGAATGAATGTAATTTTTCCGTACAGACATTAAATTTTCGTAAATATACTGAGAGGCTAGAGTTAATATTCTAATTTCTTTAAACACCTCTCGTAAGGAATCTTTAGGTTATAGATTATAAATAGCTCGCACAACTCTTTTTTGTAACACAAAAATTGTCTCTACATCAGCAGCCGCACCTTACAGTAAAATGCAGTAGGTCATCAAGCTATGGAAATAACCAAAATAAACTAACCTAGCTGTTTCTACATCAGACAAACGTCTAATCTTCCTTACAGCAAAAGCAGCTGAGCTTAGTTTTCCTGACAAGGCCTCTATATGAGGACCCCATTGTAGTTTGGAGTCTAAAGTGATTCCTAAGAATGTTGTGGAATCAATAGTATCAAGCGATTTGTCTTTTATCTTAACTTGAGTTTATGCCTGTCGGACATTAGGCATCGTAAACTTTACACATTTAGTTTTACTTCCATTAAGAAGGTGATTGTTAATAGTAAACTAATGTAATACTTGTGAAAGAGTATTATTCATATCGTCAAAATTTCCTTCGCCTCTTGGAATTTTAAATATAAGTGAAGTATCATCTGCAAACAATACTATATCACAAAGATTCCCTACAAAATGCCATGGGAGGTCATTTATATATATTAAAAATAAAAGAGGTCCTAATATAGATCCCTGGGGCACACCCATTGTTAGAGGTGCTCCAGAAGACTCAGTTCCGTTTATATATACTTTTTGCATTCTACCTGAGAGATATGAATTAATTAAATTTAACGAGTTCAATGATGCCCCATAGAGACATATTTTTTAAGTAATGTTTCATGATCCACACAATCAAACGCTTTCGACAGATCACAGGAAATCCCTAAAGCATCATGCCTATTATCATAAGCATCAAATACATGTGTTAAAAGAGCAACTCCTGCATCCGTCCTTCTTCCTTTAGTAAAACCGAATTGTTAGTTATGTAATAACTTGTTCGATGAAAAGTGTGCTAAAATTTGATTGAATATAATCTTTTCATATATTTTACTCAAGACTGGCAGAATCGATATTGGCTGGAAGTTTGAGGGGTCACTTTTGTCACCTGCTTTAAAAAGCGGTATTATTTTACTAATCTTCATTAAACAAGGAAACTGGCCGCCATCAATACACTTGTTAAAAATTAATGCTAGTTGAGGGGCTATTATGTTAATAATTGACTTCATAATATGCACAGATAGTCCCCAAAGATCCTCCGTTTTTTTCATATTCAACTTTAGTTTTTTTTTTTATTATTACTTCAGGTCCTACATGCCTAAAGTGCAGTTGAGAATTACATTCACTGACATTAAGTTTTGAATAGATTCGGCTAATACTGAAGAAGAAGCAAGTTCTTTCGTTGTTGTTGGTGCAATATGAGAAAAAAACGACTCAAAAGCAGTTGCAATTTCTAAATGTTTATTGTTCGTATTAATGTTTCAAAATAACTACCACGTACCGTAGAAAAAGTATAACGTTAGGTATTTGATTATTTTTTTGCGCTAAGTATTGGATTGATTAATAATTGTACATGAGAACCTAAAAAGTTATTCAATTACAGTTGTTTAACATTGGCAAGAAAGTTTGTTTTGTAGTTATAAGGTTACCCAATATTCAAACAATAAAGGGAGAAATATACTCATTAGTATATCTCAATTATCGGTTAGTATTTCAGCAATAAAATTATCAGTTTCCAATATTATTTTCAAGACCTATTTTGATCTATCTTAAGATAGATATTTAATTGTAGCTTTAAAGTTGGAGTGTTGGTGATTGGGAGTTTGTAAGTTAATATAGGAATATACGTAGGAAAAAGTATCTTATCTCTCGATTAAGATCCTTTTTCTACGTGATAAATGCGCAATTTTACTTAAAAAAAGACAATCTCATATGCGGTGCTGGGGCTCGAAGCGAAATAGCGGTGCTTTAGTGGACGGTCATAATCTATACTAATATTATGAAGCTGAAGAGTTTGTTTGTTTGTTTGAACGAGCTGTATTCTCAGGAACTACTGGACCGTTAAGCTATTATCGAGGAAGGCTTTGGGCTATAAAACATCACGCTGTGACGGGGGGAAGACAGAAAGCGGACGAAGACGCGGTGGACCGCCAGTGACCATACAAGTGACGTATATAACGAGCATCTCCGTGCTTTGAAAGGCATTTTAAGTAGTTGTTCTCGGGTAATATTGGTTTATATTAGTCGTAAAGCCTAGTCAAAGGCCACAAGGGCAGCTTGATCTACCAGCGAGGTTCGTCGCTTGCTTTGCAAACACCCCTCCACCAATCCGCACTGAGCCCGCGTGGTGGAGGATGACTCATACTACCTCATATTTGAGGTAAAGTCTATGCCCAACAGTGGGATGTCTACAGGCTGTCTTAACTTAACTTAATTTAACTATCCGGTGCCGGGGCAAGTCACTAGTTTATCTTCTAAAAGTAAAAATATAAATGAAATGAGATAGGTATAGTTATTGAAAGAAACTCTACATTTCTAATTGACTGTGACCAATCAGAAAATAAATTGGTTTCCTATAGAGCCGGAATGTTCACTGGACAGTGAACATGAAACCTCTTGATTGGAATTAAGCTTAACGTAATTATTAAATTTTGAAAATGAATAAGCTTGTATTTACTCCGTTTCTTTAGTAGGTACAATATTTTATTGGATTACTGGGCTGTTATATTTAGATTAAGCCGTGTAGGAAATCACTCACTTTTCAAAGGTATTATACATGGTAATGTTTTGGTCAGTGACATCCAACTCAGGGGTGATAATATGAGTTAAACTTTTTCTGAAAAAAAATCTTTAAATGATATGCCAGGTTCATAAAAGAAATCCTTTTCACAGCATTCTAAAAAATTTCAAAACGAATGGGGAATCTCGCACCCTAGCGCGTAGCTAACGCCTACTACAAAATACTACGCTGTAGCTAGTAAGCTACGAAGGGGCTACCTGGTGTTGATAGTTTTGACTCGATCGCTGTATCGTATTAATAAATAGATTTTGTGGGTTTTCCATTTAAAAAAACAATTATTTGGCAACAGTATCGTTGTACTACCACCAAAACAACATCCTGTTATCTTTGTATACACGTTACAGGATTATGTATGATATCCGTCCTTGTATACAATTCCTAGGGAATGCATACATTTCCTAGGAATTGTATAGAGTTCCAATATCGTAGGAGACGTATAAAACGAACACTTTGTGCGAAAAAAATAGTAAAACACTTATTTAAATAAAGAATCAGAGTTTTTGAAAAGGGTCTCATTGAGACAATTATGTAACAATCATACAGTATACATATAATATATTAAATTCTTGCTTATTCAAGGATCACAGTTTTTATTACGGCTCTTATTAAGACAAACAAGAAACAATCATACGGTTCATTAATTATAATATCTTCATACTTCTTTATAATTTAAGAAACTGAGTTTTTATAAAGGTCCTCACTGAGACTAACAAATTACAATCAATAAAATATAAAATTTTGATTGCTGTTAAGGAAAGCAAAGCCTTTTTGAAGGCCCCTTTATAAAGAGTTTAAAGTCCTTACACTCACTGGTTTATACATAAAACAAATATGTAATTTTGTATAACAACATTCACAATTCTTTTCAATCAGACCACTCTTAACCGAAAGATCACTCCGACAATCATTTTTACATACCTATTACTTTTTACTCCCTTACTGAATATTTTGCATTCGAGTCCACTTTATTAGCCCTAAGTTATGTTTGTATACTGTGTGATTGTTACTTTTACTTATGTAATTTTTTAATGAAATTATTTAATTTATACATACTTGTTAATATAATTATATCTATGTGTTTCGAGCATTATGCTATAAACGCTACATATGTACGCCTTACTGCTTCCTAACAGGGTAATAATTTCTGTTAAATATTTGTACGCTTCATGCTAGCATATTTTGGCGAACCCTTCCTTTTACATTTAAGTTTGAGAAGGAAAATTTTGATGTAGACGCTTTAACTGTCTTTGGGAGGCCATTCCAAAGTCGAATGGCTGTGAGAGTGAACGAGTTGGATATGAAGCCAGAAGAGCCTTTTGATCTGACTTTCCACAAGGATATATAGATAAAAATACAATAAAGTAACTGTCCTTAATGCATTTAAATTCATGTTGGGTCTAGGTAATATAATAACACACGTGATTTAGAAAAATAGGTACGTTACTTGAGCAATGTATGCGAGGCTGTTTTCTACGCACTACCATCCTTGAAACTTAACTTTAGCAATATGAAGCGAGTGAGTTGCCGAGCCAAACAAATAAAACGGCGGCTGTACCTTCGCACCGAGACACCCCGAGATTAGCCGAGAGTGAAAGACACACTCTCGCTCACTTGCCGAGAGCGTGAGGAGTGTATGAGAGCGTTCGCCTGCTTTGGGATGTATCATTATTTATAATAATTAAAAAAAACAGCAAATCAATACAAGAAATATATACCTACAGTGTTTATAAGATTTTATTTCGTGAGAGTATGTTGCAAAACGTGCTGTAGACGCGTCGATACTAACTGAGTCGTGCAGCCATACTGTCTATAGAGAAAGGAATATGCAGCGAAAGCGTAAGTGCAAGCGAGAAAATAGATGACCGACAGGACTCAGTGGTCACCGACTGTGTAGTTAAAAGGTTTGAAATTGTAAAAATACTTACCTGTTAATGCAAAGTAAATGTGTACGGCAAGCTAATATCTGCAATGATGTGATCTAAGTATATAGCAAGCAAGGTAGTGAGCCAGTGCTCAATTTGACTTAAGGGTTAAGGTCATAAAATATATAATAGTACATTTACACATACATACTCTCTTACTCTCTTACTTTGGATGTCAGAAAGGCCGAGTCGAAGGTATCATTCAAGAGGAAAGTCCGACATTTTCTTAAAGAATAGATAATTGCAAAATAATATTTATTTATTATGTGTATTATTTATGTATACTTTTATATATATTGTATTTTTTTGTACAAGTTTAAGTATATTTATTGAATATAAAATACGTTGTTGCAGTAATTTAAGTAGGTTTATTTGTTACTATAAATATTAGTTAATTGTTACTTTTTTGTTGATATTCTCTTAATTTCTTTTCGCTGCACCCATTGCCATCTCTCTGCAAGACCTAAAGGTTTGACTGGCATAGAATGCTTTTAGCATTAATTCCACCATTGTACACCATGATTTGTGCAATAAAATCTTTAAATAAATAAATAATAGACTGAGCGGATTTCAGTTCAGCTGATAGGAAGTAACTTCATGTCTAAAGACACAAATACCTAATGCAAGATTGTAACAGATCAAAGTTTGAACCTAGTCTTTGTACAGGAAACGAAGTTTCTAGCCACAGATTGCACTCGTGCCATGGAACTTAATACGGAAACTAGTGACTATTCGATAAACCTTTACTATCGACTATTTTATACAGTCAGCCTCAAAAATATGTAATATATTTTAAAAGTGAGAGCCGTACCTCATAGCGCTACGTAACCAAGCAGAGACTATTAAAATGTATGATAGCCAGAACGCCGCCAGAAGAGTTACTACCCGGTTATTTTAAGAAAAGACATTTCAAACATATCAAATGCGGGGTTATTCCGAATTTCCACACTAAAATCCACACTAGTGTGGAAAATTGGATTTTTTTACCATTTATCCAAACTGACGGATGTGGAAAAATAGATAAATTAATGTTCCAATTTTCTAGAAACGGTATTATATTATTTGATAAAACATTTATAAATCAGTTATTTCCTGAAACTACGGCATGCTTTACGTAAACTTTTTTTTTGATTCTGAAGTTTACGATAACTATTAAAAGTGACTACTCATCGATTAAAGCACTATAATTACACGTATTTTTCGCCGGGTGCTAAAATTGAATGAATAACTTTGTTTTTATGTTAGTTGTGTTTTAACCAAAACATTTGTCGAGTCAGCAGGTGAAAGTACTAAAAACAAAAATAAGTATTGATTACATACTTAATAATCTGAAGTTTTAATTTTTACGAATCCCTACTGATGTGCATAAGTGGAACATTTGTCCTTTTTTCCACACCAAGCCCGTCAGCGTGGATAAATGGACAAAAAGTTTAAGTTTCATCACTAGTGTGGATTTTTAGTGTTTAAAATCGAAATAACCCAAATGCGGGTGGGTACCCGGCGTTCGTCCGATTCGTGTCAACTAAACAGTTCATTTTTGCACTCTTCTCACCGCACAGTGACAGTGACAGGTCCTTACGGTACCAAGTATAAGATACCATACGTTACAATATTATCTACTTGGATACCGTATAGCCGATGTGCCTGTGGACTGGATGATCTTTTCAAAAAACTCATCCAACCACAACAAAATTATAAGAGAACTAGCGGTCCCCCGCGACTTCGTCCGCGCGTTTTGAGTTTTCTCCCTCCCCTCCCGTCGCAGCGTCATGTTTTATATCCTAACGCCTTTCTCGATAAATAAGCTATCCAACACAGAAATATTTTTCAAATCGGTCCAGCAGTTCCTGAGATAAGCGCGTTCAAACAAACAAACTCTTCAGCTTTATAATATACTAGCGGTCCCCCGCGACTTCGTCCGCGCGTTTTGAGTTTGCTCCCTCCCCTCCCGTCGCAGCGTCATGTTTTATATCCTAAAGCCTTTCTCGATAAATAAGCTATCCAACACAGAAATATTTTTTCAAATCGGTTCAGCAGTTCCTGAGATAAGCGCGTTCAAACAAACAAACTCTTCAGCTTTATAATATATTAGCGCAAGCGCACGTTGTACTTCAGCTGCGAACATTATTTTGGTGCGGAGTTATGTTAAAACTGTGATAGCTCCTAAGATATTTATTGAAATCAAATGATATACAGGGCAATTTGGTTCTAAATGAAATGCTCGTGATGATGAATGTATTTATTTTGATAAGAATAAATACCTGTGTGTAAAATACCCCTCTAAAAATAATGCATTATTTTTTTACAAATTTATTAACATAAAAAAGGTTGTAGTAAGTCAACCATAAAAGATAGACATATGCTGTCGCAGACTTTATTATAGAACTCTTAATGCTGAACAATCCTGTCATACATGATTTTTGTGTAACTTAAGCGGTTTCCGCGGCGTATGCAGCGGAAGCTCTCAAAAGGAATATCTTTCTCCCGTTTTCGCAACATTTTTCATTTCTGCTGTGGTCTTATGAGTCGTATCTTTATGTTATATAGCCTAAAGCCTTCCTCGATAAATGGACTATCCAACGTAAAAATAATTTTTCAAATCGGGCCAGTAGTTTTTGAGATTAGCGCGTTCAAACAAACAAACAAACAAACAAACAAACAAACAAACAAATTCTTCAGCTTTATAATATTAGTATAGATTAGCGCAAGCGCACGTTGTACTTAAGCTGCGAACATTATTTTGGTGCGGAGTTATGATAAAACTGTGATAGCTCCTAAGATATTTATTGAAATCAAATGATATAAATGGCAACTTGGTTCTAAATGAAATGCTCGTGATGATGAATGTATTTATTTTGATAAGAATAAATACCTGTGTGTATAATACACCCCTAAAAATAATGCATTATTTTTTTACAAATTTATTAACATAAAAAAGGTTGTAGTAAGTCAACCATAAAAGATAGACATATGCTGTCGCGGACTTTATTATAGAACTCTTAATGCTGAACAATCCTGTCATACATTATTTTTGTGTAACTTAAGCGGTTTCCGCAGCGTATGCAGCGGAAGCTCTCAAAAGGAATATCTTTCTCCCGTTTTCGCAACATTTTTCATTTCTGCTGTGGTCTTATGAGTCGTATCTTTATGTTATATAGCTTAAAGCCTTCCTCGATAAATGGACTATCCAACGTAAAAAAATTTTCAAATCGGGCTAGTAGTTTTTGAGATTAGCGCGTTCAAACAAACAAACAAACTCTTCAGCTTTATAATATTAGTATAGATTTAGGAAATAATTGTGAAAACGTAATTGTAAGGTATAAAAATTGTGAAACCTAAACAAAGAAAGTTAAATATATTGACTGGATCACTCAATGTGGACGCCTGAAGAATAAACCATAACCTATGTATATCCAATAAAATACTCCCTATGTGTTTATAATTTGCATTTGAAATAATTGTGAAGAATTTGTGAAAGCTGCTATAAAACAAATTTTCGAATCGTTTCAAAGTCAGGTTTATGATTTAAAACGGTTTATATGGATCACTTATAAAATAATGCACTCTGTTCAGTTGAGTGATCTTCTAAAACACCACCTTATGCTGAAAAAGTATGAAACATTGCTCTGATCCTGAAGTAGGTAGCTTATGCCCTTGTGTTATGGAAATCACACACAACGTGCTATCATAACACCTAGACCAGAGATAATATCGAAAATTATGTTCTCTACATTAATCCGATCGGGAATCGAACCCGGGAGCTTGGAGCAGCGACGCCTTGAAACCCAGTGTGCTTGACCACTGTACCACGGAGGTTAAAATGTTGTACGACTAATAAATTATTTTTACTAAGTACTGATTATTATTAGCCACAATATTTCGAGTTTGAACTAAATACCAATTTTTGAAAGCAATGATGAGAATAAAATATTTGATAGATAATAAATTTGATAATATATTATAGAATTGATAATAAATTTGATAGACTGTCCAGAGCTGTTAAGCAAGTTGTGCATTTGCACACCAAGGAAACCTGTGAGGAATCCCAACCTTTTACACGTCCCTATAGTTAACACAAATTATAGGCGGAATTCTTATTTACTTAGAGCAGCTAATTTATTTAACGAATGTCAGAACGTTTACGGCTTTGATTTGTTTTGTACAAGTGTAAATCAGGTTAAGAAACAATTATCTAACGACTTTTTTTCTGAATGTTGAACTTGCCTTTGCTTTTGTGAATTAGTTTTTATTAATTTAAGCGACAAATTGTTGATTTGCTAGCACATTAACATTATTTAAAAAAATGACAGATATTAATGTTCGTTCTCGACGAGACAATAGACTGGTTGTCCGCAGTTCAAACACAGCACATATGCACAACAGTGTTTTATGCATGGTACCCATCATATGCAATAAAATCCCAAAATATATAAGAAAACTGAATACAAATCAATTTCAATGTAAAATGACAGATATTCTAATAGAAAAATGTTACTATAGTATTATTGAATTTATTAATGACAAGTTGTAATAATGTGCGAATTTTGACATTTTAATATGATATTGACTAACTTTTTTTGGAATACCTATGTAATTAATTTGATTATTTGAATATTTATATCTGTAAAATGAATTAATATTAATTGTTCTATTGCATGATTATGTGAAAATTTGCATACCATTTTATTGGTAGAATACACTGGACTTATTTTTTTAATTTTTAATTTAAGATCTTCGTAACTGTATTCTCTGAAATAAAGACTTACTTACTTACTTACCTACTAGCGTTTCTTACTTTAACATTTTTGTTCTATCAGTGGAGACATGTAAATGGCCTTCTTTTTATTTATAGTTTTTAAGCAATCTTGTTCTAGCTGTAAGTCTTCCAAAAATTGTAAAATAAAATAAAGTAAGTTAAGTATCATGCACACGATAAGAAAAATAAAAATAATCATCATCATCATTATCAGCCAAAGGACGTCCACTGCTGAACATAGGTATTTCCCTCACAGCAACCGATCACTAGCGGTCTGCATCCAGGTTGATCCTGCGATCTTTACAAGGTCATCAATCCATGTTGTCGGTGGACATACGACGTTGCGTCTGGTCAAAGCGTATACAATCTACAACTTTTCTCTCCCAACGGCCATCAGTTCTTCGCGCTATGTGCCCTGCCCATTGCCACTTGAGCTTACTGATTCTTCGTTTGATGGTTGAATGTAAGTAGGTACAACTATACCACATTATTTGTTTCCTTAATTACTTGAGCGATTAAAGACTCCAGTAAAAAGCACGTTTTTAAGACATTTAATTAACATCAAAACATTTAATACATATAAGTCTACAACATTAAACCTTATATCTATTTCATGATAAATATGTGACACAGAACTTCGTTAAAATATGTCTAATTTAGCCCTCCAATTTGAGTAAGAAGGCAGCAAACTTATTGTCGTAATAAATATCTATAAGAAAACCAAAAAACATTAGTACCTAGTAGGTAAAAACAATGCATTTACGTAGCAAAAATATGAAAGAGGTTAATAATTTCAGTAAGGGAATCGTACAAAATCTAGGTATTTATGACAAAATAGATGTTTCACAGATTTCAATTATACTGGATATAATAATGTAAAGTAATTAATGTTATATTATATCTACTTTTACATACATATAATTTCTACTAAATCTGGTTAAATATAATTAAATTACTTACATACTAAAGTAATCTTTATTAGTTTGGATCAGTGTGGTAACAGACACCCGATTTCACCCGTCAATATATAGGATTTATCATGCAAAACTACAGTTTGCCTTTTTTCATATAAATCAGTTCAGTGGTTCAAGCGCGGAGAGGTCCCAGACAGACAGACACATTTTAACATTTACAGCGCGACAAAGATCTTCTGGTCGATAGATGCCATTGATAGGGGGTGCAAGCATTAATCAGGGTAGCCAATGCAAAAATCTCCCGTGATTTAAGAAGTTTAGGAAAACGAATATATTTTTACCTAACCATGGGAAAGTCAAAAAGAAATAATTTACAGCAGTATAAGCTTGTATGTTTGGATCATGTATGTTATTATTAATTGTATAAACAATAAAACCATTAAAAATTATAACTTTACTTGCTTCTGAAGTGAACGCGAACATTACTCATGGAATAAAACTTAATTCTCTCTTAAAATATATTTTTTTTTAAATACCGTATATACCTCACCCATTCCAAAAGTTTACACAGAATACGTTCAAAAATTAAACATTAGGAAAAAACGGAAAATCGCCATAAAGATTGGGGAGATTTTACAGATGACAGCGGTATTTCTGATTGTCACCGACGGCTAAAGACTCCATTTCGCATAGTATTACTTTAGCGTGCTTATGACTTTACAATTACGACACCAACTGTACAAACTATTTGTTTTAAACTCCGCGGCGCTTTCATATATTTCTGTATAATTTACAACTTAAATCTTATTACACTTAAAGTTAGGTCATATCTGCAAATATTTACAGGGTATGATGAGGACTTAATTACTTTGTTTTAATAGCATAAGGAAGGACAGATAAATGAAGTAAGTATACTATTCATATTTGTGTATTTGAATTACCTCAATAAACGAATTTAAATTCATAGTACTTACACTAAATTCTAAATAAGTATTATCACTATCTGTACAGCTACTCATTTTGCTTTCATCTTTATCAAGGAATCGTCTTTTTATTTTTATACCGAAATATTAAACTTATGAATTTAATTTATTATCATATTTAATTTTTAATTTGTTGGTGTACAGCATGAAGATATTTTTATAAATAATAGCGAAATTAAATCTATTAACATTTAGAAAAAAGAAGAGCTCAAATTCTGTTAAATAAATCTCGGTATCAAAATATAAACTAAGAAAATAAAAATAATAATTAGGAACCAGTCAGCAATGAAGATAAATGCATCGTCCAGTATAGCCAAAATAACACATTTATGAATGAAAATAAGTTATTTGTGTATCATTAATTAGGACTACTTGGCTAATAAATAACTGGACTTAAAACTAGGTTCTGATCACATTCATTACTACGTAATGCCCTGTAATGGTGCAATAATTAAAATAGGCTAGTATCAACTAAGAACAAATCACAATGTTGGTGGCTTCGAGTTGTTAATTACAGTATGGAGATTAGAAAATTTCTGAATTCAAATAAGGATTATTAATATTTTATTAAATAATTAACTTTATCATAACACACTTTCAAGAGTATCTTCTCATCTCAACTACCTCAGTGTCTGAAGACAAAAGTCTTCAACCAGTGTATGTTACCAGTGATAACATACGGATCCGAAATATGGTCTTTAACTATGGGCCTTATGAAGAAGCTCAAAATCACACAACGAGCGATAGAGAGGGCTATGCTTATGCTGGGTGTGTCTCTATGGGATCGAATCCGAAATGAGGAGATACGTAGAAGAACTACGGTAACGGGCATAGCCTTGAGAATCAGTAAGCATGGTCGTTGGAGCAGGAAAGTGCTAGATTGGAGACCCTTCTACCAAAGACGCAGCGTAGGACGTCCACCGTCAAGATGAATAGACTTGAAAATATCGCAGGATCAAACTGGATGCAGACCGCTAGTGATCGGTAGCTGTGGAAAGCCGTGGGGGAGGCCTACGAGTATGTTCAGCTGTGGACGTCCTTTGGCTGATAATGATGATGGAAACGCACTTTTGGATATGCGACTTTCGTTAGAATAGTTAGATACGGGATTGCTACCTGCTTTTGCTAAGATGGTCATGGCGCTTGCAACAGTGCCGAAATATTGGAAACTCATAAATAATAAGGTACATGGTAGCAATCCCAAAGCCATTTAGAAAGCCATTAGGTACAGGTCGAGCGTTTTCTGAGGCCCATTCAGATTGAATTTTAAGTAATAATAATGTTGAATGTTTTTAAAATATCAAGTTTTTGATCCCTCAAGCGTATGTGAACGAGACACAATAGATACTCTACTGTTATGCGGTCTCATGCGACCGCTCGGGTGTTGAAGTATTAATATGTTTGCTAATGTAAAGTACCTATTATAAGTAGTCTTCTTAAATTTGGTCAACTATTACAACTAGGTACTGAAAATGGTGGTATAGATCACATTTATACTTAAATAGTGACTTCATTTGGGCCAGCGGTTTATTATTACAATGTACCGACTCCCAACTTATTTAGCTTAGCTAGTAATTTAAATATGATATTTTGTATATTTTTTGTATTATTATTGAGTTCAAAAAAAGAGTTTTTCAGTTCTACATACCATCCGCAATATGCCTATTTCTCTTAAGATAAGTCAACCCTCCCATTTCGAACTAAAACTGTTTTATAAAACAAACTAAATATTTTGTATTTATTGCATCTTTCTAAGATAGTAAATATAAATCTTATATTTAAAACAGCCAATGATGTTACTGATAAATAGTAGTTGAATTGTTAACATAAAATAATTTTCATATTTCTATTTTTATGAGATAATAATAATAGTCCCCCTAGCCGATTTCGACTTCGGTGGCCAGTCACAACGACTAGCCGACTGCGCGGGACATATTATAGTGCACAAGTGTGTGCGCAAACACAGGTGCACTCTCTATTCCTTTCACTCTCATAGCCCGATGGGACAGCAATCTGACACGACCGGAGGGAGATCAGGCGCAGGACCAACGGCTTTACGTACTTTTCCGAGGCACGGGGGTGAAACACCACCAACTTCCAAACTCCGGGCTACCCTAAGAATTTCTGAACAGAAAAACTCAGGTTTTTTTTTGGCCCAACCCGGGGATCGAACCCGGGACCTCTGGCGCAGCCGTCGCTTTAAAGTGCGACCCTCTTACCGCTGCGCCACCGAGGCAGTTAAATTTTTATGAGATACGATAACAATAATAATGCAACTAACATACTTATATAAGCACAATTTGATTTGATTATTTTCAACATAAAGATGTTTAACAATCCCTACTTAGGTTCCAGGGTGTTAGGTTCTACCAAAGTACAAATACAGAACTATGTTACGGTCACACTAGACTTGCAATTATATTCCAACAATTATATACTTGCAATTATATACTTAGGTTTCCAAACAATCAAAATAAAAGAAAAATATTTATTTAATTAGGTACGAGTAGGTAATGTTATTTACCTTCTAGTAATGCCGGAAATATGCATGCACAAATAAATTAGAAAGCACACTTGTCTTTTACGGGCGACGAAGAAGTACTAATTTGGCCGTCACATAGTAATTATTAACCTCAGTGTAATGCCCCTTTCAGCAAAGTGCGAATACTGGCCTTCTTTACTATTACCTACCTATATACCTACTTAAACTAACTAAAGTGTTCATTTTTAACCTTACCACTTATCATGCAAATTTTTACTTTGGCTTCGTGTTACTTTGGTGACTTGCCAGTCAATGTACAAGCATTTTTACTTATTTCAAGAGCTTACTTGGGTACCTACTGCTTACCTATTACTTTAAAATACCGTCTTACACGTCATTTACGTTTAAATAAGTCTAAAATAAACGTAACTTCCTGGTTTTGATAACCTGACTTTAAAAAAGAAGCGCATAATAAATTAAGACCTAATAAACTCTTCTGTGTACCTATTTTCAATGATAAAAGATTAAATTTTAAAAAAGTTATAAGATTTTTTTTCCTTAGTAAAAATACCCGGATGAAATCCATCTCACATATGGCCTTTCTTATTAAATCTGTTCTAAAGTAGATGCAGCGTCACTATAATATCATCAAAAACGAGGTAATACTTGTACTATTACAGTACGTACATAGGTACCATTAATAGGTGTAATATAAAACAAGAGCCATACATTTTAAAATTAATAAATAACAACTTTTTTGAATTCAACATTTCTGAAAAAACATCTCACTCAAGTAAGTAATCTTATCTTCGATTTGTTTCTATCCTAAATTAAATATTTTTTACAGTTCATCGTAGTGGGTAATATTAGTCATTTTCATATCATTATTCGTGACTTGCCAGTCAATTTACATGCATTGGCTATTCTATTACTACACCTACTTTTTTCACTACAAGACACTTAATAAATATCGACAAACGAGTGACAAAGAAGTTTCAAATTAATAATTCAAACAATAGTATTTGATTCTATCGGCAAAATCAACGCAAACTTATTTATGGTAATAAATGGTAATTAGTTTTAATATCAGCTGTACTCTCTAACCGAGACACACCGAGATTAGCAGTGCGAGAGTGTAGGTAGATAGATAGTGTAGGTAGTATCGTAGCCTCGGGATCTCGACTCAAAAACGTCACCTGTTTATCAACAATCATTTATGTAAATGACATTTTAAAATCAGTCGTTTTATATTTATTAAGTAGAATAAGTCTTAACTGACTTAGGTAAAATCGATACTTACATAAATACAATTTGGTTTTTTCCTTTTCAACATGAAGATGATTCTTAATCCCTATTTGTAAATACAAATATGTAGTAGCTATGTTACGGACACTCTAGACTTTCAATTATATTTCCACAGTATACAGTTTGTGATTCCAAGCAATAAAAAAAAATGATTCTTTAGTTAGGTAAGAGTAACGTTACGAACCTGGTAGTAAAAGCCAGAAATATTGATGCACAAATGAATTTGAAAGCATACTTGTCTTTTACGAGCGACGAAGTAGCTAGCAGTTTATTTATAATGTGAACTGTGCAAATGCTGCGTTTCTTGGATTTGAACTGGGTAAGGACCAACTTACGAGTAATGGTTTGAAATTAGTTGTGTCACAAATACTCATATGTTTGTGAATATTTCATCTATTTAAAGAAGCATAAAATATTTAAAAATTAATAAATAGAAACTCTTTTGAACTATAGATTTCTGAAAAAAAACATCTCACGCAAGTAAGTAATTTTATCTATCCTAACTTAAATATTATTTACAGTTCATCATAGTGGGTAATATTAGTCATTTTCATATCATTATTCGTGACTTGCCAGTCAATTTACATGCATTTCTTATTTTATTTCTACGCCTACTTTTTTTCACTACAAGACACTTAATAAATATCGATTAACGAGTGACAAAGAAGTTTCAAATTAATAATTCAAACAATAGTATTTGATTCTATCGGCAAAATCAACGCAAACTTATTTATGGTAATAAATGGTAATTAATTATGATGTTAGCTGTACTCTCTACCCGAGACACACCGAGATTAGCAGGGCGAGAATGTAGGTAGATAGATAGTAGCTCTTATCGTAGCCTCAGGCTATCGACTCGAAAACGTCACCTGGGCCTCTATTTTTGAATCACTCGCTTCAAGATGGCGAGTGATTTTCGTTCGAAGATGAATTAAAAGTCATATATTATATTCAAAAATAGAGGCCCAGGGGCCCAATTTTTGAATCACTCGCTTCGAAATGGCGAGTGATTTTCGTTCGACAACGAGTTTTTTTCTATGACTTTTAATTCATCTTCGAACGAAAATCACTCGCCATCTTGAAGCGAGTGATTCAAAAATAGAGCTCCTGGGCCTCTATTTTTGAATCACTCGCTTAAATATGGCGTGTGATAATTGTTTGAGAACAAATTAAAAATCTACGATAATCACGCGTATTATTGACGTAAGTACTTACAAAATTCGTTTTATAATTATTCTGTAAGATAAGTCTGCTTTGACGATGTTTTTTGTTTCTTTTCAACGTGAAGATGATTTACAATCCCTATTTGTAGGTAAATAAATAACAATATGTCTCACAGTATATCTCCGAGCTGTTTGTGTTTCGAAGCAATCAAAATATATTAAAAATGTTTATGTAAAGTATAAAAAATGGAAGGTAAGTATATTCGCTTACTTAACTATTGCCTATATACTTAAACTGTCTAAAGTGTTCATTATGAACCTTACCCCTAATTATGAAAATTTTGTCGCTTCGTGTTACTTTAGTGACTTGCCAGTCAATGTACAAGCATTTTTACTTATTTCGATATCTTACTTGGGTACCTTCTGCTTAACTTTTACCTTAACACAGTCTCACACGTTATTTAAGATTAAATAAGTCTAAAATAAACGTAACTTCCTGGTTATGATAACCTGACTTCAAAAAATATTCTCAAAATAAAATGAGACCTAATAAACTCTACTGTAGATATCATTTACAATAGTAAAAGATTAAATGATAAAAAGATATAGGATTCAATAGGTAAGTCGTACCTACAACTTTTTTACCTTTGTAAAAAAATGATGGGATATCATCTTAATTAAATTCCGGATAAAATCCACCTTGAAGTTAATTTCTCTGTGCCAGTCCAATATTGTAAACAATATTTATTTATTTATATTTGAAATAATATCAGTGAATAAAACTATTTAACTGTTTAATTTAAAAAGGTCAAAGTGTTCAACGATTAATTACTACGTATAAAGATTTTCCGTTTTGTGTTTATCTTATTTTAAAATTACTCATTTCGTTTAAAGGAATTTCAAGATTGTTTATAATATCAGACTAGCAAAGAAAAACGGACTTTACCTATGGCCTTCCTGTTTAAATCTGCCCTAAGAAGATGCAGCGTCACTGTAATATTATAAAAAAGACGAGGAAATACTTGTACTAGTACAGTACGTACCATTAATTGATGTAATATATAAAACAAGAGCCATAAAATATAATATAAAAAAACAATCTTTTTTGAAGTCACGATTTCTGATAAAAACGACTCCCTCAAGTATCAAGTAATCTTATCTTGGATTTGTTTCTATCCTAACTTAAATATTATTTACAGTTCATCATAGTGGGTAATATTAGTCATTTAATTTGCGTTTGATTCGTGACTTGCCAGTCAATTTACATGCATTTGTTATTTTATTTCTACGCCTACTTTTTTTCACTACAAGACACTTAATAAATATCGATTAACGAGTGACAAAGAAGTTTCAAATTAATAATTCAAACAATAGTATTTGATTCTATCGGCAAAATCAACGCAAACTTATTTATGGTAATAAATGGTAATTAATTATGATGTTAGCTGTACTCTCTACCCGAGACACACCGAGATTAGCAGGGCGAGAATGTAGGTAGATAGATAGTAGCTCTTATCGTAGCCTCAGGCTATCGACTCGAAAACGTCACCTGGGCCTCTATTTTTGAATCACTCGCTTCAAGATGGCGAGTGATTTTCGTTCGAAGATGAATTAAAAGTCATATATTATATTCAAAAATAGAGGCCCAGGGGCCCAATTTTTGAATCACTCGCTTCGAAATGGCGAGTGATTTTCGTTCGACAACGAGTTTTTTTCTATGACTTTTAATTCATCTTCGAACGAAAATCACTCGCCATCTTGAAGCGAGTGATTCAAAAATAGAGCTCCTGGGCCTCTATTTTTGAATCACTCGCTTAAATATGGCGTGTGATAATTGTTTGAGAACAAATTAAAAATCTACGATAATCACGCGTATTATTGACGTAAGTACTTACAAAATTCGTTTTATAATTATTCTGTAAGATAAGTCTGCTTTGACGATGTTTTTTGTTTCTTTTCAACGTGAAGATGATTTACAATCCCTATTTGTAGGTAAATAAATAACAATATGTCTCACAGTATATCTCCGAGCTGTTTGTGTTTCGAAGCAATCAAAATATATTAAAAATGTTTATGTAAAGTATAAAAAATGGAAGGTAAGTATATTCGCTTACTTAACTATTGCCTATATACTTAAACTGTCTAAAGTGTTCATTATGAACCTTACCCCTAATTATGAAAATTTTGTCGCTTCGTGTTACTTTAGTGACTTGCCAGTCAATGTACAAGCATTTTTACTTATTTCGATATCTTACTTGGGTACCTTCTGCTTAACTTTTACCTTAACACAGTCTCACACGTTATTTAAGATTAAATAAGTCTAAAATAAACGTAACTTCCTGGTTATGATAACCTGACTTCAAAAAATATTCTCAAAATAAAATGAGACCTAATAAACTCTACTGTAGATATCATTTACAATAGTAAAAGATTAAATGATAAAAAGATATAGGATTCAATAGGTAAGTCGTACCTACAACTTTTTTACCTTTGTAAAAAAATGATGGGATATCATCTTAATTAAATTCCGGATAAAATCCACCTTGAAGTTAATTTCTCTGTGCCAGTCCAATATTGTAAACAATATTTATTTATTTATATTTGAAATAATATCAGTGAATAAAACTATTTAACTGTTTAATTTAAAAAGGTCAAAGTGTTCAACGATTAATTACTACGTATAAAGATTTTCCGTTTTGTGTTTATCTTATTTTAAAATTACTCATTTCGTTTAAAGGAATTTCAAGATTGTTTATAATATCAGACTAGCAAAGAAAAACGGACTTTACCTATGGCCTTCCTGTTTAAATCTGCCCTAAGAAGATGCAGCGTCACTGTAATATTATAAAAAAGACGAGGAAATACTTGTACTAGTACAGTACGTACCATTAATTGATGTAATATATAAAACAAGAGCCATAAAATATAATATAAAAAAACAATCTTTTTTGAAGTCACGATTTCTGATAAAAACGACTCCCTCAAGTATCAAGTAATCTTATCTTGGATTTGTTTCTATCCTAACTTAAATATTATTTACAGTTCATCATAGTGGGTAATATTAGTCATTTAATTTGCGTTTGATTCGTGACTTGCCAGTCAATTTACATGCATTTCTTATTTTATTACTACGCCTACTTTTTTTTCACTACAAAACAAGTATTAATATCGATGAACGAATGAGGAAAATAAAGTTTGAAATTAAATTTTTGACAATAGTATTTGAGTCTGTCGGCAAAATCGACGCAAACTTATTTATGGTAATAAATGTTAATAATGTTGTCAGCTGTACTCTCTAGCCAAGACATACCAAGATTAGCAGTGCGAGAGTGAAGATAGATAGATAGTAGCTCTTTTTATAGTAGCTTCGAGATCTCGGTCGGTTACTCTCTCCCTCGGTCTCGGTGTGTCTCGCAAGAGTGTACAGTCGTCATTTAAAAACATATTAACAAAATCTTAGTACTAAACTTTTAACTAATTAAACTTTAATATTAAATTGCAAAAAATAAAATAGAAGCATGAAATTACTGCATATGTACATAGCTATCTACATGCTACGACGTTCAGTTGCATGGAAATGTATAAGTAACCAAACGTAAATAAAATTAATTAGATATCATTACATGTCTTAGAGTGGAGTTCTATATTGGATTTTTTAATACAGGTTATTTTTAAAATTAGTCATATCATGAAGTGGCTATTTCGTGGAGTGGTTCGGAGTCATTTTAAAATACAGTTAAGGTCGGTTGCACCACCATACTAATTTAAACAAACTATAACCGTCAGGTTCGGTCTCTTCGTTTGACAGCTCGACGCTTTTATACAAAGATATAGTACGGATGGATGGTAGAACACAGCCTCGAACAAGAAGACTTAACTTTTAAGCTTGACAGAGCCTCGAACAAGTAGACTTTTAACTTTTATGCTTGATTGATTGCGGTTTGTTTCACTATGTCCTGATAAATAACCAGTAACGTTATCTGTGCATCACTTACTACGAAATCACGTTCCATGTTTAACTTATTCGTTGGTTAGTGCTTATTTGTCGATGGTGAAACAGGCCCTTAACACCATTACTGGTTCAAGGAAATTGACAATACGATTGTCATACGTCTCATAGTGCATTATATGCAATGCACGATGTATGAACTTTACTGTTCTTGGTGGTTAATAGTGTATTGTATGTCATGCACGGACGTACCGAACTAAATTATCAATGCACTGATGTAATTCATGGATAGTAAGTGTTAATCTATTTAACACGTTTTACTCTTTAGTAGGGGGAGTAGTAGTAATTTCGGTAGTTTTTGAGTTCCTTATACGCTTTTTCATGCAAATGAAATCATTTAACTTACGCACAAAATTGAAACACTAATCAGGTTTACCATTTTAGGCACCTGTGTCTACTGCTACTCAGGCCGTTTATTTATTATTAATGGAAATACCCTATTTACTGTATAGCATACTGCCTAACTTTTCATAATGTACAAATTTAATTTGTGTGTCTTAACAACATTTAAATTAAGTTCCTACCTTAATATTGAAGTTTAAGATAATCCTATATTTATAATCCGTCATAATTATAAACGACTGTATGTACTCCTTTTCGTAAAAAATAAAAAGAGTTTATAGTAATAAATAAACGAATATAACGTGCAGAAGAAATGCACACGAATAATTAATTGAAAGTAATAAAAACAAACTAATTAACTTCTAAAAAATAAAATAAAATAAAATAAAATCAAACTCATTTATTAAAATAACAAACATGGATAAAATAAACCTACGTACAATCACGATTTATAATTCTGCTTGATTAAATGTACACTTAAAGCCTAGACTTATCCTATTTTGAGGTGGATTTTCTTATGGTTGTAAATAGTATTGATGATGTTTTCGATTACATAGTATCTCATAAATTATCGATTTCAATCGAGTCATTGTTAAAATACTATGTAACCGCTAGAAAGGATTCCAGAGTAGAAATCATTTATTATTTTTATATTGAGTTTTACTCTAGAACCCTTTTTTAGCGTTTTTTTGCCTTATGGCTACTACAAAAAGAAACTCGTAACATATGATGAAAAACCCTAACTAGATTTTAATAATTTAGAATGATTTATAATATTTTTTTGATAAAAATAAACATAACTAAAACTCCGAAACAATATGGAATTATAAAATAACAACTAATGATTTACGATAAAAGAAACCAATCAAACAAGAATAAAAAAAAACATATTAAACCTTTTTCCTACACTACAAGTATTGTTAGTATTTGCACGGTATCAATACAAGGTTAGTAAACAAGGCGGATTGCCGACAAAATAACTATAATATACAAAGCTAGTGTAAATTAAACCTATTGAATGCTATTTATTAGACTGTAAAAGTTTTTTCATTTGAAAGCAAGTATTTTTTCATCTTCATAATTCGAAGATAATATTATTTTTACTTTAATAATGTAAGTTTTTTAACGGTTGCAATTTTAAAGGTATACAGGGTTACAAGTTAAGTCAACCGAAAACCTTTGTGGTAGTTCACATCAGTCCTGACCAATTTGACTATGGAAGCCCATATTCTAAACTTAACAGTTCTCAAGTTATCGTCCATCAAATTACTTTTATAGAAATCTCCAATTTTCGTCTATTGCTCCCTTTTCAGTGTTTTGGTTTTATTTTTTTAAAGAAATTCCCGCTTTTTTTCCTATTGCCCCCTTTTCCGTGTTTAGTTTTTGCTTTTTGTTTTAGTTTCATCAGTTCCGTCTGTACGTCCGCAGTCCAGCGAAGAGACCTTAAGTACTAGAAAAGTAAGTAGCGTCAAATTTCAGAAAAGATAGATACCTTGAGAACAGTTGTTTTGGATATGGGGTTCCATAGTCAAATCGACCAGGAATGTTGCAAAATACCACGTCCTAAAGAATTTAAGTCGAACAATCAGTAACCCTGTAAAAAGATTTTAAATTCGTTAATATTCAGCGAGAAACATTTTAAATAATTTTAAAATATAAAACTAAAAATATAAACGCAGTTTAACTGTAACGACTATTAGCCACGTAAATATAAAAAGTAAAGTAATAAATCAAAACTAAAACTAATAATTGAACGCAGGAAGTACAACTAAAACGAATAAATCCAGAATAATATCTTATCTTATAATTAGCTACAGTCGTAAAGAAATGTTATTGTAATTTATCGAGAATATTTTCATAATGAATGTGAAACGTTTTCGTGTGCCATACAAAAAAAATCCTATATTTCCAGATATATTAAACGCTTAAAATAGTTTGTTAAGAATCTTTTACCGAAACGATTTCAATTATTTTTAGCATGGGTAAATTTAAGTTCCAAAAATAATTAAAAACACATAAATTGCAGACACCCTTAAGTCGAACAATAAGAAGCAAATAAAAAATATATTAGCGGATTAAGGCATTTATTTGAAAGCATCATTAATTATTTACGAGATCTGATTTATTATTTGTGTTTTGTGTGTCACACTTACTTTCTAGCCATTCATCGTAACCTCGACTTTATTTCAAAATATTGAACTGAGCGATTTTAAATTGTAGCGTGTCCACGCTGTTCGCCCGTTAATAGGTTAACTATTTTTCAAATAAATTAAAAAAATTAACATATTATGCATTAAAAAAAATATTGGGGTGTCTGAAGATATGCGTCATTTCTGTTGTACAAACAATTTTTCAGCGAAATACTTTTGATAAATAGTGGAAACTTGAATTTTCATTATCTTTACGACTGTAATGAAAGATAACTTAAAAATAAAATAGTGTTTTTTTTTTAAAAAAAAAGTGTTTTTTTCAACAATGTTCTTTAGTACATCAACATTATAATTTGATATCGTGTATCATGCATGGGTCGATATTTGCATTTTCAATTAAAATATTTTTTTCAGAATTATTACATTGATGTACTCGATGGATGTCATAATTTTTATGGAAATTATTGAATTGAATGAGTGTTTTTTTTTAAAAAAATATATATAATTAATCGCAAATATTCATAGCACGAAATTTTCCAGTTCATATATTATTCAAAACTGTTTATTTATTTACGTTCAAATCAACACTGCCAATTTTTATTATCAAATTCATCAAGGCGTCATGTGCATATAAGAAAATGCTAATTTTTATCACTCCGTTGACGAGTCCATCTTGGGTGACTTTCATATAATAACACATTAATAAAAGCTTAACCTTCATATAAAATCGCTTAAATCTATGCTTTTCTTTAATATAAGTTATATTAAGATGAAACTCGGCCATATTATTCCATGTTAACTTTTTTCAAAAAAAAATTTTTTTTTACGGGAAACAAAAGGTTTCAATTGATGGCGATAGTATTTTTATACAAAGTTACGTTTAAAATATACTTTACAGTCGTGTTGTGTGATCGATAAAGCTTACATTAAATATTTTTAACATTTTAGTTCCATTAAATATTCAATACACTAAGTGTATACTTGTTATAGAATAAAAAGCACTGCCAAAATAGACTCTGTATTTTTAGATAAGATCCGAAAATAATTATACTCGAGAGTAAACATACTGATATTTTAGAATCGCACGCAATACAAAAATATTTACGTAGTTTATGATTTAGATTTTTATCCCTTTAGGAGTCCTTAATATATTAATGATATATTTATGGTAAATAGGTATTATATAATATTATTATTTTTACGTCCTATATCTATATTATATTATGGCTATTAGAATATATTTCATACATTCATGCTATAAGTCAACGGTTTTTTGTGCGTGCGTACATTACTTTTTTCAACATTTACAAGGGCTTCAATCTATTCATAATAACTACAATTAAAACTTATATTAAACATGGATCCTGACATTAAATGTCACATAAAACATTTATTATTTAAACATAAAATTATTATCCCTTTGGAATAGAACGACAAAAGCGAGATGTCACTAGCAGCAAACTGTGTGATAAAAAGAGATGGGTAGCAGAACCATTTTTGGCAGATGTCAAACAGTTCAGAGGCTTATGAAGGCTTGCTGAAAATTTCTCTCATTTGAGTTTTTGAAAATTTATGTGAAATTGTGTATAATTTGAAGAAATATTTCTGTTGAAACATGGTGACTTGATCGGTGATTGATTGTTGTTCAATACAGCGGAATAACCCAACAAATAATCATTCAACAGGTAAATTAGTCCAAAGCGAAGCCTCTTAATATACGACTTATATTTACCAATGCGCTTCAAATTTAAAGTACGCAGTTTGATTATTCTATTCTACAAACGTTAATTTACGTAAAAAGTAAAGACAGAATAACACAGGGAATGTATATATGAATATTTTATATAATGAAATAATATTTAGTTTTACACTAGAGCTGCATGTTCAATATTTTGTGTCGGCTGTTTATCATGCAGTAAACTAATATGTTTATCTTAGGAACATTGTTTTTAATCACCTGATCGAAAGGTTATCTCATTTAAAGCTCTTAATGTTACTTACTTATGTTAGTTACTGACATCTTAAATCGGTTTCGTTTGACAGCTTTTACTTGTCCTTCTATTCCGATAGGAATATTAATTTTATGTATTTAAAACACCAATATAGATTAGCTTAGCCTAATTTTATATGACTTAAAACTATCAAGAAGATGTAGAATAAATACAAAAATAACAATAGTAGAGTTTCGCGTAGAAAAAATATGATAAATATTAAGAGTTGGAAGTTACCAGGATTGTTTCAATAGTGTTAAATCTTAATTCAGCGTAAGTTATTTTTTTACTTTCAATCCAACTATGATCCCATGAATAGCATATTTCTTTACCCAAAGGTCGTCTCAAAGAAATCGCTTATAGCGATAAGACCGCCGTAGTTGTACATATTAGTGTTAAAATGGAAACTGTAAACTGATTTTGTAATGTGAAATTATTATTAGAGAGTCTAAATTAAAATGGTTTTTTGTTCCATGGTTTGGTTGGCGTTTGAGTGTGTTCCGGGGTTATAGGAACGTTGATATTTGGGGATAGGAGCATATTTAAAAAGGTTTGGCTTCTTCTTGTTTGACCACTCCCATCTCTTGCAACATGGCATCCATGCCTTCTGGAATGCGCCCTTGGTCTAACTCGAGATTCCATTTGTAAAACTGCAATTAAATTCAGTGTCAATTAAAAAAAACAGAGACCGTATTAAGGTACAATAACTTTATGACTCCAATAAATGTCTCATGGTTTCAGAAGTAATGACACTATTTTTTTTAAATATTATATTAATATATTTTTTTCTATCCCCAGTGTAAGTCTAGTCAGTTTTGAGACACCCTGTTTATAAAATACTTATGAGGCGATATACTTGCTGACTTAGCATGGTGTTGCCTTATATTAGGAGGTGAATGAGATCACGATACATACAATTTTAATTATAGGGTCTTTGTTGAAAGCTTGAACAAATTTCAGATGCCCGATACAAATCTGTCAGTTGCATTGACGATAATGTATTGAGAGACAGAAAAATAGATTCAAAGGATAGTTTTTTAGTAAAAACTGTTAGCGGTCGAGGCGAAGAAGATCAGCAAAACCTGGAGTGAGATCTAACGCGAATCTCATGACCGTAAAGATAGCGGAATGTTGTGGACACCATCTGCCCCATATAGGGGACATAGGATTGGTTCTAATCTTGTATAGTAAAATGTAGAAACTAATTAAATACCTTATCTAGCTCCTTCCTAAGCGTGAGCACAGCACGCTCGCGATCCGCGACCAGCTCTTCAAGATATTGGTATCGGAGCTTCTTCCGCGCACGGCACTCACGTGCCGATTGGCGGCTACGCTCTGAAAGTGAGGATTGGAAGTTAATAAACTTTAGTACTGAATCCGTAGTAAAACTACCCACGGCAGCCATAATTACAAGTGTGGATCTTTGTGCACGTTAAACCGTTGGTCCTGGATTATATCAGTTGATCTTAGTTATTAAGCCTAGTCAGACCATAAAGCCTTATCTGGATAATATTTGACAACAAGGCTGATCAACCACCTTGCAATAGACCCTCCACCAATCCGCACTGAGCCCGCTTGGTGAAGTATGGCAGTAGCTCGTACCATCTCATACTTGAGGTCATATATTTACTAATTTAGCACGATCTCTGAATAACCACCTAACTAATATTCACCCGGGTGATAATATCTGACAGCAAGAAATCTTGCCCTGGCAAAAACCCTTTCACCAATCCACACTGAGCAAGCGTGGTGGAGTACGCCAGTATCTCATACAATCCCATACTTGAGGTGAGATAGTAGTCGTTAAGCCTAGTGAAATGCCTTATGGGCGGGTTATACCTAATATCTGACAGCAAAGTTGGTATCTTGCCTTCCCAATAAAACTTCCACCAATCCGCACTGAGCATGCGTGGTGGAGTATTTTATTTATTTTATTTGGAAAACTACAGTATCTTAAGACTAGATTAAACACTAGATAAATAACTTAAAACCATTAACGTGTTATCACATATAAAACGATAATAAAAGCATTACATTCCATCTGCTACCGAACTAGGATAGATACCTATATTCTGTATTTCGGTAAACAGCGCGTCTCACCTCGTTTTTGCCTAAATATATAAATAGTAAAATATTTAGAAATAAATTACAAAAAAAACGGCCAAGTGCGAGTCTGACTCGCGCACTGAGGGTTACGTGCCAATTTTGACTGAATTTGGGAATCTACTTTCTTACACTTAGTAAAATCCACAACATTTTGTTAACAGCAAATATAACTTTGTTTTTCATAGTGTTTGTATGAAGTACAAAGTTATGTTTGCGGTTGATGAAAATGTGATATATCTCAAAAACTTCTCGTTCGATTCCGTTCGAACCATTTTTTGTTGAAAGTATTTGTTAAGATCTACATTACATATTTTTTTCAAAATTTACACTCGCTTAGTTTCGAAGTTAGATGGGGGAACGCCTATTTTACCACTTTGGAAGCGTCTAGCTATGAAACGTTAGACTTTAAAAGAAAATAGTTTTAGGAACCTCGGTGTCATTTTAAAAGACCTACCCATAGACACCCCACACGTATAGGTTTGATAAATTTATTTTGTTTTGTGTTTTAGTTTCATGTATGTGGAGCCCCCCCCCCCCCCCCCTTAAATATCATATTTTTTACATACATGTACAGTACTAGCCCTTATTACAACGGCATAAGACAGCGCAGTGTTTACCTTGACGTGCTGTTGTCCGTACATATTCTAAACTTAATTTTTTAAATGTTAGATAACAATTTGGTTTAATTGTCCTCTCTGTATGTAAGGTGTGAGTGAATGCGTGTATAGAATGACTTAGTATTTTTTTATGTTGTATTGTAGAAACAATCACGACTGTAATTCTTTTTGGAAATAAACATCAATATAAAAACTGACTGTGACAGAATATGACTTTAGCTCATACCACCTCATTTGAGAAAAGTATAACCAGCCAGCATTTTACAACTTTACTGACTTAAAGTCTCACCTAGCTTCGCCTTCATGTCCTGCTTATCCAGCTGCGCTTTCCTGCCGGGCCTGCGCCCGCGCTTGCCCCCCTCGCGCCTCTCCCCTCCCTCCCCGCCCGACGCTCCCACAGAACCGAAGATCCCGCCGAGGGACTCCTGGAATTATTTAAAAAATACGTTTAGTTAATAATTGGTAGTAAAAGGTATAACTGAGAATTATTTCATGAGACAAAAATATTTATATATTAGACGGAAAATCAAATAAAATAGTGAAATTCCTGTACGAGACAGAAGATGAAACAATAATACGTTTTTTGGGGGAACCATTGAGCTGCTGTTAACATCGGTACCATTTTTTTGCGATAACGACTGTCAATGTTTTTTTTTGAAATAACAGGCAAACAAATAAAAATGTCTTAGTATTATGATAAGTTTGCCTAAATTACATGTAAATTGGATTGCATATTTTTTTGTTCATGTGGCTGCCTATACTTAAAATACTTATCGTTGTTTCTATATTCTCTTAAAAGACTTTACTGTACTTATACTAGTTTAGATACAATACATAAAAATGTACTACTGTTATATTATAAAGTACATTTGACGTTCATAAGTGGCATGTTGTGTCCTAAATTGAATAAACAATATTTGAATTTGAATTTGAAAGGATCTTTTGAGTTTAGAAGGTGGAGACCTGGTGTCATGTATCACAGATTGTCTCAATCCATAGCAAGCACCAGTCTTCACAAAAAAATATCTGTAACACCATTCATATAACCTAACTATTAAAATTATGTAAAACTTTTTGTGAATAAATATTTTTTATTAATTTAAAAATTCCGTAGTTTCATCATCAAAAAGCCTGTCAATCAAAAAGCTGGTCTCAAGAATCACAAAGAAAACGACGCGATTGTATTGTAATTTTGTCAAGCCGAGTCGTATATAGCCGTTGAGTTTACTAGCAAACCACCTTGTGATTAAGCGCCGTCTCAGCTCCAAGGCGAGATAAGTCCACAGGTTCATTCACACTGCAACCTCATTGGAAACGCATAATACAAACATTTCTGAAGTGCATTTACTTGCTTGGACAAAAAGACCTCTCTCCAAAAGAACTTAGAGTCCGTATTGAATTGACTAATGTAAGCGTTCAGATTCAATTGATGAGGTCCTGCTTATGCTGTGATGTCATCAGATCACCTCCACATTATGAACGTTTTGTTTTTTCTTTTACAAAAACGAACTCTTTACTTATTAAAGCATGGCACAAACTTTTAATTGGGAGAGAGTAATATTTTATACCTAGACTTATAAACACATTCGTAAATTCAAAGCCGTGTCGGAAAATTGTTGAAACGATTTTACATAATAAAACAACAATCAACTGTGAAAAGTTCCATTGTATATTGCAAAAGTACCGTGAAAGGCAAAGCATAAGGTCGATCACAGTAAAGGAAAGGGATAGTAACGCAACTCGAAACAAAAAACGAAAACGAAACGATCATCATTTCCTATTTGTTTATTTTATTTATTTTGATAGTAATGGAAGCAAGTAGGTTCCAATTAAAAGCTTTAAAAAAATAGTCTCTTTTTTAACTTGACTATGTTCAAAAAAGTATATTGTCAGTCAAAGTAAATAAAGTCATAATTTATTTAATACTGTTAGGTATTTCCGCAGTTGTTTACAATCTAACCACAATTATCAAGGTGATAGGAAGAACAGGGCATTACATATACAAACTGCGCAACGGATTAAGGTCACATCAGGACAACCAGGACAAACTTTAACTGCGCAATAGCCAATATCAGGTTTTTTGTGGTTGGAGTATTCGATCGGAGCGATGCTTAGCATGTAGATACCTTAAATAGGCCACTGTGCAAAAATATTTTTAATACAAATGATAAGACTTTTAGAGTAGGTTATAAATAATATTTGTCTAGTTAGTGCGGCAAATCTGATGGATTTTATGAATTCAGAATGATGGATGATTGATGAAATGATGAATGAATATTTTCAGATTTGTATTTTTTTAATTTTTTAGAACAACTAATTACGTGAGTTTTAATTTTAACTACCATTGACGCGATGACTTTTTTAATGTTATCTTAAAATAAACTTATTGCTCGCTCTACAAAATAAATGCCTCTATCATCCAAATAGGGCAATAGGGACACTGTGGCACTAATCTAAAATCTAAAGCACGCTTGGTTTTACGGCGTCGCCGCTCCTCCGAGGTCTCGGGTTCAATCCCCGGTCGGGTCAATGTATGAATCATATTTTTTTATATTGTCTCGAGTCTGGGTCTTGTGGTACCACCGTTGTGTCCGATTTCCATATCACAAGTGCATTGAATTAAAGTAAATTATTTTTTCTTTTTTTTTTTAAATCAGGGATGCTTTCCAGTAAGATTTCCTGTATTTTTCCTCTCTTTCAATGCATAACATCAATTACCGGCACTGATTCGTCATCGCTGCGCTCACGCAGGTCGCGGCCGGCGCGGGCGCAACAAAACCAACGGTTTCTAGGTCGCGGGTCGGCGGTGCATTTATATTTAACGACGGATCCACTTCTCCGCATCGCTCCGTCTTTCACTATGGGATTTGGATTCAATCGCATAATGAAATAAATTTTGTTGTATGCCGGTTGACGCAAAATATTCAGAGCACTTTTTAAATTTCCAAAGATGCTGTAGTGTATCAATGAATTATTATTTTCAATTTGCAATAATAAATTAGCTGCTTTTTAAACTAAAGTCATTAAAAAGTCTAAAATAAGGAATTAGATTACGGAGAAAGAAAATCCAATTGAAGTCGGTTCTTGGATATAATATCAGGTTTGACGGACAACTACGCACAAGTCCTAAAGATTACTGCGCGGCAGTACGTTTGAACGTGAAATATATGACGTAAAATATTATTTCCAGAAGTTAGTATATAAAGTAAACTACAACTGCTTTCATAACCTTAAGGCGCTACCTGGATTTTTACCGCGCACACTAGCGCCACTTTACCAGAAAAATCATAAGTCGTTAAATAAAAGACCAATCAAAAATCCGGTAGATACGATTGTAGCTCTGATTATGTGGTTTAGATACAATGTTTAAGTTCCAATAAAACAGAGTTATCTGCAGTTACAGTTAGAAAAATTGCTAAAAGTGGCCACATTTAGCAGTTTTTCTAACTCTTACTACAGTAAACTACTTTAGAAACAATTCAACGTACTAAATAAACTATAGAACTTGTACTACAATCGTATCTACCAGATTTTTGATTGGTCTTATATTTAACGAGTTATGATTTTTCTACTAAAGTGGCGCTAGTGTGCGCGTAAAAAATCCGGGTAGCCCCTTAAGCTTGGCAGTAACTTAATTTACATGCAGACATACATCCCAATAATACAGAAATTAATATAAAAATGGCTTCATCAAAAGTTTACATACCAGAATAGAGTTCCGCCAATTAATTATAAATTGGTAATAAGCAGCAATAGCGAGTAAAACAAAATCCATTATATCCAGGCTGCAGGGTAATGTATGTTTCGGGGTTCTCAGGGGTAGGGGGTAGTTATGCAACGCGCAGTTGCAACGCAAACAGCGTTACAGGATCAAACGATGGAAGGGGGCAGGCCTCAATGCCACTCCTTGGGGCACACCCACGTTAAAAATGAAACGCAATTTCTTATCACTATGACTAATGCTAAAGTTTAAAACGCACCGTATGAAACCAACATTGAGGTACATGATAATGATATATTTGAAACCCAAACGGTTATGCTAGAAGGTTCTACAGTCAAGACTATAGAAATCGTACTTATTGGAGAACAAAGGGATTACCATTTTCTTTGATCATTAAGCGCAAGAGTAAACTATATAAACAGACACATACAATATCATTGTATTGTCAAAGGCCATGTCGCCACATAGGCGAAGAAACGTTGTATACATACAAGTTTAACTGTAGATAACATGTCGTGTGGTATTGCGTTGTTCGCTACTTTTAAGGTTTAATGGTGATCCTATTACAGCTATAAGGGTAGCAATATCAATACAATATACGGAATTACCAGATAAGTTTCTTGGTCTGTTTATGGGTCAAAAGGCCTTGCTCTTTGTATAAAATAATTAAAAGTTCATTATTTACAGTTGAACGGAACCTGTTGCTTTGAAGCATGCTTTTGAATTTCATTCACAGGTATTTTTACAATAGGTATCAGATGTAAGTTAATAATGGAATTACAAAAGTGAAAAATGCAAACCGTAGGCATGAAAATACCTATGAGATGTTTTGGTTGCAATGGATGGTTTGGTTTTTGTTGCAAACATAAAATATAGTGTGGCCAATTAGAAAGAACTTTCAAGCACTTTGACTCTTTCCTTATTCTGCTAGAGATTACATAACTAACCAGTGAATTTTCCTTTGTGCTCATAATCTTTCAAATGAGCAAACAAATTATGTTTTCGAAAAAGTGAATGCAACTGACCTTCTTAGCCTTGGAATGCACTGGCAGCTTGCACCTCATTGCTTTTGATGCAAAAACTTTAGTGACTTTACAAAGCAGATAGAGAACTGAGCGCAACGAAAGCCCTGGGCAAATCAATATAGGGCACCTGTAATAAATCAATACCTAGGAAGTGCAATACGCAGTCGTGCACCCCCACTGAAACATACATATGTATGCACCTGCACACACCATGACCTAACAATCAAAAGCTCGTAAACCTATTGCATTTATCAGTTATTAGACATTACAATATTAGCATAAAATGCATAAATATACAGCTGCAACATTGTTAAGTGCAGTAACAGACATAAATACGCAGTTTCTCGGTTAGCAACACACAGCCGGCGATACCGTCGTACTGCGTCGTTCGCTCGCGTCAAGCGATGCTTATTTTTTGCGGCGTAGTAACTATCAATTTCTAACCTAAAATAAATTACGTTCATCTAGGCTAGAGCTTTCAGATCTTCCATAACTACTACCGGTCACTACGTTCAGGTAAACTGGATGGGATTTCTCACAAGATTCTTATAAGAATTTGGTAAAAACTCACGTTTTTGTGCGATAATCGCAGCGCCGTGTCCGTCCTACCGGCAGCCCCGACACACACTGCGTGCGCAGCCGAGGCGCGAAGGGAACGGCCGCGAACACTCTTCTTTTTTTAAAAACAACTTTTCGTAGCGACAGTATTTTGCGAGGGTTTGCAGACTGGCTGCATCGAATAGTGACTTAAGACACGCAAGCGGCAGAGCTTGTTGTGCTCTCCCCACCTTGGGCAAAGTGACCTTATCGTTTGACTGCACTCGGCAACAGTGCATTTTAAAGACGCATAAGTGCGTCTTTAAAATGCGTCGTAGTTGCAGGCGAAGGAGGCAGTTTTAGCATACAACCGGAAGAGTTATTATCTTGTTTTCACAACGGCTCTATATCAGAGATGAAGCAACTTAAAAGTAAACAACAATTTCGTAATCATAAAAAGGAACTTCAAAATACTGCAAGCGCAAATCTGTTACATCTGACGATGCATAAATATTTCAGGAGGCTGTAAAACTTTTAAAAGTGACAGAACTTAAGAACTCTTATTGAAGATCAAACATAGGTACATAATGAGCAAAGAAACCTTACCCTTCTTACTAAGTTTGTAACAAGTTAAAATAAAAAGCAAAGCTTGTTTTAAATTTACACAACGATCTTAAAGGTACTCGTATGATCTGGAAGTTTTTGTTTCTGTTCGTGCTAAAGACAAATTAAAAAAAAACAGTGAACACTTCACAACAAAAATGCACAAAACAAAATTTTAAGTGATTATCTTTAATAGAATATAATGCCTTTACTTAATGTCAACGAACATGTGGTAGCCTTGAGACCATCCATTCATAGAAACATCTGTAGTTATGATAATCAGCTTGTTCATTATATTAACTAACATTGCTTGTAACATACAAAATTAATTGCTAATAAAAGTAAGCCTATAAAACTTTCAATTTATAAACAAACTTACAAGATTCCTCGATTGTAGCTATTGCACTTGTTTCTCTAATAGTCGTAACAAAGTTCACTGTGACGAAAATAGGTGACAATTTTTTTTGGAACTTTTTAACAACATCAGTAATTTGGAAAACAAGTTACTGTTAGCTATGCACACAATTGTGGCACTTGCAGGTCACGAAGCACACTAAATTTAACGGTGGTTTTATGTATTTTTGGATCAATATTGTTTTCTTAAATTTGAATTAAAATGCGTATGCAGTGCGTTCTCTGATCAAGAAGAGTTCGTACTGGATAACTTCCATGTAGTGCGCAGGAGCTTTCCCAAGGCTTGAATAGTTGCGCAGATTTTCAATGCGTCGCAAAAGTGAAATGTACTTGTTACGCCACGATTGCAACTCTGAGTGTTATATTAGGATAGAGGACTAAGGCTGCCTTTCTAATACCCACAGTGAACTGCTAGATAGGAAAGTATCGGTTTATTTACAGATTCACCAAAATTAAAAATAATATCCGTAATTTGATGCAAGCATACAAATCATCAGGTGGTGAAGAGATGGGAGGAAAGCAAGCAGATGGTAGAAAATAATTTAGGAAGGGTCGAGCTTTTAACTCAATGAACGAAGACATCTGTTAAGCAGATACTTAGGTACGTAATTTAACTAGTTTTAGTGGAAAAGTAGCGAAAGAATAACCAACCGATCGCAGCATTCTCAAGTCAAACTAATAAATGGCACAGCTAGAATACTGGTTTTCAGTTTTAAGAGGTTTTGCATGGTTATGTTCCATGAGAAATCCCTCCAGATCAATTGCTAATTGCGTTCTTATAGCCGTATAAACTACCTAGGAGTGATCCCGATTTTTGCGGATTCAAAGCTTGGTGTAAGGCAAATATGTTTAACAAAAGACAACACACTAACATTTTTGGTTAATTTAACTGCCTCGGTGGCGGAGCGGTAGGAGGGTTGCAGGTTTAAAGCGGCTGCGCCAGAGGTCCCGGGTTCGATCCCCGGGTCAGGCCAATAATATACACAGTCTGGCCATAAATACTGTTACAATTAAAAATAAGAAAGATATTACATTTGAAATTGGAATCTATCATTTTATACGATTGCTTATTGTGTTTTCGAATTTGGCGCCAATACATTTTATAATATTTTGCGAAATTAAAATGGAGTGGGGTGATAAAGAGAACCGAATCGCTATGATTGCATAACACTAAATTGGTATGGAGCTAAATGCATTTTTTAAAACTCTCCATACGCTTGGTATTAATCAAATGTTTGTGTACCGGGCTATCAATAGGTACAATGAGACCTCTAATGTTTGTGACAGAAAAAGATCTGGCCGTCCACGTAGTGTTCGTACGAAAAAGGTGGTCAAAACAGTAAGGGTAAGAATTCGCAGAAATCCTGTCCGAAAGCAAAAGATTTTATCTCGAGAGATGAAGATAGCACCCAGAACAATGTCGCGTATTTTAAAAGATGACTTAGGACTTGCAGCCTATGAAAGACGCACTGGTTATTTATTAACTGATAATTTCAAAAAGAATAGGGTGGTATAATCGAAAAAACTACTGAAGCGGTACGTACGCAAAGGGAGGTCACAGAAAAAAAAATTACGGATGAGAAAATCTTTACAATTGAGCAACATATTTTAACAAACAAAATGACCGTATATATGCTCAAACCTCTAACCCATATATGCTCAGAACTCATATTTTTTTGTTATCTTAAATGACACCCAATTTGAAAACGAAACAATTAAGGAGCTTTCGTTGAAGGTTATTGCTTTCTACGTTTCGCTCGAAAAGTTCATTTTACCGCCAGTCATATTTAGGATTTTGTGCTCTCTTCAAATTGTGACTGAAAGTTTTGTCTATCCTAGCCTATTTGTTTAACTATTATACAGTGCAAGTTGTGACTTGATTTCGGCGTGCAAAAAACATGGTACTTCCTCGGAAAAAGTAAGTAAATATTTAAAATACTCAAATTTAAAGGTTTTCTATATTTAACAATAAGGTTAGAAACATATAGTATATGTGTATATGAATCAAGTCATTGTAACGTAAAAAATATTGTATTTGGATATCTAAAAACTAGATAAATGGACGGTGTTTCGAAAACGATGCAATGGGAAAATATACTGCATGTGTACTAAAAAAACTTTTTTATATTTCAGAAGAAGCAACCCGTTGACCAATGAAATAGTGGATATTGTTAATAATTTTCTACTCGGATGACGAAGTCACAGGTTTAGATATCTATATTGACCCCCCCGTCCCGTCAGATGCAGATGCTGGCGATAAGACAAAATGTAAGTTTTAAATTTTTTTTGGGCAGACCACTTCTGGCATTAGCCGAACTTGTACTTCACGGTGTTATTGACGATGATGATGGTGAGTTCGACGAAGAAGGTGATCATCCGCTTTCAGAGTTCCAAACTACACAAGACCCAATATCGGAAATATCAAGTCAACCACGACGGCCACAAACCTCTGCGAACAGCAAAAAGATACTCAGCTACACAAAAAGCAAGAGTCGAAGTACCATAATCTAATATAGTATATCAATACAATGGCTTCATAAGAGGAGTTGATCGTTAAAATGCAAATACAGTATTGCAATCAGAGGCAAAAAGTGGTACATTCCAAAAGTTTTTTGGCTTATTGATGTAGCTGTAAACAATGCAACACTCACAGCGGCGTAGCTACCTAGGGGCTAGGCGGGGCAGTGCCCCGGGGCCCTCAAGCTCAGGGGGTACTCGAATCCTTACCAGAAATCTCGATCGAACTAAACTTTTGAAAAATTCTCCCATTTTCAAAATAAATATGACAGGTTGCAACACAACTTTAATCATGGCAACTCAGTTGAGAGAATTTCGAAAGTTATACTAGGTATAACTTTAACAGAAAGAAAGTTGGCAGTGTTGTCTATTTGACGGATAGCGATATGTGCGTTTTATTGTGAATTCAAGTCAAGATTTTTTTCGAGAACTTTAAAAAAAATAATGCTGTATCAGGACTAAGTAAGCTAATGTTAATAAACTTTTTAATACTGGTCAATATAGTGGTTCAATTTTATTTGATTTTAGTACCACTCATATTGATGTCTGTTACGTCAATCAATCATGTCAAATCTATGGATTAATTAACTCAAGCATGGACTGTTCACCAATTATGTAAGGAAATAATGAGCAAATATGGAGTGCTAGAATGCGACCTAACGAAAGTATTTACAGCAATGTTATTATTCATTACAATTCCTGTTACTTCTGTAGCAGCTGAAAGGTCTAGAATGTGTTTAACACTCACAGTGTCACATTTTATATTCATAAAGATGAAATAAGAAACCAATAATTTGCGCACGCGCGGGACTCGAACCAACAACCTCTTGGCTGACCGGGCCAAACGCCGGGAAAAGCATGGTAACTCAATTGGTAAGAGCGTTTGGCCCGGTCAGCCAAGAGGTTGCTGGTTCAAGTCCCGCTCGTACGCAAATTTTTGGTTTCTTATTTCATCTATAGCTGAAAGGTCATTAGCAAATAAAAATAATAATAAAAAATAAGAAAAGTGTGGGCCAAACATGACTCCGACATTTATCGCTAATAGCAATTGAAAACAAAACCGCATCAAGCCTGGATTTAACTGAAGTCAATAGTCATTGATACTTTTGCGAAAACTAAAGCTAGGAAAAGATTGTAAATAAAATTATTATTTAGTCAGTTGGTAGACCCGACCAATATATAATAAACCCTTAAATCTTTTCTATTTCGTTTTATTGCTCAATACCTGCACCAAGTATTAACTTGTTATTTATGTTGTTATTGTTTAATATTGGGCCGGGCACATAGCGCGAAGAACTGATGGCCATTGGGGCCGGAAGTTCTAGATTGGAGACCCTTCGACCAAAGACGCAGCGTAGGACGTCCACCAACAAGATTGACAGACGACCTTAACCTATTAACCGCCGGACGTCCAGCCCAAAAAACGTGCCCCTAGCGCCGGACACTTATTTTAGAACTCCCACAGTAGTGGTGGGAAATAACTTCACGATAGCAATTTTTGGCAGTATAAAAACTATTTTTAAATAATCAAAAGTATGTTTTATGGTAAAATATTAAATTCTGAAACCAAAAATCGTCGTTTAACTTTTTATTAAGTTATATTAATACTTTATTTTAAAACAACAAACAAAGTTTAGGCTGTAAAGTAGTATTTTGCAAATATTTAAAAATATCGATGATTCAAGCCCTAATGTAACCTTGAATTCACAAACTGTCGGATATATCTGACTGTGGCTCTGTGATTCAAGGTAATACTTTTATTTTTAGTGATGTGCATGTCTCGATATTGCAGAAACTTTTTTCAGCTGGTCAATCACATACCTTTTTTACGTAATTTGTTTAGTTGAAATTTAATTGTTGAATATCGTAAAAGCATAATTTAATTATAAAATTATTTTTCAATAATCATTGACATAAAAATATTGGTATATTTTTATAATTTAAAGGATGAATTGAACAAAGGATCTATCGACCAGTGTTCTTTGATGCACGCACGAACACGGGGCAATTTTTTTTAAGTTTACACACACAACTAGCGATTTTATTATTTCGGGAAATAAGCATGATAATACTTCCATAATATCAATCAACATCACATACCTACACAATATAGCATAATTGATACGTGGCCCAAGGAAGTGATAATCTAAAAATTGATATTTAAAAAAACCATCATCTAAAAACTGAAATTAATAGGTGCCTACGAGTATGACATACCTGCACTTGGTCTAACTCTAAATCATCATCCGACTCGAAATATGTCATTTCCCTCCCAGCCTTCCAAAATTCTAATTAATTATCTTTCACTGACATGCTTAACGTACCTACCTTATTATAAACAAATTACTAATGATCACAAATTAATATAGACATGTCGATAAAATTATCAACTTACCCTCACTTTGTTAATATTTTTGCCGCCTGTGACGTCATAAGCGGACGGATATATCCGACTCCGGCGTTGGCGCAGTAGTTTATTATTTGTAACAATAGTGATGTCACATCACCAATAACACTTGAATGTTAATTTGATGATTTTGTGATAAAATCAGCATTTTTATACTTAAAACCAATAAAGTAATGACAGAATAGAATTGCCAATATGATTGACTTATTTCTATCATGAACAACACATACATATTGAAAATATCTCACTTTCTGAAAAATATATACACAATTTTACCACAACACTACTGTCGGATATATACGACTGCGGCGTTTCAACTATAAGTAAATCACTAATTGAGCAGCCTTTGCGATGTTAATGTTTGTTGATATTTTTTAGATCATATTGTTAATAAGAAGGCTAGAGCATTTCATAAAACGAACGTGTATACGTTTTATTTTATTTATTTATTTTCGAGATATTTTTTCAGTCAATAGTTTGAATAAAATTAGACGAGAAAGTTGCAGTCGGATTTTTCCGACTGTGGCGGTTATGACCCGAATTCTTGCTGTCGGAATAATACGACTGCGGCGGTTAATGGGTTAAAAATATCGCAGGATCAAACTGGATGCAGACCGCTAGTGATCGGTCGCTGTGGAAAAACGTGGGGGAGGCCTATGTTCAGCAGTGGACGTCCTTTGGCTGATAATGATGATGATTGTTTAATATTTTTATTACCTGCCCTGCAATGCACGAAAAAGAGCTGATGATAAAGTAGCTTAGCATTTTTTATGTATTTGTATATTTTTACTTGATAAAACCTAACCAGTTTAGATAGTAGTGGGGTCCCATTTTTTGATTTGCCCCAGGGCCCTTGGTTACCTAACTATGCCACTGAACACTCATCGCACGAGAGTTTCGTATCCATACGTAGACACGCTGGACTTTTGGCGTTTCGAACTTTACTCCAAAAGTCATTGATAACCAGCGGCCAGGTCCTTCTAAACGGATTTTAGCACTGTTCCTCACTCAGTGCGAAAAGAAATGCAGAGCACATGATCGGCAGACCCTCAAGCAGATTCCGATGTGCTCATTATAAAAGTCTGTCAGTTCTTCGTATCAAAAGTGTCAGGTTAACTTACATGCGAAATGTTTTATTGCATTTCATTTTTATTTTTTAAGAGTAAGGCTTCCTTAATGTTTTCTTAATTTAAGAGTGTTAAATATTATGTAAATTTAGAATAAATAATTATAAAAATGTTGTTGTTTATTTACTTGGAAAATGTGCGAAAGATGCCCAATGTTTCATTTTCGAACATTTCAAAAAAATATACATAACCAACACCTACTTTCATTAAACAAGTTATAGCGTTGATCTATACTAATATTATAAAGCTGAAGAGTTTGTTTGTTTGTTTGTTTGTTTGTTTGTTTGAACGCGCTAATCTCAAAAACTACTGGCCCGATTTGAAAATTTTTTTTTACGTTGGATAGTCCATTTATCGAGGAAGGCTTTAGGCTATATAACATAAAGATACGACTCATAAGACCACAGCAGAAATGAAAAATGTTGCGAAAACGGGAGAAAGATATTCCTTTTGAGAGCTTCCGCTGCATACGCTGCGGAAACCGCTTAAGTTACACAAAAATCATGTATGACAGGATTGTTCAGCATTAAAAGTTCTATAATAAAGTCTGCGACAGCATATGTCTATCTTTTATGGTTGACTTACTACAACCTTTTTTATGTTAATAAATTTGTAAAAAAATAATGCATTATTTTTAGAGGTGTATTATACACACAGGTATTTATTCTTATCAAAATAAATACATTCATCATCACGAGCATTTCATTTAGAACCAAGTTGCCCTTTATATCATTTGATTTCAATAAATATCTTAGGAGCTATCACAGTTTTAACATAACTCCGCACCAAAATAATGTTCGCAGCTTAAGTACAACGTGCGCTTGCGCTAATATATTAAGCCGAAGAGTTTGTTTGTTTGAACGCGCTCATCTCAGGAACTGCTGGACCGATTTGAAAAAATATTTCTGTGTTGGATAGCTTATTTATCGAGAAAGGCTTTAGGATATTAAACATGACGCTGCGACGGGAGGGGAGGGAGCAAACTCAAAACGCGCGGACGAAGTCGCGGGGGACCGCTAGTAATTATCTATTAGGACCAACATATCCAAAATTTACGAAAATCGGAAGTCCAAAATAGTTCTGGGCAGGTAAGGAGGTATTTCGTTTTCGAATCAAGGGGCATATATGGGCTAAGAAAGCTTCCCAATTAGTCGGCAGAATGCAACGTGGGCATTACCCGACTTCAGTGATGGTTTGGTGAGGTGATAGCTATGAAGGAGTGACTGAGCCATATTTTTGTGAAAAACGTATCAAAACATTGGCACAAACACTTATGCCAATGTTATGATACCTTTTTCACAAAAATATGGCTCAGTCACTAACCAAGATACCATTCTTGAGAAGGTAGTTAAGCCCCTTAACAACACCATGTTCAATAACTAAGCATGGTCCTTCCAACAATACTCGGCGCCGGGTCATAAAGCTCGGTCCACGCAGTCTTGATTAGAAGCGAACGTTTCGGACTTCATCAGAGCTGAAGACTGGCCGTCGTCTAGTACCGATCTTAATCCGCTGGATTATGATTTATGGTCAGTTTTAGAGAGTACGGCTTGCTCTAAACGCCATGATAATTTGGAGTCCCTAAAACAATCCATACGATTGGCAGTGAAGAATTTTCCCATGGAAACAGTGCGTGCTTCTATTGATAACTGGCCTAAACGTTTAAAGGACTGTATTGCAGCCAATGGAGACCACTTCGAATAAGCTATCAATATTTTATATTGTTTTATATTTATGTATAAAACTAACACACTGTAAAAGTAATAAATATTATTTGCATTTAAAAAAAAATTCTTTGTGACAATATTTATGGCAAGACTAGGTAGGTATACCTGAGTTTTTCTGTTCAGAAATTCTTAGGGTAGCCCGGAGTTTGGGAATTGGCGGTGTTTTACTCCAGCGCCTCGGAAAAGCACGTAAAGTTGTTGGTCCTGCGCCTGATCTCTCTTCGGTCGTGTTAGATTGCTGTTCCATCGGAGTATGGGAGTGAAAGGAATAGAGAGTGCACCTGTGTTTGCGCACACGCGTGCACTATCATATCCCGCGCTGTCAGTTAGTCGTTGTGACTGGCAACCGTAGTCGAAATCGGCTAGGCGGACTATTATTATAGTTGGTCTGTTAAGTCTGCAGGCAGGTAAGACCCCTGAACATGCATTTGCTGGTATTATTTAATGACACTTGAAACAAGGATAAGTGATAGACAGAGTAAACAAAAATCATTATCGATTAGGTAAGAGCATCACACTTTATCAGTTGTTATTGCGTTGTTATCTGGCCCAAATAACAGCAAAGTCACCAGTAGCAAAACACCCGAGTATTTGACCATATCCTCCTAGCTTTATGGATTTTATTAAATAACGAGTGGTGTAGTGTATGGTGAAATCGTAGGCTTCTCAGATCTAACAAATGGCTCTGAAATATTTCCCTTTTTTAAAGACCTCCCCGTGGAGGATTGGTTAGCACGCCGATTGTCAAAGTCGGCATAAAATAGGTCCCGCGTTCTACAAATGTTGTTAGGGTACCACCGCTGTTTCTGATTTTCTGAGACCCGAGACAATATAGAAAATTTCTATATCAACCCGACCGGAAATCGAACCCGGGACCTCGGAGCGGCGACGCTTAGAATCCCAGCGTGCTTATAGCCACCACGGTGGTCATCAAGTTGCTTTTTACAAGTGCAATATAAAATTGAAAAAATATTGTTAACAATAACAATATTCGACACGCACAGGAAAAAGGACAAAACTTAATAAATAAATTACGTAGTCTTGCAGATGATTTACTCACCTAATCTGACTTGTAGCTAGCCATATTTTATGAATTGTAATTTAGCCGCTCAAAGAACGCTATTTCGACGTTTTAAATTTTTACTTGAAATATATATATATATTTTTTTTGAATAAGTAAAGGAAAATTTTCAACATCAGGAAGTTTGAAATACTTTTCATGTAAATGAACTTGAAAATAATTTGGACCATAGTTTAAGGGCTTTGGTGGCTTTTATTAATGTAGAGATGATTACTTAGCTGGTCTGTTATATAGTTTGTAAGATTTTTGTAATAGCTTGCGGTTGCAAGAAAAACATTAGGGAGGTCTTTTTTCCAGCAATTGCTGTCCTGACTGATTGTGATAATAAATGATGATGGTGAAAATATTCCAGTTGTAAAAAAACGAGGTAAAAAATACCATAACAAAACTTCTTACCATTTTAAGTTTTTTGTTTTCTAATAGGTTTAGTTTACCAGACATCAGTCTGGTAAGTCATCCTCTTATCACATTGAAGTTGCTTGCTACTTGCGCCATCTATTATTTTCCACGAGTACCAACTACTTTGAATAATACTAATAAGTAAAGTTGCTTGAAAACGGCATGACGGCATTCAGTTCTTTTTAGAAAAGGCATATTTATAATTTTACTATGTAACAAGTGGGCAAGGACCGCTCAAAAGAGAGAAAGCAGATAAATTCACAATCCACCTTGAAAAAGTATTATTTCCCAACGCAGTACATCCAGGCATGGACTGCACTGAAATAGATACCATACTACAGAAACCCTTTAAGCTTGATTTCGCACTTAAACTGGTGACACTACAGAAAATTTATAGAACTATTAATAACTTGAAGAACAAGAAAGCTCCAGAGACTCCTTGCTCCATAGACTACTCTGTGCAATCATCAAGAATTTAGTGATACCAGACCATCAATTTGGAGTAAGACCAGAGCATGGGACATTTGAGCAAATACCTACACCAAATCTGCAAGGACATGTTACAAATGCAAAAACAACTAGTATACTACTACATAACTGTTTTTTTTGCATGCAGACGCTCACAGATCAAAAGGCCACTGGCGGTCGCATAAACAAAAGCATAACAAAAGACTGTTAATAAACACATCTGTAAGGAATTATGGTACTAGTAATTTTCTAATTATACCATGGACTGGAGTGTCCAAAGGAAAGGAAAGGATAACATTTTAAGATTTTCTTAATCCTCAGAAGATTATTTTTATTGCAGTAATACAACCCTCTCTGCATCCTCTCAGAACAGTTATAAAATAAGTTTTTGAAGGTTCATGGCAACTTAATAAAAGATTTAAAAAAAATTGTATGTTAGTAGGTAAGTTCTTATAGTAGATACATAAAACATAAACACTGTCAACAAAATTTCTTAAACCTGATTAGATGATGTTCCCCATTTTCTAAATATAAAGAAAAAAATATAACCTTTAAAAATACATAGGTAATCTATTCTTCACAAAAATTCCTGATTTGTACTAAATAAGATAACAATAATGATTGAAAATGATTTACTAATGCAAACGACCTTGAAGTAACTAAGAACCTACCTACTACAAAACAAAATCTTACACACCCTAAAAAGGATCACTTATTCGTGCTATTAAATTGTCCCATAATCTGACGAAATCAATCTTAAAGTTGTGCAATAAGACCTCGATTACAACCAATATATGTTATAGTGGAATGTATGCTACAGGTCGTCATCGTGCCACATTCATTAACGACTAGGATAGGATTTCGATATATTGATTGATATTTTCCCATTGTAAAATATAGATTTAGCGTTCTCATTACATCACAATATCACTGCATACGGGATAATGAAATATCTGTCATCAACACATGGGTACAAGGGCTATAAATAGAAGTAAACAGACTAAATGTTTAAAGCAAATCTGGCAAAACAAAGAAAATTAGAACTTACGGTCTGCGATTCCTCTTCTAAGACAGCCATCGTCTCGAAATCGATATTCATTTTTGAAAACCCACGCGCGTGTTCTTCAGCACAAAAACCTGTGAGGAAATACTAAAATGCGAAACAAGCAAGTAGGAAATTAGATAAAATTGTCTGAAGTCAAGGTATTTGTTTACAAACTGACAAGGTCATTTGATTTGACATATTTTGGTATTTTTTTTTAATTTTTTTATTTTAAAAGTTTAACGTCCTCGGACGGAGCCATACGGACAATTTCTTCAGTATAATGTTCAATATTTACACTTAACACTACAAAACTAAAACTAAACTAGCCTAGCCTAACCTAACTCATTGAAATGCAGCTGGCGTTCGCATTTCAATGCTCAAGAAGGAAGTTTAGCACGAGAATATCGATCCGAATCAGAGGGCGTGATCTGCGATCAGAGCACGCTTTACTTTGTTTCTCCCTTTGTCTTCATTGTTCTCTTCAATAGCACACATTATTATGATAATCCCAACACAAAATCACAATAAATTACTAGAAAAAACCCAATTACCAAAATGAGAAACAAAATCCAACTTCCTCTTCTCGTTTCCCGCGTTAAACTACTTTGGTAAATTAAAATTTTTTTTTTTTTTCCCCTTTTACGGCTTCGGAATCTGGTCCATATAGCCAATTCTGAGGTTTTCTGGATTCTCTTTGTTAGGGGTGAAGTCTTAAAATACAAAAAGTGATATATAAAGTTAACTTCTTTCCATCAAATATCTTCAATAGTAGATATGATGAACATGTACAGATGTTGATACGTATCTTCGTGAGCTAGGAGGGATGGCAGAAGGCGGGGAATGTCTTCTTGGTTTTTAAATGTCTTGATTAAGCCATCCACCAGCAATAATCTTTGTACATTGAAAGAAGGACATTGTAGCAACAAATGATCTAATGTGCCTATTGCGGCATGACAGTGCACACATTCATCTGATTGAATAAGTTTAATCTTCTTCAGATGAGCAGGATATCTTGCATGTCCAAAACGTAATCTATTCAAAGTTGTTATAAATTTACGACTCGGCGACTTCCAACTGTAATACCACGGCTTACGCGGTATTTGTTTTTGTACCTCAGCGTACCACTTTCCTTTGTGTAATTTTGATTCTGTCCACACCCGATTCCACTTTTCGAACATACGATTTTTTATGATAGTATAATAATCAGTGAATGGCACCAAAGGTACGACAACATCTTGTGAAGTCATCACATTTGGAATATGCACTTTCATCAAATTATCCACTATTTCGTTGCTAGTTATACCCGAGTGTGAGGGCACCCATAGAAATTCGATCGTGGTATCAGTTTTTTCCATGCTTTTCAAAAGTTCTCTTATTTTATCTATGTAGAAATTATTCTTATATGACATTTTTTGAGATTCTAAGCATTTAAGGACGCTGAGAGAATCTGTGACGATCAATATTTGTGTATTTCTATATTTTCTCAAAGTATAATCTAGTGCTTGATGTATCGCATATGCTTCAGCCGTAAAAATAGAGGTGTTAGCATCTAATATAAAACATCTTCCAAATTTGACATCAGAATCATAAAATGCAGCTTTGACCGTTTCATCGGTTTTCGAACCATCAGTGTATATCTTTTTGAATGTAGGTTTCTCTGAATTTACATATTGTAAAAAATCTTGGTTATTCTGAATAAATGTTGAATTATTAGTAACTGCCTTAAGCAGTTGGACTTCCAAAGAGCCATATTCCCATTTTTCTAGTTTTTGTATATTCTTGCAAATGTCTCTTAATTCAGTTTTTTCACTTTCTTCTAAGTAGACCGGGTTCTTGAGATATGCTAATTCATATTGTCTATTACATACGAGGGTCAAACTGAAAGTTCTTAGAAAATCAAAAACTGATTACATTAGCCAGTTATTAGTTTTATTATATCTTTTCAAAATATTGTCCATTGACGTCAATACACCGCTGCATGCGATGGAACCACTGGGAAAAGCACTTTGCCCACTCGTCCTTAGGGGTCTCTTCAATGGCATCGCGATACGCAGCCACCGCTTCTTCAGCATTCATAAACCGCTTTCCTTTAAGTTTTTCTTTAATTTTTGGAAATAAATAAAAATCACAAGGCGCGAGGTCGGGGCTATACGGCGGGTGACCCAGTAATTCAACGTTTGATGTCGCCAAATAGTCGATCGTTCGCTTGGCGGTGTGCGACGAGGCGTTGTCGTGGTGAAGGAGGATCCTACTGCGAGGTCGTTTCTCTCGAACTTTTTCCAAGACAAGTGGCAAACAATTGGTAGTGTACCATTCTGCAGAAACTGTTTTTTGATCCTCTAACACAATTGTTGCGAAATGACCTATCCTTCCAAAGAACGAGGCCACCATTTTTTTTCCCGCACTTCGATCTCTCTTCACTTTAGTTGGCAACTCCTCGAAAGGAAACACCCACTGAGCAGATTGTCTTTTGGTTTCAGGATCATAACAGTAAATCCAGCTTTCGTCACCTGTTAGTATGTCGAACACAGCATTTGAGTCACCTCCGTTAAATCTTTCAATCATTTTACGACACCAATCCACACGATGGAGTTTTTGAGCCTTAGTCAAATTATGAGGTATCCACCGGGCGCAAAGCTTCCTGACCGCTAAATGTTCGTGGAGGATTTTGTGCACTTGACTCATACCGATGCCTAAGCTTGTCCGAATCTGCTGATAGGTCACTCTTTTGTCAGTCTCTATCATACGCCGCACAACACAGATGTTATTTTCAGTCGTCGCCGTAGAAGGCCGTCCCTCACGTACATCATCAGTGAGATTAGTGCGACCACGTTTAAACTCATTAAACCAGTTGTAAACAGTCGCACGAGATGGGGCTTCATCGTGAAAGGCCAATCGTAGTCTATCATAACTTTCTTGTTGACTTAAATGACATCGAAAGTCATAAAAAATCATTGCACGAAAATTTTCTCGTGTTAAATTCATGTTGACGTGACACAGTCAATTTTCAATTTGCCGCCAAATCGTAAAACAAATGACAAATGAATGAAATATATACTCAGTAATATTGGCAAAGAGTTCTATTTTCAAATTTTAGAATATTTTTTTTATTATATTGTTTATAAGTGGCCAGTTCTAAGAACTTTCAGTTTGACCCTCGTAAAACTTTAACGAAAAATTTCTCACTTAAATATTTACATCTCACATGCAAAGGTGGAATACCTGCTTCGATTTCCAATGCGTTAATAGGAGTAGAGCACATTGCTCCAGTAATTAACCTAAGTCCTCTATTCTGTACAACTTCAATTTTACGTACTAAATTGTTATGTAGGAAAGAATTATATACAATTAATGCATAGTCATAATGGCTACGAACTATGGCCTTAAACAACATATTTACAATTTTAGGATCCATACCCCAACTAACATTTGCCGTATACCTTAGAATATTAACGGACCTTTGCATTTTTTGAACAACATTATTTACATGAGATTTAAATGTCATCTTGCTATCGAAAATTAATCCTAAAAACTTCTTTTCCTGTACAGTTTCAACGTTTGCTGTATTTATATTTATATTTACAACTTCATTACTTATAGTTTTAGAAAACACCATAGCAGAGCTTTTATGAGGATTAATATCAAGGTGCAACTTTGTCTTGTAAAATAAATATAATTCATTAAGAACATTACTAATATCCAATTGAGCTTGAACTATGTTTCTATGTGAAGTATATACGACAATATCATCGGCATATTGCAGCACCTTAGCTTTTGACAAGTTTACATTCCTGTGAATTTCAGCTGTGTAAAGAGAGTACAGAATTGGGGATAAAGTAGCACCTTGCATTACGCCTTTGTGAGCCAATTTTGGACCATAATATTCATTGTTAAATTTAACAAAAACTTCTCGACCATTAAAAAAGTTATAAATCCAACGTAAAAGTTTTCCTGGTATGTTGTAAGAATGAAGAATCTGAACTAAGGTAGCTAAATTAACATTGTCAAAAGCTCCCTGAATATCTAAGAAAACACTAATTAAGTTAGAGTAATTTAATAAAGAATCTCTAATATCATTACTAAAAGAAAGTAAGCTATCTACAGTACTCCTCCCTTTACGAAACCCATACTGCTGTAACGGAATTATATTATTGGACTCTACATAAACTTCCAGTCTGTTTTTTATCATATTTTCAAACAATTTGCCAATACATGATGCTAATGAAATCGGTCTGTACGAATTTGCAGATGAAGGGTCTTTATCTGGTTTTAAAGCTGGAATTACCGCAACAGATTTCCAAGAAGATGGTATCAAGTCATGAAGCCATAAATTATTAAAAATATTTAACAAAATGTGTTTACAACTGAGATGTAATTTTTTTAATAGAATGTATGGAATTCCGTCTAGGCCAGGAGTAGTGTCCTTCCTACTATCAAGAGCGAAATTAAACTCAGAGTCAGTAAAGGGCTGATTAAGATGATTATTTAACACATTATCATTAAAATAACTATTTAGATTAGAGTCGTGGATAGAAGGAGATATTTCTTCCGATGAAATTTTATCTAAAAATGCGTTTACCCAACTATCATCCCTGTAAAGATCTTTTGCTTTTTTTCTATTGAATTTACGTACGTAATTCCAAATTCTTGAAATAGGTGTAGTTCTATCAAAGCTAGAGCATAATGTAACCCAACTCTGTTTTTTTTGTTCTTTTATAATAAGTTTCTTTTTTGCATCAATTTTCCTATAAATAATGTAATTTTCTATGGTAGGGTATTTTCTATAGTTCAATAATGCTAATTTACTTTTTTCTACGGCTTGGGAACATATCTCATTCCACCACGGAACAGCTTTACGTTTTGTTTGTGGTGATGACGAAGCTGGCAACATTGGGATACATTTTTCTTTTAGAATATTTATGAGTTCAACGAACTTGTCATAATCGTCCAAAGGATTATTTGATAACCTGAAATCTGCGAACAATATTTCTGATAACGAATAATAATCAGCCCATTTTGCTTTATGAAACAAATACCTGTTAGTCCGAGTACTAGGTTCATAAAGTTCTGGTTCAATTTCGAGTTCGACTAATGTTGGAAAGTGCAAGCTACCTAAACAATCCGATAGGACTGTCCAGGTACACGATGGAGCAAGACTGGGCGTTACAAAGGCAACATCAATGGCAGAGGGAGTGTTACCCGGACGAGTTATCGTAGTGATTGAGCCATTGTTCAGTATGATTAAGTTTAGTTCCTCGACCATGTCATATATCTGGACACCTCTCGGTTTATTTTGAAGACTACCAAAACATGTGTGATGTGCATTTAAATCTCCCATAATTATGATCGGAGCAGGAAGACTACGGATTAAAGTTTTCAAAGTATTAACTGGAAAGCGTCCACTCCGCGGAGGGAAATATAAACCAAGAATTGTCAAATTACCTAATTTAGTTTTGACTTGAATGCCTATACTTTGTATTCTATCAGTAAAGTGAGTATTGAATAATGAACATTTGAGGTTTTCTTTGTAAAAAAATGCGACTCCTCCATATCCATTTGTATTATCGTTATGCAGAAATGTATAACCAGCAATTTTGATCTGATTAGTAGGCTTAAGCCATGTCTCATTTAAAACTAAAATGTCTATTTCATTATTATAAAGAAAATCTTGTACCAGGGCTATTTTTGGAACTAAACTTTGTATATTGTGCTGACAGATTTTTAATATTGGAATGGGAGATCTATTTCCCATAATCACTAATATTTTCGATAAAAAGTTCTTTTATTGTTTTTGAATTTACTGGCAGTTTGTTGTCTTTGTTTATGAATGTTGTAATAGTTTTTATGAAAGCATTTAACATTTTGTCATTATTTAAAAATTCTATAACTGGATCATTGTTTACATTTTTAATGCCGCTTGTGGTTGCTGTTACCTGTTTAGGGCTGCTCGCATTTGCAGCCACCTTTGAGAATGATGACTTGTTCAACTGTGGAAAATCTGTATTACTAGACCATGCAGATTGCTTGTGAAATATTTTGCGTTTATTTTCTTCAATTTTCTGTTGTTTAATTGGGCAAGTTTTTGATATAGCAATATGAGTACCTTTGCAATTAATACAACATGGGTTATTTGTATTGTCACACTCTTTATAATAATGTGGACCACCACAAATTGAACACGCTGTCATTCTCTTACAGAACTTAGATGTATGTCCATATCCTAGACATTTATAACATTGAAGTACCGGGCGGACATATGGTTCCACCCTCAAAACACACAGCTCATAAGTCACATAGTCAGGAAGAGAGTTCCCTGCAAAGGTTATGGCAACTGTGCCAAGAGGTACAAAACCTTCTGCTGTTTTTTTGGTGAATCTTCTTACGCCAAGAATCTCTTGAGAAGTGACGAGTTTATCAAATAAATGTTTGTTGCTAAGTTCTGTAGGCACAAACTTTATTACTCCGACTGATTCAGCATTTGATGCTGGGATATATGCTCTTAGATTGTGATTCCCAAGGAAGGTGGAATTGCTTAGAAGTCCATTAGCTGTTTTAGGGCTGTCAAAGTAAGCTGCATATTTTTTAGCATTGATGCGTTTTAATTGCTTAACACCTTTAATGAATCGGCTAAAAATATTATTTAAGTACACTGGACTTTTATTACCCAGGCTTCCATTTTCCTCAGTGCTTTCCAAATATACAATAAATATGGTACCTGGAGAACTTTCAGGGTAGCTTCGGATGTGATTCTTTTTAAGGAAGGGTACATATTTACATTCATCCTCATCATCAGAAAAGTCATTTGTAGTCGCAGTCGTTTTCCTCTTCCTTTTATTATTCTTCTTTTCACCGCCGCTTTCACTACCCATTTTGAAAGTTTTTAATTAGTTTTACTTAAAAAACGCGCTTTAAATATAATTAAGAAAAAGCTTGGAAAAAATTTCAACTTTCCGCCTTGAATTTTCCCGCCAGAATCGGTAAATTAAATAGTGATGCTAGTGATGGGCTATCTGTTGAGTGTGGGCAGACATGGCTGTATCGGCTGTGTTCCCTATACGTTCAAATCGAATCACGGAGGGAGTCCGAGATATAGTTCTTTGTGGACTTACAAAAAATACGACATCGTAGCACGTCTTAAACAGTCAGCCAGTCATTTCGTGTTATTATTTTCTAAGCTTTCTTATTATAATATAAAAATAACTGAATATAGGTAAAATAACGCTTTTATTATGTTGCGAGCATATATGGTGTATACTAGCTTTATATTTTTCTAAAGTGGTAACATTACTGATCCACCATCTTAAACAATAGTGCCAACGTCAAGATAATTAATTACATACGTCAAAATTTTTCGACCTCGAACCTTGCGAGGTTTCTTTCTGTGATAAAAAATCATTGGTTTTGTCTTGTTTTCGTTGAACGTGCTATGTGGCCTTAAAAAAAACTGAAACCCTAATTGGTAGATTGTAATTTTAAAATGTGTATTAGTATTCAACGTCCCAGAATTAGTGTTTAATCGTGTGCGGTTAATTTAATGTCATTGAGAGATCACGATGCGTATCGGTTTTGTGTTTTATTGGTGCGTATTCGCTTTTCATTTGTGCAAAGCTGATGATGTGGAAAGGACCGAGCCTAAAGATAGTGGTAGAAGGCCTCAATGGGGGCCTGTGGTGCGGAGTAGCTCTTATATGAGCGACTCAGCGGTGACAGCATCCAATGAACAGAGTGAGTGTTGAACTTGATAATCTTTACGCACTTCCTATGACACCTGTTTGCATCCTTCAAACAGCGGTTGCTAATTACCGTGTATTTTTATAGCATTATTGTGATACTGAGTGTACCATGTGTTATCTTCGTTGACGGTTCTTGAAATAATTAGATCTCGTCTTGTGCGGCCTTCCGTTATTTCCGTTTTACCATAAGTGGTAATGTGAGAACTTTCTGGCCGGCGGCCACATATCTTTTTTTAATTTCAATTCATATCACAGGATCATTTTTATTGTACTAGCCGACGGGGCAAAGACCTTGTTGTAACAAAACAATCAATTTTGGTAGGAAGACGAGTTATCTTGTTTTGTTTACAAATTAAATCATACTCATTTTATTCCAAATAATTCAAATCTCTTAGGTGTTAAATTGCAGCAGTGCTCTTTTTTATTTGTGCCCAACAAATGTGGCTTTTTACACATTGATTTTATGTTTGGTTCATATTCCTTCTAGTTACTTCTCAATAAGATTCAAATTAGATTAATCAGTAAGACAAGCCGCTCCAGATGTTCATTGTTAGTTTTATTAGATCACAATAGGATTAACGACTTTTTAACAGCTTCTTTTATATCAACCACATGATCGGAACATGCTACCATCTTATGGTATGGTATTACTGTTAGAATAAAAAAACATCATATTACTTTCAGGGTTGATATGATTTAAATCACTTGATTGAAATCACTGATTTTAATCGTGATTTTAATCAAGTGATTTTTTTAAAAAAAATCATTGATTTAAATCAATAAATTTTTACTGCAACCAAATCAGCCAAAAAGTGTCCAGGCACTTCCCCCGACATAAATTACGGCACGCACACACGTGCAATGCCATACGTGCGAGTATAGCGATACAATTCGGGGATTCCCCGAAACTAAAACACGCGACGCGAAGAAGCAACTACTAAGTGCAGTTGCTTATTCTGCTGGGGTGGAAAGATTTTTTTCGGCGTTCAATTTAGTGCACAGCAAAATAAGAAATAGATTAGGCACCGAGAAGGCAGCTAAATTAGTCTTCCTTTTGAAGGGACTAAATTCTAAAAAATATAAACTATCTATGAGAAACTAAGTTTATGAATACTAACTAGTAAGTTAAGTAAGAAATGGTATTATGTTCCTTTTCATCTTTTAAGTATTGACTTCCCCTGTTATTTTTTCATTCAACCATATAAACCAAAATACGTTGTTTTCTTTAAATTAAAAACTGACTATTAAATTAATAAAAAAAGACAAGAAAGTACAAAAAAATCTGATTTAAATCAAATTAATCCGATTTAAATCAAATAAATCCGATTAATTTGATTTACAGTGAAACTTGGTTAAGTGGGAGCTGGATAAGTGAGAAACCTCCATAACTGGAACTCATGCTGAGGTCCCAACACTTTGGCACTGAATTACCTCTGTTAGTGGGGCGAGGTAAGCCTCTATATCTGGGATTTGTCCTTTCGATTTATCATCATAGTTACCTCTATAACTGAGACAGCGAGTAAATTTTATATACATAAACCTCTGTAACTGAGATAACATTGTTTGTTTACTCATTCTTATTCTACCCACAAATTCCACACGTAATTCCAAGTACGTAAGTAATTTTGAGCTTCAGTTACCTTCAGTTTTAGTTTCGCTTTACTATCATTCAGATGTTTATCTGTTTATGAAAGTGGGAAGACACGCGAAGAAGTTTGTGCCGAATTTAATGTGCCAAATCTACTCTTTGTAGAATAATTCAGAGTAAACATAAAATTGAATCACAATGTTCTGAAGGACAAGGAAAACTAAAACGTGTACGTTTATCAGAATATCCTGAACTTGAACAGTGTTTGCTAACATGGGTTGTTGATTACATTTGTATGATTACCTTTAAGAACATTTTTTTGTTTATTTAAACTCATTTACATAAATAACACGTTATTTTATTTAATGATCGCACCTCTATAACTGAAATAACTTGGATTCTCACCTCTATTAATGGAACCCTCTGTAAATGAGACGGATATTTATTTATACCTGTACATCTGAGACACTGGGTAAGTGGAATACCTCTATAAGTGAAACGACATTGCAGGTCCCTTGATATCTCACTTAACCAGGTTTCACTGTATTTAAAAAAATCATGATTTTTATCAACCCTGATTACTTTAAACATTTTAAGTTGGTGCATGATTCTACCAGCAACAGTTTGCACACGGCTGCACATCATTTACTGACTTAAAGCTAATTTGTTTCTCGTAAGTTTTTATGCTTTGAAGGCAGTTCAAACCTTTTTATTTGTTATTGTCCATGTTTCTTTTTTGATGTCAGTCAAAATACTAAATAAAGCCATTTTGAAATTAACAAATATTTTACTGAAAACTGCATTAAAATTGGTTCAGCCAAACTCAAGATAACCACAGACAAACAAAAAAAATAAACATTTTTTTAATATAACTGGTTAACACATTCGCGTACAGTAGACCAGACACAGTAGAAATTTTATTGTTATGATGTCTACAGATGTTCACAGTCCGCTAAAGAGTTAATTAGTTGCGGGTAAAAAATAAATGGGTTAATTATTTTACTATTATCTACTAGGCTTGTATAACATATTCATGTGTAATTGTAAAACATTGACATTTGTTGATTGATAAACATATTATCAGGTCTACAGATGTGCTGATGTGAGAGTATGGAAGCAAAATTTTAAAGCTTTCCCTAATATTGCCAAATTTTCCAGCTGTTTAAGCTTTTTATTTATATCGGGTGTAACAAAAGGCTTAACGAAGCCGAAGACCACGTATTCTACCCATTTGTACGATCATTTTTTTCCTTGACACCATACCTGGGAAATGCCTGGTTACTGAGATATTGAAGGTCAAAGTGAAATTTTTTTTTTCGAGATTTCTGCATGAAAACCTTCTGTTTGTTATTACTAATCTTTTTCCCGTAGAAACATGTTGTCAATTTTTTGAACTTTATTAATTAAATCGATTTAAAGATAGCAATCCGCAATGAACCGCGCACATCACACAACAATAATGTCTTAGTGTGCGTACCCTCGCTGCGTAGCAACGCACTCGTCGAGCGAGGTCGACGAACGCTTCCAGCTGATCGCGCGCGCCCGATCAGCTGGTAGCTGTGTGTGGTTTATTGAAAAGTTGGCTCGCTGACTTTATTTATTACAACTTAATTTATTGGTTCTTGCCTTAAATCAACTAAATAAACCACCACCAGTTATTGTCAGAGTAAGTTAGTAGGTAGGTTGGTAGCTCTTACTTTGTTTGCGTTGCCCGCCCAGGATTCGAACTCCAAACCTTAGGTTCAAAAGCCTACACTTTAATCAACCATTTGAAGGCATGCAACGCAGTTTCTTACGACATGACTACAAAATTTCACAAATTGCAAATTGCTAACTTTCTCGGATAATTGAGGTGGATTAAAACGTAGGTATCGAAACAATCTTAAAGACTTAAGCTGTATCACATGTCTTAAGACTAATTTGTTTTAAAAAGGTGATAAGTTACGTAAAATCAAGCCCTGTTGATAAAGGCGCCTAGAAAAAGAGAACAGCAACATCAGAACCCATAAAACAACCAATTAATTAGTTTGGATTTTTATTATCTTAAGTCAAGCTCTTTAAATCCAACAACAATAATTTCTAATTCCTTTTTGAATAATTACGTTCAGCGACAAAATAATTGCAATTTAGAATTTGATCGATTAATTAAATAAGCAATTTATTAATTTATTCGCACAAATAAGCATACCATTAAAATTTAAGTCTTTTTCGCTTCACCAAAAGTAGATACTTACAAAATTTATAAGTTATTGAAAATGGGATTCTTAAAGTATGCCTACCTACAACGTACGCCTAGATAAAAAGAATAGCAACATCCCTGAATTGCTAAACCGACCAAATGGTTCAGGTTTCTACTTTCGTAAATTAAGCTTTTTATAACTAAAAACATAATGAAGGATTATTTCATTTTATTACCTTTTTAATAACTACAGCTTGCAACAAAATACTGCATACTTTAAGATACCAAAATCGCAAGTTGCAAATGTAGTTTTCGAATTATTTGCTCGACTAAATGTTACTTACATTTATCAAAAAAAAACAGGCTCTAAGGCAGTAATGGTACCGCCGTTTGACTGAATTCCTTCTGTTTTCGGTTCTTAATAAGACTTACAAATGATAACACGAACTGAAATTTAGGTATCCTTAAAGACTTTAACAATCCATGTCCTTTTAATAAAAACCCTTAGCAAAAATGCAAAGCAAATTCACAACGCTGACTTTACAACCGATCGAGCTTGGAAGGGCCAAATACATGGGCCGCTTGCCAGCGAAGAAGTTGACAACATGACACATCTTTGTCAATCATGACAACTCATTGTTCTTTTACTCGTTGTATTCTTCCCTTCACATTTCGCTTCACCACCAAGCGATACGGAGGTCTTAATTTTACCTTCAATCACCATAAAATGATCTCACACTTGTTTATCTTACAATAACAAAACCTTCACTGATTTTACACAATTCAATTTGTACAAAAGGTAGACTTATTATTACGATGTGGAATTTTCTACCAGTCATACTTGACAGTTAACCAGAAATTGTTGATTGCCTACTTCATTTCAATTTGAAATCTTCGCGCGGATCGCGTTCATCGCATGCATTCGGCTTTTCCCGCCCCCGCCGGCCAATAGCAAACGACACGTTCGGCGCCACAGAACACAGTTCGGCGCGGCCGCGGCCGGCTTTGACGGCGAAATCAAAGGCAAATACCTACTGAACGAACATTTAGTTCCGTTTGTCACGTCATCGAATGCGTTTGTAAATTGCAAGTATTCTGTTTTCGCGCACGGTTTGCTTTTTACGGTTATTGTTAAGTGTTTTTTGTGATAGTGAAAGTTATTAAAGATGCCTTGGTATCAGTACAGTGCTCGTGAGTTGGTGAACATGGTCTTTTGTTTTGGGATGGCTCATGGCAATGCGGCCGAAGCATTGTGTCTTTACGGAGCGGAATACCCTAACGCACATCAGCCTATAACGTGTGGGCTGGCATAGTACGAATCCAAATCCTGGGGCCAGTTTTTTTACCAGCGCGTATGGAAGGGGCAGCCTACCTAGGCATGATAAATAACGTCCTGGTAGAGGCTCTGGACGACTTGCCACTAGCCCAGCTCCGAGACTCTTGGTTCCAGCATGATGGTGCACCGCCTCACATCGTGAGACCTGTGCGTGAGCGCTTGACGGAGTTGTTCGGAGACCACTGGATCGGCAGGTATGGGCCTCATGCGTGGCCAGCCAGATCGCCCGATTTAACCCCGCTGGACGTTTTTTTGTGGGGCTACGTAAAGGACAGAGTGTTTGACCGGTCATGTACATCTAGTGATGAAATGCGTCAAAAAATAATTGACGTATTTGACGAATTTAAACGACGATCGGGGCGCGCTACCGAGCGCGTATTTGTTTGGCGATGGTTGCCAGTTCCAGCCGCAGCTGGTTCGGCTTGAGAGGCCTGACCTGGACGATTCGTATGGAGAGTAGGTAAGTACTTTTGTTTTACAGTTTGTTTTGCCGAGTGTAATTTTTGTAACGACGCGCGCGTAGGTACAGCGAACCGCGGCGCGTTGGTCTCGCTTGTCCCCACGCACACGTTCAAATACACGCACACAAACCCAATCTGTAGCGCTTCGTGCGCGCAGTGCGCTATACATTGCCGGCAATAAATGCATGATTTATTTTAATGCCTAAAAATTAAAGTCGTTTCCCAGCGATAATTTTTGTTACATACGATTCAGTACAATGTACCTAATGCGAGGTTTAAGGCTTCGTTAAGCCTTTTGTTACACCCTGTATATACCATTCTATGGCACGGGAATTTCGCCGGTAATGGTACACTTATAATTAGGCCTGCTAAATGTTACAAACTTAAGGAATCTGTTTGTATACTTCTTCATTGAAATCAGTACATGTCTCTGCTTCTTTTTCTTAACATATAGTCTTTCAATGAATCTGTTAAACAACATTTAACTTTATTAGTATTTTTAATAACCTATTGTGTATGTATGCTACGCAACTGATTGCTGGCAGCTGTAATTAAAAGATTACTTTATATCCAAGTTAACAAAAACATGCCATGCCATGAAATGTATTGAGATTTGTTCCAATAGCTTGTATTAGCATGTTCTGGTAAAATGTAACATATTTTTGCGTACATGTAAAGTTACCTACTTTTCCTCATAAGACTAATAATAACTATCCTTCATAACACAGAATGTTAGGATAAGTGAAAACTTATTACTTCAAACACAATAATTAACATATTAAGTATGGGCAAAAAAGTGTATAAGGGATAGTCTCATGATAGTCAGCATTTACCAAATAAGGTGAGAAAAAAAACAAAATGCACTAAAAAGTCTGAAATAAACTCTTGACTATTGAAAATAAAGGAACCCATTTTCGGCAAACAATTTCTTCTGGAGTCGGTGCTTAAATGGGTTCCTTTCCATCTATTAGTCAAGTTTATTTAAGACTTTTTAGTGCATTTTGTTTTTTTAGTTAGTTTTTACTTTTTTAAAAGTTAATTTTATAGTAAATTTTATTTTATTTTAAAAGATTACAGGAAAATGGAGGGAGGGGCACCTTATGACTCTATTTTTTAAAAAGCTACAAACTACCTATTATAAGTTCTTTCATTATAATTACTGAACTCCTAAGCATTAAGGAGTTCCACCATCAACTCAGCCCCACAAGATGTTGACTATTAGATGTAACAACACGTCAACATTAAGATTCAAGTAAAGAAACACTAAACGTGCCTTAAAAGTTTGAGGGTTTCCCTTGATTACACCAAGATTCCATCATCAGATCCCAAATTGGCAACAATGGGACCAACTAGAAGGTATACCCTCTAAGTAGGCGAAAAAAAAATTCAAATCGGTGGACAAATGACTGAGATATGAGGTAACATAGATACAAAAAAATAAAACATACAGTCAAATTGATAACCTCCTCCTTTTTTGAAGTCGGTTAAAAAGACTTTATTGAAAAATGCTGTCACTAGATTGCTGCTGGCATTGTCTTTGTGCACTGAGGGATTCCTGCCAACTTTAAACTGAATTCAGGGTCCACCTTTTTAACAGCATAAGTAGTAGTAGTAGTAGTAGTAGTCGTCCCCCTAGCCGATTTCGACTACGGTGGCCAGTCACAACGACTAGCCGACTGCGCGGGACATATTATTGTGCGCAAGTGTGTGCGCAAACACAGGTGCACTCTCTATTCCTTTCACTCTCATAGACCGATGGGACAGCAATCTGACACGACCGGAGAGAGTTCAGCCTCAGTACCAACGGCTTTACGTGCTTTTCCGAGGCACGGGGGTGAAACACCGCCAACTTCCAAACTCCGGGCTATCCAAAGAATTTCTGAACAGAAAAACTTATTATATTAACTCAGGTAGATATTTTTGGCCCGACCCGGGGATCGAACCCGGGACCTCTGGCGCAGCCGTCGCTTTAAAGTGCGACCCTCTTACCGCTGCGCCACCGAGGCAGTTGTAACAGCATAAGTAGTGTTTGTATGAAGGCCAAAGCTATATTTCCGGTTGTTGAAAATGTGCTATGGATAACAATGGATTCGATTTCATTCAACATTTTTAAGTCTAAAGAGCCTTTTTTGACTTTGGAAGCATCTTTCTCTGAAAGAAATGTTAAACTTTAACTATAAATAATTCAAGAATGTCAGTTATGTTAAAAGACTTAACTATGGAATGGACACCCCTCGCACGGGTTTGATTAAAAAATACTTAAGTTTTTAGTTTCATGTATAAGAGCCCTTCAAATGTAATTTTATTACTTTTTGTATAGGAACCCTAATACTGTTAACAGGATATACCTAGGTACGAACAAAGCTTCAGTTGTGTAATGCTAATAGTTATAGAATAGTTTCAGACTTACGTAGCTGTAACATACGTACGGACAGACAGATTTAACGAAACTATTAGGGTTCCGTTGTTTGCCATTCGGCTAAGGAACCCTAAACAGTCTTTATCAAATTACACCACACAATCAACAATGATTTCGCATTAGACAAACAGTGAGTCACCATCAAGCAGTGTCACAGACAGCAGACAAACGAAACGTGTTGGGCTATTTTAGATTCCGATAGATAGGCGTTGGGACTTGGCGATATGAAGCAGATCTTACACGTGATACGCAGTAGGTCAGTTCGAAATCTATCGACAAACTAAGATACGGATATCACAGAATCTAAAACTGATGATATTCAATGACACGACTAATTTTAGGGCTTAATGTTGATTTTCAGCGGCACAAATCGAAAATATATTAGTTTGCTGCAACTCAAAGATCAAATTATATTGCAAACAAAGCTTTTAAACATTTAACTAGTAAAAAACTCGATTTGAAAACAATGATTGATAGCCTGTCTGATTTTTAACAATTGGACGAAAAAGTAAAACATTTAAATAAACGCGTCGAAATTAACTATAAACGATTTAGGCTCATGGTTAGTTTGGCTCGATACTTAGTAAACTGTTATTATGTTTAACAAGGAAGTAGCTAAAACTTGTATAAGTACTGTTCAATTTATCATAAACGTAAACATCTTGGCTCGCGACACCGATTGGTTGACTAATTCCTTGGCAAAAGTGCTACCGGTCAGTAATAATAATATTATTAATACATGCAGCGTGTTTTGTCTGTGCTTTCTTTTGTTGGTTGATAATAGAAAGTCTGCGGTGACCTTAAACTTAGCTGATGCGATGCACTTGCCAAATCAAGGTCTGTAGAATAAAGCAGATCTGTGACTATCTGAGTGGTCCCATCGGTTAGGTTCGTATCGTAAACTAATTAAACTTCCTAGCTTGATCATCTTGGAGAGTTTTTTTTGGAAGATGAAGGAATCTGATTTAAAGCCATCATTTATTGAGACATCGTTTACTATTCTAAATGACCTACCACATTTTACCTTCCTCCTTCCTCATATAAGTTTAGCTGAGCTCAATTTGCCCATTTTTTATGAATTACTCTATATCAGAACAATTCTATTGAATCACGTTGCATTAATGTGCAGACGTAATGTAAACAACACGAAGGCTTATCGGGTACTATCATTTAAAATCATGCCACATAAATATTGGTTTTGACAAAACAAAGCGTTTTGCTCATGTCGGAACAAACCCGTTCTAAATTATCCCTTTGATTCTAGCCAGATAAAAATGTATTCACCGATCATTTCAGGAAAATGAGTAGAAATAATAAATCGTAATGCCTTCTTACAATACTTGTTCTTCGAACATCACAAGATAACCAAGGTTTTCCCGGAAATCTTTGTAGGCGCTTCGTTTCTAGAAAATTTGATGAATTCATGAATGTATTGTTTTGTTATGGTTTTTTACCTAGTTTGTCTATCAGTCAATCTATAGTCGACGAAATGTTTTACAACAGCAAACAAGAATTCCATTGACGACCGACAATTCGACAACGATATTATATCGTATGAGACTCAATATTTTCGTTTATGCATAGATTTCTTGGTCCGATTATCCGATAGTCTTCTTGGCTCGATTATTTGTTGTTCAGAGGTCTGACATGTAGCCGTACATATTATGCCGAGCTGAATAGGTAAATTCCTAGGATAGAGAAGTTGTAAGTATCTTCGATTTTTTTATAACTAAATCAGGTGACGAGCAAAGTTGCTCACAATTGGTCGAAGGTCTCTTACCATTAATGTTTTTTCCACTGTCATGTTGACATTTAATTTGATCCACCACACGAATTGAACATTAGCAACGGATTTGCCCCTGGCAGGTTCAAGGTTCGTTAGCAATTTGTTTGACAATCTTGTCAATTTTCATAGTAGGTACTCATAACAACAAGTTTAGGTACTAGTTAGGACGGACTCGCCTGCCTTCATGTCTCAGACCGTACCGCCCGGCCCCCTAAATTTCGGTAGTTTATTAGTTATTATTTATAAACATATTATATTAAAGAACATTACGAGATGACTTATAAGAACAGTGCAAAAATATAAACTTATGCAAAAACGGGGGGGAAAATTCCTTCGGAGATCTTTCCTTGCACGTATTTTCTATTGCGTAAACCGTTTAGATACACAAAAATCATGTACGACGGGATTGTTTCCTTTAAAAGATCTACAATAAAGTCCGCGACAGCATATGTCTATATTATATGGTTTACTTACTTTAAACTTATTTATGTTCATATATTTGATAAAAAATAATGTTCTATTTTCAAAGGTGTAATAAAACATGATTTTTATGCACATGGGTATTCTTATCAAAATGAGCGTATTTATCATCAGGAGCATTTTCTTTTTTATCAAGATTTTCCTTAAATTATTATATTAGTCTTAGAGGCTATCACAGTTTTTAAATTACTCAAAAATAACGTTTAAAGCACCAAAATAATGCTTGCGGCTTAAGTACAATGCGCGCTTGAGCTAACCTATGGTTGCTGGCCTCTTACTTACAACGAAAATATTATGTGTTTTGCGTTGAAATATTTTGCGAGAGATCCGAAATTGACGCGGGCGACGACGCGCGGGACCGCTAGTATTATTATAATATTAATCTTTTGAATATTATAGAAAGTAATATTATTTGTACAATAGACATAATCTCTGAATTTCTCACGCTTAAAATAGTTGTAACCCTGAGAAGAACTTATGTTTTAATATTTGCTAATTAATACTGTTCTATTTGCGCTGCTGAAACAAAGTAGGTGCAGGCTCGGTCCTAACTGTTTTAATTAGCCTTAGCGATGTCAGTCAATGAGTTATGATACGGCGATGGAAACATCTTTAATTAATTCGTGTTAAAGGACAAACTTGAGTATGTTTTCTTGTTCTTGTATCCTCATATCTATTAACAAACCTAGTTTATTAATAATTAGTTACTTTTCATACAGACATTGTATGTAGTTTTATAGGCGAGCTATAGAAAATTAACGACTGATTGTTAATGTGTGGTCAAGTACTAATATCTCCTTATTAATGGTAGATTGAGTCATCCGTTTAGATCTAGGGACTATAAAATATTGTTTTATTGTAACTCATGCAAGCCAAAATGAAAATTAAGATTTTTATATCAAGATTTTCATTTGGTTCTTTCTGGTTGGTTCCAGAGAAGGGGCCAATTCACAAAAGTGAGTACTTGAATGAATGAAAAATATTTTAATCATAAAACATTTATTGTTGCCTTACGCCACATCTGCCTGAGTGAGTTCCTGTATTCTAATCGATCGTAACATGTAAAAACGCAGCTTCTTTCTATCCCACCATGTTGAGTGCAATGTTTATAAATAAAAAATGTTCATCATACTACATAATAAATGTATTATGCCATTATTGTAGTATCGTATACTGGCTAAATTGGTTCTCATTCAGCATTTTTTACTCCCGTATACCATCAACTTTATATTCAAGAGGTACGAGGCAAGAGCTTGGTAGCCGGTCGGTCGTTCTCTCGAAAACCCAAGATCGAAATGTTTGAGTTTATCAAGATACTTACGCTTCTTAATAATTATCAAGATAATTATCAGATAATTATCACCGGTACAAGAAATTTACTAGTCATATTGGTTAAAAATATTTTTTAAGACAGTATGTAGCGTGTCCATTATTCGTTGCGAATGTTGCTATTTTTTTGGTGCTGCTTGTTGTCAAGTTTTCCATTTTCGCATAAAGCGTTGTGGAAAATATAAAGTTATTTTGGCGCAGTAACTAGTAATCGTTGTCCAGATAAACAGATAGTTTTATAACTATCTGTGCTGAATAACACCCACCACTAGACGTGTTTTCGAAAATACACATTCATTATTTCGAATACAGTTCACTCTCCCTAGCGCATATGTTATTTTCGCGATGATTATTATGATTCATAACAATTATCGTGATAGATATCATTGATAATTATCCTTTTGAATCCTGCGAAAACCTCTGGTTTTTCTCCCCTATAACAAGTCCAGTGTAGAGTCGTAGAATACAATCTAAATCGGAGTGTGTTCAGTTCTTGACTATCACTTAAATCCACGTTTGTTTTCTTAATAGAGATATGTAATGCAAACGTTGTACCGGTGATGGTTGAAACGTAGCAAGTAATAGCAAGGCGTGTCTAAACAACTTAAATCAATATTGCTTTCAATGAGTTGTTTGCTGACAACACGAGATATTACGTCATGTTACTCCGAGACACCAATTGATCTTAATAGAGGGAGTAACAACAATCTGACGCCTGTATGCTAGTCTTTTTAGATTTATTTCTAGTGTGATTGTGTAACGCACATTCTTTCCGAGAGAACTTTAATGCCACACAATCGGTAAGATCGTTTGCAGCTTTTTCGTCAGTATCTCAACCTAAAAGATGTGTTGAAAATAAATGAGACCGTACGTTTTTTCTGTTAGGAGAAAGCTCAGGAAAGGAAGGATACTCAAGGAAAGACGCATAGTTTCCGATAATAAAGCGAAAAACCTACAAAATAACGTTCAATACGATTCAGAACGAACCTCCCAGCTCATGGGCTACGGGCTGGGACTTTTGATATGTTGACCTCCTTACTAGTCCAAACAAAGTTACGAAGCCAAAAATGTTCAGAAGTGTTTTTTGAAATTCCCTCTACAAGGTTTAACGACACTTATTTGACTAGCCTAAAATTTTGTGTCTACAATGTTATGACACTGTTGGTTGCTTTTACAAGCTTTATAGGGATTAGATTATTCTAATGGCTGTGATGTTGTCTAATATATATTTCTGCAAAAAAATACAATTTATATAAAAGGGAATATTAAGAATATGTCAGATATTTTACGATGGGCTTGAACTACCTAAAATTGGTTTTATTTTTTCATTTTTAATAGTAATCAATTTTCTGCGCTGCTTGAGTACTCCCACTGACACAGGTTATCTTTACTCCGACCAACCTGCGTCCATCTCATCTATATATTTGCTTCCACAATTATTTATCATCAACCGTTTACAGCTAGATAAACTGTTGTACCTACTTGTACATTCCAAAAAGGACGTTGACAATCATATCCGCGAGTGCATTGGCAAGAGCGGCGCGTGATTCAACTCTTGCGCATCAATAGCGCGAATTGTGAGGCCAAACGTCACGCATCTCTTCCACAATGGGTTTTGGACTAATCTTGAATATAAATTGTACATTTATTTGCTTCCTCTAGTTTTTATTAGATATCTCACTTAAAAATCTGTAACATGAACTTGGAGGGCTATTCAATTTAATACTCCATCTCTCTCTGCTTTTGACAGAACAAAATTAGTTCAATGATGTCCTGAACTGTTTTAGATGAAAGCTAATATCGATGCCAGTCATAGATTCAACGTTTGGTAATTGCTGCCTGATATAAGGTATTGTCACTGTGTGAAATCTATACTAATATTATAAAGCTGAAGAGTTTGTTTGTTTGTTTGTTTGTTTGTTTGTTTGTTTGTTTGTTTGTTTGAACGCGCTAATCTCAAAAACTACTGGCCCGATTTGAAAAATTATTTTTACGTTCGATAGTCCATTTATCGAGGAAGGCTTTAGGCTATATAACATAAAGATACGACTCATAAGACCACAGCAGAAATGATAAATGTTGCGAAAACGGGAGAAAGATATTCCTTTTGAGAGCTTCCGCTGCATACGCTGCGGAAACCGCTTAAGTTACACAAAAATCATGTATGACAGGATTGTTCAGCATTAAGAGTTCTATAATAAAGTCCGCGACAGCATATGTCTATCTTTTATGGTTGACTTACTACAACCTTTTTTATGTTAATAAATTTGTAAAAAAATAATGCATTATTTTAAGAGGTGTATTACACACACAGGTATTTATTCTTATCAAAATAAATACATTCATCATCACGAGCATTTCATTTAGAACCAAGTTGCCCTTTATATCATTTGATTTCAATAAATATCTTAGGAGCTATCACAGTTTTAACATAACTCCGCACCAAAATAATGTTCGCGGCTTAAGTACAACGTGCGCTTGCGCTATTATAAAGCTGAAGAGTTTGTTTGTTTGAACGCGCTTATCTCAGGAACTGCTGGACCGATTTGAAAAATTATTTCTGTGTTGGATAGCTTATTTATCGAGAAAGGCTTTAGGATATAAAACATGACGCTGCGACGGGAGGGGAGGGAGCAAACTCAAAACGCGCGGACGAAGTCGCGGGGGACCGCTAGTTCTTAATATGGACAATATTATCGTTGCAAAAAACAACCCATTGTCATTTAAACACTACGTTTTCCTGTTCCGTTCACCTTGTGAATTGTCTGTTTAAAAGTACTTATTGATGTAGCATTTTTTTCGACGTCGGTGAAATCTAATAAAATCATTATTCGAAGTGGCTTTCTTAGTCTTAAAGGTAGATCTTAAGGTAGCCCAAAAAACGTACTTATATGAGTCGGTCCATCGCCAAAAAAATAAACCTCATCGTAATTTTGATGTACCAAATCTTAATAACACATTACGTTTCGTGCGAAGATCCACTAATTGGGATAAAGATTGTATGTTTTGTAAACATGCATCACCATACAAATGTAAAATGATTCATTATCCAAGACAAGATGAAGAAAGGTCAAAGAGTCAATCTTTTTTTATTTTTACCTACTCATTACTGCTAAGTGAGGCTTCAGGACCATTCACGATCGTGAAGGGCCTCTTTATATCTTTAAGAGTGCTTGTCATTTTGTTCCGATGATATTAATGACATTTTCAATGGGCTAGAACTAAATAAGTATAAAACTGGCGCACTTGTCCTCATAAGTAAGACATAAACATAAAACTCTGCGAATACTTTGTATTTTCTTTCCATTGTAGTGATTAAACTGCTATTACTAGCGTATGGAACAGACACCAGGAACAAATTTCGTGCTGCACAAATTAACGCCACTTGTCATCAACTCATACAAACAGTATCTTTGTGTTCGACATTCAAAGGATATTGACTAAAGCCGAACCCAGATTGCGTCTTTGTAGTTTATATTTCCAAAATCTTGTTTGAATTATAATTGCACTGGTATTTTAAGGATAACTAAGTAGTAAGTATTGAATTACGTTAGTAAAATATAACAATTACCTTCTGAATGTATCAAAATGAATGTAAGTGAGTTGCAATAACTCTGCAATCACAAAACATAACCTCAAAATGTCTAATCTGCCATTGAATTCCTCGTAAACCCCTAATTATTTTTCAAAAATATTTTTTTGTCTGTATTCTTTCAAATATTTATATATTTTATCCGAACATTTTGTAAAGACGCATGCAGACGCAAGGTGCGCCGAGTTTCTATAGAATTTTGGTCAAGATCCTTTTGAAAAATACGTAACAATCTTGTTCTCGTCATAAAGTTGCGACACTCTGCATAGCTTCACTACGTACAGTGGCCAGCACATCAGGTTACCCACTTTTGTTGCAAATTAGCCCTTATTACTAATGAATAAGATACCACAGTGTTTGCTATGACGTGCTGCTGCCTGTACCAAGTAATAACAACTGACTGATTGTAGTCATAGATTTATTCATATGCGTACAACGAAGTATTATTGTACTAAATCGATACAAGTTGAAGAAGTTTCACGTGTATAGTGAATCTTCCTTTAAAGTACAAGAAGAATATCCATATAAGGCACTTTTTGACTTTCCCTTTTTTGTACAGTTCTGCACTACAAGTAAAAAGTCTACTATAATGAACTTAAAAGCATACACTAATATATTGTAACGTCTGCTCGCAGTATATTTTAATTCTGCCCTTGGAAACAACATGGGAGGCGACAGATAAATAAACTCGACCTCCAGTCGGTTGCCGTGCCTTATCTGGGCTTGTTCCACTGTGCAGCGAGATTATGAAATCATTGACTGTGTTGACTTTTAGGTCAGAAATAAGTGTATGTAAACGTTAATAAAAAAAGGTTATAGAACCTTGTTAGTACTATTGGAACTTCTATTATCGGTATACGTAATGAATAATAGTCTGTAAAGCACCTTGCACACTCTTGAAATCTTTATTAATTTTATTGTTTGCTTTGAAGAGTTAATAGTTGGTGGTACTGAACTTTTGAATCTTTGTCACCGCAACAACATGCAATCTACGGATGCCACAGATGGTTAAAGGGCAACATTTACAAAACCGTTATATTGCCTGCCTTAATGTACTGTTTGGAAGTCTGGACTGCTAAGAAGACTGATGAGAAAATAATGCGAGTAGCGGAGATGAGACTGTTAAGATGGACGTGTGGGTGGGGTTACAAGAAATGACAAGATAAGCAGAGGAATTGTGTTAAGCAATCGTATTCACATGACATTTTAAAACGTACGGTTTAATCTATCAATAGTATGGCCGTTCTGCCGTTTGACAAATCATACCGTACGTTTTGAACTGACAACGAAAGAATACGATTGATTTGCACAATTCCACCTTTGAAATGAGTGTATACGATGAATTCTGAAAGTGGCACCAATAACTGAGAAGATGGCGGGACTTCATGTGTCTTAGTACGGTCATGTAATAAGGAAGGAAGAAGTTTATTACCAAAAAGAGGGATGAGTAAAAATGTTATTGGAGGGTAGGGAAGAGGCTGACTGAAAAACAGTTAGATTGACAGTGTGAAGCAAGATATGAGTGTGAAAGGAGTGGGTGATTCAGTGAAGAGTGATAGAATAGTGTGGAAGAGAAAAACAAACTGCGCCGACTCCAGATAAACTGGGAACAGGGCAAGATTTACTTTCTGCTTTATTATGTGGTGGACCTTAAGGTAGTCTTCTTCTGGAACTTTAAATCTTAATTCCTGATAGCGGATGTTGAAGTTAGAAGAAAAGTCTTTAAAACTTCCGTAATTTTTATGATGCAATATGTTTTGTTCCATCTTAGGAAGGAATTTCCATTGTGTGTCCACGAATTAAGCGGTGAGGGGGGGAGGGGGGGAAGGGGGAGGGGGGGACTACCCCCCTGCATCACTCCCCCCCCTCGATTATGCCTAGTTTAGAAGATATGAATTTTTGAAAAATATCAAAAAATAACCTATAAATGCCATAAATTCACAAAAATATCCCACTGGGGGAAGGTAGGGGAGGAGGAGGGGTGTGCCCCCCCTCCCCAAACAAGCCACTAAAAAAACACTAGAAAATGGCGCTCGGCGGCCGCTGCCGCGGCACGCTCGCTACGCTCGCTCGCCATCGCGCGCTGTGTGGTCGCAGTTCTAACCTAACCTAACCTAACCTTTTTTTTTTCATTAAGGAGGAATTCAACTAATTTAGATTTCCTCGTCTCCGGCGCTGCGGGAAGTGCAGCCTCTTCGCCCTTACGTAACAAATCACAGTCAACCATGCTCGCCTCTGCAGCTTCGGCTTGCTGGTCGCCTCTGGCGACCAGCCTCAGCCGCTCCGGCTTGCACGGATGCCTGCGCTTTGTTACGGTGGGCGGAGGCTGCTCTCCCTCCGCGCCTCCGGCTTTGAAATTACACTCTAGTGTCGGGCAGACAAGTACCACGGCCAAAGGACCACGGCAGGTCGGGGTTGACAAAAGATTCATTCATTTCAACCACTCATTTTGTCCTTCGTCATTCGAAATCACGAAAATGGCTGACAAGATAGCGTTTTGTTAACAACACGCTATCGTGATATTTGTTTTTGTAGAAATTGGAATTTTCATTATTTTTAATAATAATTTTAACTTAGTTTGAGGAATTCATTGGCGCAATGTATAATTGCAATACAAACAAGCTTAAAAATACGTCAATAGTGCTATTGAAAGCAAAACTATAACTCAACCAAACACGTGCATAAGAATAACGAAACGCAACGACACGACGAAACGTAAAAAAAAAACAAAAACAACAAAGTTGTATTAGGATTTTAATGATTTTCAATAATTAATTCTAAAAAAACTTGGCCGAACCGAGAGTTGAAACATTGTGATTAAGTGTAAGAAAGACCTGCCTTTTTAATGATAATAGCTGTGCATCAATAATCCTGGACGCACAATGGAAATGTGAGCCCCATCTTATCTCCAGACTGACTGTGAGATAACGATAAACCTTAATTACCTTATTTCAGTTCCTTAGTTCAATTTGATCCATTAACCTGAATATTTTGTATTGGAAAATATTGTAAAATATTTGGTCGAAAACAAATTAAAATACAATTAATTTCATTGAACATCCAATCCAATACAGGATCTACATAATAATATATATTGATACTTTCATTAGATCTCTATTTCTTTAGAATCTTTGTATCATTATACCTAATGCTGTATTATATTAATCAATCTTAAGACTGACTGACTCAAAAGTAGTCTGCCGTAGTATAGTAGTAGAAACTCTATCGTAAATTTATTTCGGATGTATGACACATTTTTACAAGTACTATCCCTTAGTTGTATTATTCACACAATCTGTTTTATTTCATACACACTCGATTCTTCATTTTTGCAAATATTTGAGATCGCCGTCGTGATTGTTATAATCATTCATGATAAATGTGTTTAGTTGTTTCTATTTCTGTATTTATGGTTCGACCTTTGCGTGACAGTTGCTTGCCCTTCTCGTTTGCTCCAGAAAAATAATTTAGTAACGACTCACAATGATTTCAATTTTTCTTTTGTGAAAAGAAATGTAGATGTTATACAGATTCTACTGTCTGCCTTGTTCATACTTTATTCTATTAATTCTATCTGACAAGTATTCTTCCAAGTTTGTATTGTATTAACTTTTTTAATCATATTTAACTGTTGATGGACATGTCTTCAAAGAATTCTATACTTATTTAGAATTTGTAATCCATATTTTCCTAATGTTTCAATAATTTATCATCCATACAAAGGACGCCAAATGATTTTGTTTTTTATTTGGTTCTCTCTGCAGTCACGATCTTCATTTAACCCTTGGCAACCGCATCATCACATAAATTTATTAATTTGCCATCAAACATTCTTCCAGTACTCCTGGAGGCGTGTCACAACGAGCAGTCGTGCCTGCAGGACCGGGCTGGACTGGAGGCGATCACTCAGCTCCACAGACAATTGGACGATGACGCCAACGGGAACGTAGACTTGAGCGAGAGTGATGATGTGAGTATACTTTGAGATCATAGTAATGAAATATCGGAGGTTAATTTAGTATATCGAAAAGCCATCTTGTTAGTGAGGCTTAGATAGTCTTCTGTGAGCAGTACCATCTTTCCATAAACTTTATTGATAATCCGTTTTCCATTTTTTACTACATAACTATTAAGTTTGGATTCGGGTTATGGTATCCTGCAAGGAGCAAATGCTTGTGTGATGGGCACAAGCGATTGTGAAATTACAAAATGTATATGATTTTTTTAACCGTTTCTTTGTTTGAAAAGTTTAGAGTAAAGTATTATAATTGTCGATGTATTGTTTTGTCTGCATCTTATTGAACAACTTTACTGTTTTGAATGAATGAATTGAAAGGCCCTGCCGAAAATTTGAAATAGATTGACTGACTTTATTGAAATCATGGCTTGATTGATATTTAGTTAATCTAGTGAAATCTTGCTGAATTTGTGAAATAATAATTATTCGGACTAGAGTTTGTTTTATACAAAACGTTACCTTTTTCGTAGTTTTACTTATTTTTCTCTTGAGCTCGGCGGTTTTTGGCAAGCGGATTATCGAGCCGTAATAAATACGCAGCAAAAAAACAGCGTATAAAAGATTGAAGTTTTTAGTTTAGTTTCATGTAGTTAATTAACTCTTTATCGCCTGTTTAGATATTTTTATATTGCTTAGTTTATTACAACAAACATGTATCTTAGAAATTGCTTTTATGGTTCAGGTCTGTTTGTGTTTTCGTTCGAATTTAGGTGCACTGTAGTTATCTTAATCTGGCTTAAGACAATGCGCGATGTTATCAGTTTCATACAATGCGCTTGAGTCTTAATCGTATAATATACTTTGGTCATACTGTTACTGGTCTAGGGTTTTAGTGCCCGTTTTAGTTTTTGTATATGGAAGATCTAGACTATATCTGAATCCATAAACTGTCTCGCTTTTTACCTTGGTGTCTCTATGTAAGAATAAAAAAAACATGCCTTAATTAAATATGATTTTTAAACTTCCTATTTTGATGTGATTTGATGTCGTCCTAAATTGAGACATGAGTAAATCCATTATGAATAAAATTTAAATAATGTTTTATTATTATAACGAGGACGTTATTATATTACACATTTGCTCATTGTACCATACAAAGCTGTCGATGTATCTACTTTACGTTGTTCCATCAAACCTATACGTACAACTCGCTCTACTATAGGTACATTACTTTACCAGATAGTATCAGAATCATACTCAAAATCTCCAATCTCCTATTCCAGTTCCTCCGTGAAGAGTTGCAGTATGACAGCGGTTATGAGAAGAGGCAGAGGGCGTTTCACCACAACGATGACATGCACATATCTGTCAAGGAGCTGTGGGAGGCCTGGCTGCGATCAGAGGTACTATTTGACAATGACTCGATGACACATCATCCTAATACAATGACAACATATCCCTAATGACAAGCTACACAATATAATCAGTAGTAGTATCTGCCTCGGTGGCGCAGCGGTTTAAGGGTCAATCTTTAAAGCAACGGCTGCGCCAGAGGTCTCGAGGTCGGGACAAAATATGTACCTGTGTTTTTCTGTTTAGAAATTCTCAGTGTAGCCCAGAATTTGAAAGTTGGCGGTGTTTAACCCCTGTGCCTGGTGCGCGCGCAAAGGTGTTGTTCCTATGCGCCTGAATTATCTCCGGTCGTATCAGATTGCTGTCCCATCAGGCTATGAGAGTAAAAGGAATAAAAAGTATTATGCCGCGTTTGCGCACACATTTGCGCACCATAAAAATATGTTTCGCGCAGTCGGTTACTCGTTGTGACTGGCCACCGTAGTCGAAATCGGCTAGGGGGACTGCTATTACAATCAGTATCAAATTGTAAATGATATATTTTAAGAAACAAACAAGTGTCCAAACACATACAGGTTTTCCTCTTGCCAATATGAACTTGAATTGCTTACGCCTATACGGCCGACCGGTGTCTAGGTCAAGGCGAAGTGAACAAAAATAGCCTTTATTTCTTCTGCTTACGGAATGACGGTGTACCTTAACAGAACAGTATGTTTTGTTAACCAATTATCGTGCATTACTTCAATTTTCCTGCTTATAGAACACTTAGATAAGTATTCATGGAAATGTTGCCAAAAAAGTGTGTTCGTGGTTTTGCCGATCATGCCAATTATATCAAAGCAGCTAGGTATATGAGTTTACTGGTGGATTAAGTTAGATAAAAAGTTGACATTATGGTTACTGTATGTTTAAACTGGAATGTTGTATTCACAAAAAAAAACATATTAAAGTTAATAGCTTTCATTCATCTCATGATATAATTTCCTATTACATTAAATAGTTCAAAGTCAAACATCTGTTATTATCTGAATGAGCAGTGTTCTTGTCATGAGATGTTTATATTATCAAGAGATGTCGCTAGCGTCACTTTAGGAAATAACATTTTAAACTTTATTTAATTGTTTTAGCAGGAGGGTAATTGCTTTTTGCCAACGTAAATAATTAACAATAAAACAGCATTCATTTGAACCTTTAGTAAATAAAGGGCTTTGTAATGCCAAAAAATCAGTATCTTAATTAATCCGAAAGTCACTAACGTATTTTACATTATGGTTTGACTATGGTTTTCCGCCAACGTGAAAAACGTTGTTCCTAAAGCTACCCCAACGCCATCTATTCATAAAGTGATGGGAGAAAACTACTCCTTGCCAAATAAGCAAGTCCTTACTACACACGAACTGCTGATCTAAGTACAGTCCGTTTCTCTTTGCTAGTCGAACAATGTTAACAATCTTTTAAAAACTTTTAAAGTTCCTTATATAAAATTATTAAACTATTTTATTTAAAAAGATCTCAGTGTTTAACTATGACTTAACTGTGTTGGTTGTGAGTTTCATGAAATTTTGAAATTGCTTTTCTGTAGGCTTTTAAGTATAAATTAGTGATGGGCACACCAATATAGTTTGCAATAAAGAATCTGGATTAACTTTACTTATTTCGCATCAGGCAGGCGTCGAGTCTGGTATGGTCCGGATGTAAAATCAACATTTTGATAGCGGAATTGTGTTGTGTGTTTTAATTAATTTGCACTATTCTCTTTCCCAGGTCCATAACTGGACGGTGGAGCAGACGGTGGAATGGTTGTCACAGTCAGTTGACTTGCCGCAGTACAAGCAGCTGTTCCTTCAGCACAAGGTCACAGGCGCCACTCTGCCCAGGTGTATTATTTGTAACGCTCATAGCTTTATAACCTCCACCATAAGCGCAAGCGCAAATTAAGTCACTATGGTTAATTTTGTCTAATGGTTTACCCACACCGCTTCGTTAGATTGAACTGATGGTTTTCGTACAAAGTAATTGATCAGTGTCTAGCGTTACATTCTTTTCCGGCTCTGGACATATAGAGATATATAGATATTATTTTTAATCCTTTTGACTGATGATTCTGTCGAAAATAAGTAGAAAATCAAAACTTAGTAAAATACCATATATTTTTTTATAAATAGCCTATTAATCAATAGCGATCATATTTTTCATGCGGTTTTTATCCATAAATATAGTGATTGATTAATTACTGCCATACCGATTTTTCGAATGTAAATGATTTAAACCGATTGACTTTGTCAATCACTACAGTTCGAGTTCCGTTCCATGCATAATTTTTGTATTTATAGTAAGAAAACAAAATTTCAAATGATCACGGTGGATCAAAATAAATATTCATATTTAATAAGGAACTGTTTTTGTCAACAATATCCAAATTATATTCTATTTACTTGTATATTATATTAATTTTCATTTTTGGAATGTTGTATACGTGAAACGGAAGAATGTGTCATTAAAAATGTATTAGCGGATTCAGCGATCATCATTAAAAAAGGTCTTTAGTCGCGGCTACTAAACGCGACCCCTCTTGACCTGTGGCTCAGTCAAGACTCAAGACACTAAAGTCTTGTGACTAGACGCAACCAATACCATCAAACCACAGCGATTAGTGGTTAAGTGGCTGTCCCCAGTCGTTGCCGCTGGAGCCCTGGCTACTGCAGCCGAGTTTTCGAGCGACAAAGCGCGATTACTACAGTCGGCCTGTTAGCAACGCAGTCGGCGCCATAATGTCAAAAGCGGTAGAAATATGTAGCGCATCGCTTGATCGTTAAGTGCAAGCGAGATGGACATAGAAAAATGTTGACTCAGTTCATATCGCACCGACTATAGTAGCGAGCACGGAAATCTACCGCAGCGATGTTAAACGAAAATGAAAAGTTTAATTTGCAAATTGTGGTTCCATCTTCTCGTGGCTCGATATGGGCTTGCTCTATGCCAATTTTGACATATCTGTAGAGTTAGAGGTCTGTAGCTGACCCAGTCGATGAATCTGCCCAAGTCAAGCAGCTTTTTCTCCAGGTCACTGGCGCCACTCCGCCCAGGTGTATATTTGTAACACTTATATCTTGATAATATCACATAAGAGCAAGCGCACATTGAGACACTAATCGTGGTTAACAATCGAAGCCAATTGTGACTTAGCGGCTACAACCAGTCGCCGCTCAATTAGCCTCTATTGTTGGCACTGTGACTTTTATGACTTTATGCTCTTTTTTTGTAATCGAATCGAACACCTACTACAACAATGCCCCAGATTTGCCGCAATACACGATCCCTTTAAACTCCTTGATGTAATTTCAAAAGAAATCACTTTAAATCCCTTCCACAATCTACTACTATTTATAATAGCCGTACTAAAATCTTTCAATAAATAAATAATCTTCAACAAATAGCCAAATAAAAAGAAAAGCAAGCACTTCAGATTCAGAAATCCACATACAGGTTGTTGTTTTGGTCAGTGACATCCAACTCAGGGATGATAATATGAGTTATGCTTATTCTGAAAAAATATTTCTTTAAATTCTGAGCAAGTTTTATACAAGAAAACCTCTTCACAACATTCAAAAAAATACAAAACTAATGGGAAAACTCGCACCCAAGCGCGTAGCTAGCGCTAATCTACGAAATACTACGTCGTAGCTAGTAAGCAACGAAGAGGCTTCCTGGTGTTGTTAGTTTTAACTCGATTGCTGTACCGCATAAAAAAATGATTTTGTGGGTTTTTTCCATTTCAAAAAAACTTTTTTTTTGGCATCAGTATCGTTTGTATAGCCACCCCTGATTCGCTCGTCGCTGACCAAAACAACATCCTTTATATGAATCACAAAAAAAGGAACGCGATAGCAATTGAGATACTGTGTCTGGAATCTCGATGCTTGACTAATTACGATAGAAAATAGATAATAAAACATTATTTACTTTCGCAGATTGGCAGTCAACAATATGCAGTACTTAAGCAACGTGCTGGGCATCAAAGACCCGATCCACAAGCAGAAGCTGGCGCTCAAAGCGATGGACGTGGTACTCTTCGGGCCCCCGAAAGGTACGTCTTAGTACATGATACCATTTATTAATATTGAACTCTATTTACAAACACATTAACATTACTTTTGCCAGATGAAAGATAGAAGAATTTGTTTCTAGACTACAGGATGGCTATTAAGAAAAAAAGAATCAGCATCTCTTTAGAAACTACTCGATGGAAGATAACTAATTCAAACCTTAGAATTATATAAGATGAAATAAGAAATAAAAAATCCGCACGAGTGAGATTTAAACCCACGACCTCTCTCGAATCGGGCCACCGCTATTACCAACCGATCCACCGTGCAGTTAATCCTGTTGGGTGAAATTTCTGGTCTCTTTCGAATACGTCAACACGCCTGACGTCAACGCCATCTACCCATGGTTTGAATATTTTAACACTCACCGTGTTTATTTTAAATCTTATAAGATTATATACTGCGAACGGGGCCAACGCTCTTACCAACCGAGACAGACACACAAACAGAGCGAATAGAGAACAGAGCGGTTTTTGGTTTCTTACTACATATTATAAGATATTTAAACCTTTGAATATCGGAAGCGTCATCATTGCCAAGTTGTATTTATTCTGTATACCCTATTCACCAGGCAAAGTCTATAAATGTAAACAAACATGGCGGCTTGATTACCATAGACAAACTTTAGTGCTGAGAAAAAGTAGAGGAATTTAGTCAATTGATCTGATACAATATAAAATCGATTGCCATTAATGAAAAATAAAGAAAAGTAATTTCGATTTAACTTTGCAAATATTTAATATCGGTCTTATTACGTGTAAACGGAACATAAGAAATTTAGAAGAGATTTTATTATAATTTAAAGATAATTAGTCATGAATACTTTAAGTTTAAATGTCCGTGAATATAATATCTTACGTTTAGAAACAAAATTCACATCCAAAATTGAATATAAATTTAATCAAACGTTTGTATGGGTGCTGACTGATTGATAGCATTAAGTAATTTCAAAAGGTTAAACACGAATTATTAATCCTTCATTTAAAAAAAAATGCGTATTATTTACATGCAATTGATGATTTCCATAACACCATGTTTGAGCAATTCAATTAATTAACAAAAACGTTCGACAGTATGAAAATTATAAACCTAAAAGTGTTATTTAAGTTTATTTAGTGAGATTTTTTGAAGTAAGAATACTTTGCTGAAACGGCATCCAAATCGGTGCATCAAAATGCTAGATAATCGCGGAAAATACCGCATCAAAATCAGTTCATCCAAATGCAAGATAATCGCGGAAATATACATACCTCATTTTGAAGTCGGATAAATGTAGGTATTTAGTAATATTTAAATAACTCTAATTAGTAATTGAAAAAAATAATTTCAGTTCATCATAATAAAATAAAATAAACTCAGACAAACAACCCATATGATTTTTATTTTAAATGACAAAATCCTAATAGAAAGAAATATATTTATAAATAATTTAAGATTTAATGGGGTGTAATAGTTTATTTGACACTTCTGTTCATTTCTTGCTCTGCGGACGACGCTCTGTCGAGATAGGATTAGGTAGGTAGTTATATCATCAGCATAGTTATATTACCATGAAGGTTGAGACGTCGCTGAAGAAAATGGCAAACAAAAAGGCAATAGGACCGGATGGCATTCCGATTGAAGCGTGGAAGTGTTTAGGAGAAAAGAGTATCTTAGTACTGACAAATCTATTTAACATGATGTTGCTGGAAGCTGAGCGCATACCAAACACTTGGAGTCTGAGTACCATTGTTCCTCTCTACAAAGGCAAAGGAAGCAGATACGAATGTAATAATTATAGAGGTATCAAGCTGATGTGCCATACAATGAAATTATACGAACGAATCATAGATAGCCGACTTCGCATGGAGTGCTCACTTTCCCGACACCAGTACGGCTTCGTGCCAGGACTATCAACTGTAGATCCAACATTCGCTATAACTATGATTGCTGAAGAACACAGAGAGAAAAAAGAACCACTTTACATCGCCTTTCTAGACATGGAAAAAGCCTTTGACCGTGTGCCTCGAAGTACGATATGGTGGAGTCTTAGGAAAAGACTTATCCCTGAGGCATACGTGTCCGTTATTGCTGACATGTATAGGGGGGCTAGGTCCTTCATCAGAACAACAGCCGGAATGACTAAGTCTATCCCAGTCACAGAAGGGGTCCATCAGGGATCACTTTTGAGTCCTTACCTATTCAGTCTAGTACTGGACTCGCTGACCGAAGATGCTCAACAAAAAGCTGCGTGGACTTTTATATACGCGGATGATGTGGCGATCTGCTGTAATAGGCGGCAAGATTTGGAAGAGGCCTTAAGTGCATGGAAGGAGCAATTGCAAACGGGCGGACTAGTGCTTAGCGTTAAGTAAACCCAGTACATGGCGCTTAATATCGCGTGCCCCGACTCTGTTCCAATCGTAATAGATGGACAGGTGATTGAACAGTGTCAGGAGTACAAGTACCTCGGCACCGTGATGAACGAGTCTGGTAATCTGGAAAATAACCTACAGCACCGCATAGCGGCCGCCTGGCTCAAGTGGCGTGAAGTCACAGGCGTAACATGTGACAGTAGAATGCCCATAAAGCTAAAAGGACTCGTGTACAAGTCAGTCAAAAGACCAGTACTAACGTATGGTAGCGAGACCTGGGCGGTCACAAAAAAACACGTGCAGACCATCCAAGTTGTTGAGATGAAGATGTTGCGATGGATATGCGGAGTGACGAGGCTCGACAAGATCCGCAACGAGTACGTGCGCGGTAGCCTCGGCGTGCGAGACGTCGCCGATAAACTACGAGAAAACCGGCTGCGATGGTTTGGACACGTAAAAAGGAGACCACCTGATTACATCGGCAATGTAGTACTCAACCAAAAACTGCCGGGTCAAAGGCGAAGAGGAAGGCCTAAACTGCGGTGGTTGAGTCTCATTAAGAAAGACCTAGAAAGCTGCGACTTAACCGAAAGTGACGTCCAGGATAGGGCAAAGTGGAGGAAGAATAGTCGGAAAGCAGACCCCGTCACCATACGGGACAGTTGCTAGGAAGAAGAAGAAGATAGTTATATTACCATGAGCTTACGGCGGTCTTACTCGCTAGTGACGATGTAACTTTTTGTATCGAAAATTTTAGTTCTGTAAGTGACTGCTAGGGGTGCTGTGCAATTTTCCATAGACTTTTACCACAGATTAGAGAATAGTTATGCTTTTACGTCGTCAACTAAATCTTAATCATACAATTTTCAGGTTTTGCGCACACAATGTTACGCGTTGTACATCCAATTATAATATTATTATTTTGTATACCTACAACAATTTACTTACAACAAACCATTTCATGAACAGTAAAACAACAAAATTTTGATATCATTCCTTTCTAGAAAGTCGCACGTTTAGTAATATTGACCCTAACATTACTATACATGCGAGTTTCGAATAACCAATTGAATCGATCAATTGAACGAAATTGAAAAAAAAACATTAAATTAAAAAATATGAAGTTTTTCGTCATCTTCTTGTCTTTGTCAAAATAGTATTTTTGCTATGAATCACGATTTTTACTTTAAATAAGTGTGTTTGAATGCAATAATCATATTTATATTGTTACGGCATAATTGGTAAAGGTGTTTGTGAGATCAGTGAAGAAATTTACTTGTGTATGTGCCGCGAATATTCTGATAATAAGGTATACCTTAAAATACGTTAGTCAATGGTTAGTTTACATTTATGGACTTTCCCTTTTGAATAGGGTATAATGAATAACTGCTTGGCCCAGGCAATTCTGTTTGGGTAGATGACGTCGACGCCACTCGTGTTGACGTATTCATAAGAGACCAGAAATTTCGCCTGAGAGAATTACCTGCACGGCGGCTCGGTTTGTCGTGCGGATTTTTTGGTTTCTTATTTATTCTTAGAAGATTATTAAACACTGAGTTTTAAAAATATTAAACCATTAAAGCGAATTATCTGAAAAACAAAATCCGATTGACGAAATATAAAGAATACATTAAATACAGTGTTTTTTTCTCTACGTTATTTACACTAATGAAGTGTACCATACTCGTATTATTAACCGACTTCAAAAAAGGAGGAGGTTATTAATTTGACTGTATGTTTTTTTTATCATTATATTTTTTTGTATGTATGTTACCTCATATCTCAGTCGTTTGTCGACCGAATCGAAAAAAAATTTCGCCTACTTAGAGAGTGTACTTTCTAGTTGGTCCCATTTTTTCCATTTGGGACCCGATGACGGGATCTTGGTGTAATCGAGGGAAACCCTTAAATTTTAAAGGCACGTATAGTATTTCTTTACTAGAATCTTAATGTTGACGTGTTGTTACGTCTGATAGTCAACATCTTGTGGGGCTGAGCTGATGGTGGAACTCCTTAACGCTTAGGAGTTCAGTTATTGTAATGACGAAACTTATGATAGGTAATTTGTAGCTTCTTAAAAAATTGAATCATAAGGTGCAACTCCCCCCACCCCCCTCTTATGTAATCACTAAAAATGAAGAAATAAAATAAACTTTAAAAAAAGTAAAAACCGACTTCAAAACCATAATGCACTAAAAAGTCTTAAATAAACTCTTCACCATTGAAAGGAAAGCAATCCGTTTTAGGCAAACAATTTCTTTTTGGAGTCAACGCCATCACTTTGACCATCAAGCATCAACTATCACAGCACCGACTCCAAAAAGGAATTGTTTGCCTAAAACGGATTCCTTTCCTTTCAATGGTGAAGAGTTTATTTAAGACTTTTTTTTTAGTGCATTTTGGTTTTGAAGTCGGTTTTTACTTTTTTTTTAAAGTTTATTTTATTATTGCACTATAATGTGTCAATGAAGGACAAAAAAAAGCAATCTGGCAGTTTTTAATTTTTTTCGGGCTATAACCGCTTCTCTATTCATATAATATAGTTACCGTAAAAAATCTGCGTTCAAATATCATGAGTCACGAAAGCAATGCAAAAATCTCTAGTATAAGTTTGGGGAAACAGTTTAATTCAACGACATTTGCATTCAGTGTGATAAAATTATTATGTATGTACAATATAATTATTGTGTAACATGCTCACGTATTATCTACTTATATTTAAACTAAGAACCACAGTGTTGCCAGTAAATACTTTCATAGAACACAATATACAATAAAAATAAACAAACGGCAGAGAAACTTGTTTCACGGCGTTTTGACATTAAATAAATTCCATTGTGTTGGACGTAGATGAAAATTGATAGGCATTTTATCATTTCGGAATAAAGTTGGAGTCTGTTGATTTTACAAAACATATATCTCTATTACCCTCTCGGGATCTGACAATGGCATCGTGAAATGATTGCTCATTGTGACATGTCGAACGGATAATAATGAAGCCGTTTAGGTAATTTTACGCAGACTTTAATAAATGACAAATGACATTCGCAACGCGACCTTGATTGTATAGACACGGTTAAACTGTGTGTGTATACTTATTTGTCTATTGTTATGTTAAAAATACAAATCGACTACATCTTAGCTTTTAGACAGCAGTTTAAAGACTCTACCAAAGTGGGAAATACGCGAGTTTTTTTTTATGAATTTAGATTTTCTTGCTCATTTTCAACTAAAAATTTTAGCTACAAGAAAAAAATTTTGGAAGTTAAATGATACTTTTTTCCATTTTTACTACAATAATTACACTTAAAATTTCTCGACAACGAATACTGGCTACTAAACTATAGTAAAAAAGTAACACATCATAGTTTTATGATAATACCGCATGGCTTAGCAGTTGGTTTGTCAAACAACACTGGTTTAAGATATATCTGTAAATCATAATTAGCTATGCACATTGTTTGTTACAATATTTGAGTCATTATGCACTCATTACGTACGATAAACATCTCTAGAGTACGTTGTTAAGGCACATCTCGACTTGTCTGTTACTATCCAAGCGTATAGCAAATCCTGTAAAATTATTCTTAGATGACACGATCATATCGCCACGATTTTTTTGTCTATCACACTTCACCAATGTCTGAAATAAAGCAATTGTAACTTTTGATTTAAGCAAATATACATGCCTATATCTTGATTGTTGATATTCGGATTAATGAAATGTGCAAGGACCTTTGTTAAAGTAAGATTTAAATAATTGTAATCATGATCGCAGTCTTCTTTGTAAATACAGTTGTAGCTTCTGTGTTGTTTGGGCTTAGACTTGTGCGTTTCAGTATTTGTTTGTCTTTATCTGTTTCTTGTTTTATCCATTTTGCAATACTTACGCGCTTTATTAATATAGATTCAATATATTTGACACTCAGTGTTATTTTTTTAAAATTATAAGAACTCATAAGAAATTAAAACACCGTGCACGGTTGGACTGGAACTAGAGTTGTATGTTAGCGTAAAGTCGCATACATAACAGAAAAACGTAGGACCTTAAATTAAGTCAATGTTTTTTCAATACTTTGACCGTAGTGACAAAATTAGGCAATTTGGACACTAGGAAATCACTCGCATTATAATACAATAACTAAAAACATGTCATCAACCCACGACAAAATATAAACGACGGTTGTTGTAGTTATTTTGACGCCATTATGTATAATTGCAATACAAACACGCGGTGAATCAGCAAATCACACGTCTGTTAGGGTAGCCGCAAACGCACAACTAGTTAATTATCAAAATCTACTCTAAAACGCAGTCAAAAACGGGGTTTCAATTTCAAACGTCTTCAAAAAAGGAGGTTCTGCTATTAATACTTCAGGTACCTGTCAGCTGTATTCAGATATGCAAGCAAAATATTGTTAATAAGTGATTAAAGTCAGACGTATTTTGGCGACTGCCTGCCTCGTTGGTGTACTGGTTAGTTCGCTGGTTGCTACTACAAAACTTTCACTGGGAAAGGTCATAAATAAAATACTAAAATCATACTCATCTTATATGTAATCGGATGCCAGGGCCAAACTCAATACAAATTAACACGTTTATAGGCTTACAAATATAATTTAGTAAACACTACGGGAACATTTACAATATTATATCACATCGAGACGCGCAAGCGACGACCGCCTGAGACGAGACGCGGGGAGAGAGGGGACTCTACTGACAGACGTCATCGACTGCCATAGACAACGCAAAAAGGGACGTTCCGTTTTCGTTAGGCTAACACTACTAGCTTACACACCCAAGAGTTCCTAGGTTTTAATCACGGGTCAGGCCGATATTAGTGTCTGGGGTTTTCTGTCTTGAAAATAAAACAGTTCGTAGTCAGAAAGTTGGTGGCAAGGCAATGACACCCACGTGCCTCGTAATAACCGTTGGTCCTGCGCCTTATTTCTTCTGGGCTCAGCGGCTCTGCCGTTTCACCGAATACTTAGAGTGAGAGTAGGAACAGAGAGAAATGTCCCGCGCTGGTGGACCATCTCAATTGAGATTGACCGCCTTGGTGTCGAATATGACCTAAGGACGTAATTTCGGCGAATATGAAGTAAATTATTTTGTCTTCTTCGAATTTATTATTGTTTAAAACTTCATGCACAAAACAAATTTCTACATATGGCGGACTTAATGCCAAAAGCATTCTCTACCAGTCAACCACAGAGAATAGTGATAAAGATAACTATAATACGATGATAAACATACATACTGCCTATTACTTATATACGAGTATATAAAAATGAATAAATATGTATTTATTATATAAAAAGACACATCATTTAAATATACATAATATAGAAGACATAGATAAATTAATGTCAATGAGACGGGTCAGTGAGTTCGTCTCTGTGAAGTGTTTGCAAATACTTCTCCTTTTTTTTCTTTTCGAATTATTTAAATACTGTTTGAAAAAAAAGGCAGCATGTGTCACAGGTTGCGTTATCAAACTATTTAGTATACTCACAATTTGTGATGGAATTCAGGCAGATCCCCGAATGGGGATATTTTCAGTAACAATATTTACTGTCTTAAAATGTTTTTAACACTCACAGTGTCATATTTTATATTGATAAAGATGAAATGAGAAACCAAAAATTTGCGCACGGGCGGGACTTGAACCAGCAACCTTTTGGCTGACCGGGCCAAACGCTCTTACCAATTGAGCTACCGTGCTGTCAGTCCGACCCTGCGAAATTTGTGGTCTCTTATGAAAACGTCAATTGTGTGACGCTTAGCGCCATCTAGCCGTCTATTCATGAAACAGATGGCCCAAGCAGTTATTCTTTACAGAATAAAGTCAACTTGGAAATTGATGACGCTTCGCTATTTAATGCCTTAGAATGTTTTTAACACTCACAGTGTCATATTTAATGGCTTCCTTTCCTTTCAAGGGTCAAGAGTTTATTTAAGACTTTTAGTGCATTTTGGTTTTGAAGGTATACCCTTTACGCGAGCGAATTTTTTTTCGAATCGATCGACAAATGACTGAGATATGAAGTAACATAAATGCAAAAGAAACATACAGTCGAATTGATAACCTCCTCCTTTTTTGTAGTCGGTTAAAAAATATTGTGCGCTTTGCACGAATAAAGGCGTCACTTCGTGTTTGTTGACCCTTAGTTTGAGATGATTACACGTAGGTAGTGGTAGTAAAAACTTTTCAACTAACTAAGCAACTAAAAAATTGTCTGCTCGCTGTAACCTTTTTTATTTATTTAGTGGTTTCGTAACAGCCATCCATACATATTTATTACCTCATGCAATAGGTGAATGCTCATGGTTACTAAGTTCAAAAACCAGGAAACTAGTGGCTAAAATCGCAAAACTAACTGCTATTGACTCGTATACATTAACTTAAACATTCGTTTATTCAATGGCACTATCATTTAGTGGCAAAAAAAAGAACACCATAGCAACGGGTTATATCGCGTATAAAATATCAATTTATATGTTTCCGCGACAAATTCTTTACCATTGTAGTATCTTTTTCTCGTTTTACACCATAGCTTTTTATTATATTGTACTTCGCGCCTGTAATTAAAGGCTTGCGTATTTCATTGTCTCGTTTAAAATTCAAGTGAAATTATCACCTTATTTAGTGAAAACGAACGAAGTATTCGTTAAAAGGTTAGCTTGATTTGTCTTAAGTTTGCGTTTTTATCGTAATGGATGCCAGATAATGTCCTAAAAGTGGGTGCCTATAGTGATTTTGAGCTAATAGAAAGGTATTATCAATCTGAAGATTTTCCTGACAATTTCAGCTTTTGCCCCATTGCAGAAGTTGGTCCCTATACCACGTGACATAGATTTTCGTGATCATATAATATCAATATGACGAATCTAAACCAATTAGAAACGTGTATGTCGATAACCATACACCAATTAAATATCCATTAAAAAACGTCGCGGTCAATAAAATATAGTTTTCCGTAACATAAATTACTTGCGAAGCCGCAAGTACGCCGGCTTACACAATGTCATCCTGCAAGTTGTTACTGGCAACGTGTTATTAAACCTCTGATTGTAGGATAACCACGCGGTCCACCTTTTGTTGAATTATACTGATCAGTGCGGTTTCCCACGATGCGTCTGTTATGTACAAACTATTGGAAAGCGTCTGATGACGACTGAAGCTGATTTAGTTTAAAGGTTGAAGTTCTGGGTCAGATTAATCCTTTGATTACGTAGCGTAGTTTTTGTCAACCAAATTTGGGGACACTGTTTACAGCGAGAGTTATCTAATCATGTCGAATGTTAGTAAACGAATAGTGATACCTACTGTTTAGGTTGCAATGTGCCATAGTAACAATAAGACTCAATAATTTGTATTGAATGAAATATATGGTATAGATTTTTCCTATTTTTGGAGGACGTAATTAAATTGTTTTGTTTTGACGCTATGAAAAAAAAACAATTCTAAATTCTAATGACAACAATAAAATCGTCTGAGAATTTTGCATCAATTTAGACATAACCATTTTACCCATATCACTTGTATCATTGTACTTGTTTACAATAAGTTACTCCTAAATCCCGTGTAAAATCTTTTTGCCCTACAATAGTCGTATTTAGTTTCCAATACGTAGGAGACGATAAGTACCAGGACGATTTCAACGTAATGCTTTAGCCTACGCTTCTTAACCCTTATAACTTATTTAAATAACAGCTCCGATAAAAGTGTTCGTACTTCGGCACCTTATGATTCATGTGTCAAAAATCAGTATATTCTTAGCCGTGAATCTTTTATCTCTTAATTTATTATTAATGTCTGTCTAAAGTAAATATCAGTTTGTTTGATTTTATTTTTGTTCGTTCGTTAATACCATTCTTAGACTTCTAAGGACATTAGGTGCCCGCCTCGTGTCACTATACTTTAATAACATATATACAAATATTTATACGTAAACGTTGACGCTGCAGCTGTTTGAGAAAATAAATGTATTTGTATTCATTTACGCTTAAAAAATCTGCTTGGATTTTGTCCTCCCAACAGTCACAATCTAAATGGTTCTAAATTAATCACTGTGCTCGTGTCTCGCGAATTAGCTGAGACATGGTGTCACTACCGTTACATCACAAACCAGCGTGTGACTTTAGTCCCATTCAAACTCGTGTTTCGTTCGCCGGTGACCGCCAGTGAAGTGCTGTGATGAACTTGACAGAGCTCTAATGTCCATTGTTACGTGGACAATATGTTACCGTGATAGAACTACTGGGAGTGTGGTGAAAGTGCAGTGATGATGTTATAAATGGTGTTTGAGACCTGGCTAGCGTTGGGAGCATCGTATTTTACGTACTCACTGCTCGGCGGCCGCTATGTCGACTTGACTGATGATGGTATTCTTTTTTTGCTAGACACTTTTTTGTTGAGAAATATTCGCGCGCAAAAAGTTTGGTAAATACGCTTTTGAGTTATGAATTCGTTTTTATTATAGAGGTGGTGGGTTTTCTGAGGAAACAGATTTACGATGGCAATGTTTAACAAAACATTCATTGTTAACTATGCTATTTTATGATCATTAAAAGACTTTGTGAAAGACTTGTTCCAAGAAGACCCAGGCGCTGAACTTACCGTGTTAAATGATCTGCCGATTTTTTATATTATTTCCAGGTAAAGTCTAAGAAGTAATGCCAATAGTTCATAGTTAGCTATGGTATTAACTGTCTTCTCTATTAAACATGTACTTTTTCGGTACTTGTTCTTATGGTCATCACAACTTAAATCGATCGGTTATCTAAGAGTAGGTAACATAACACTATTGAAAGCCTGTTTTGTTACCTATTCAATAAATCATTAAACAACTCTATGCAAAACAAGGTATCGGTTTTTTTCATAATATTTAAATGGCTATTTGAAAAATATTTGACTGACATAATGCTCATCAGTCAGATACGTAGGCATTTTGATAACAATCAAAATGGCTTAGACACGGACATAACCTAGGTGCTATTCTAAATATTACACTTTGGTTAAGAAAACTTAACCATCGTATGTCACTTACATGTATTTCGAAGGAACCTTGCGTATTTTACGCCAAAACCCGGTTAACGTCTTTAATCGTTGCCATCAGATGAGTTGCGCGTATACGGAATTCCTCAAAAGATACAATACAATGGCATAACACGCAATACCCTGCCAACATGTTATGCACTAAATTATAGACAGATAATACTTGTATCGACTTTTATGTCAATAAAATGTAAACAATAGATGCCGAACTATGATTCAATCAGTGCTTGGTATAGTTAATGGTCACCGCACACAAGCACATCGACATAATAATATAATTTGTTCAAAATCGCGATACGCGATTAGGGTCGTCGAAGACATGGCAAGGACTAGGTCAATAGAACAGAACCTTTAAAGGGCTTAGCGTCTTAATAAACCAGATGGAGGATAAATATTTCTGATGCTACTTATGTTAATTATACAGGCTAATTAAACTTTAAGTAACTACTGATAGGAAAGGTCGCTTCGCCGGTATTTGGCCAGTTAGTCCATGTTCTCAACTTTAACTAACAATTTTTTTAACATTCAATAAAGCAGTACATGGAAGAAAAAAGTCATGCAACTCAAAACTTTATGTTTACATGACTTACTGAAAATAATTTTTCGATGTTGAAGTCAATGGTGGCCAACTGGCCGTATATCAACTTTTTTTGGTCTTCATCATGCCAGTTTTTTTTTCAATATTTAGTAAGAATACATCTTATATATAAAATTCTCATGTCACAATGTTCGTTCCCGTACTCCTCCGAAACGGCTTTACCGATTCTTACCAAATTTTATATGCGTATTCAGTAGGTCTGAGAATCAGCTACTATCTATTTTTCATACCCCTAAGTGAAAAGGATTGTTCACCCTATTTTTTTTAAATGTTTGGACGAAATTATTTGTTTTTATTTTTTTATAATGTGGCGTTAAAATACATATAAACCTATTTTTTACTTTTTTATCACCAACCCCTATTTTTTTATAGCCATTTTAGTAATTTAAGAGCGAAACAAAATTCGCTGGGATTGCTTAACTTTTAAAATTACGGGACTCGGCGGGACGGGGCTGGCGACGAAACAAAGTTCGCTAGGTCCGCTAGTTTGCTTATAATATTCTTAATGTATTAAAGTACCTACCAATTAAAACATTCAGAATGACTCAAAAATTCATGAAACAAAAAATAATCACTTCTATAGGGACTCGTACTAGTAGATTTTTTGGTCTGTTTGATCCTGTGCATGCTAGTATCGCGATATAAATAATCCTGATCAATTTTACCCTTCGCGAAGGGTAAAATTGATCAGGATTATTTCAGTATTTAGACAAAACTAACAATATTATTTATATTCAAAGCTAAAAAGTGTATTATTCGTTCATATTCGATACTTAGATTTATAAAAGAAAATTATTGTCTCACTTTTTCTGTCGATAGTCTTTCATACGGCCTTAAATCGACGCATGGTCGCGTACCGGCGGAGTGTCCCTATCCCTACCTTTTTTGATTCGCGATCGTAAAACGCTATCTTGGATGCACAAGGCACAAAGCTTAGCAAAGCAAAGTTAGTAGTTAGTTAATAGTTACTAAGGCACAAAGCTATTATTAATATCTGATTAAGTGTCTATGAGATGATTTTGTGTCATATAATGTTAGTTTATAGAATATTAACATAAAAGTGTTAATGTACACCAATATTTTGTCTGTTTACTCAATTGATCATCTTGTGTTATCTTTGTTGGACGTTTATTTTTGTATCGCATTATGAATATTTACTGTAAAATTCCATATCCAAGATATTTGTTTTATTTTTTTGTCCTCTTAGAAATCGAGCGGGCTATATCCGGTCATTTCAAGTCTTAGTTGTCAAAAAGACTTCACATTTCTTAACTAATTACAAAAATCGTGATGATTTTCTCAATGCTATTCGTTAAATACTTACAAAATATTGCGGTGCTGCCGCCACCACGTTAAGTTACAACTCAAGGATATTTCACATGGTGTCTAAAACCTTATTACTTAGTCAGGTAATTAATAGTTGACCTCTGTGACCCAAGCATTCAATTTGTGATTTGTGTATAGAGTCAGTCGGTCTTCTAATATCTTTCGTGTATAATCCATTCATTCGTTTTAAAAGAAGGAAGTAAATACCTCTAACCGTTTACGAATTGATACCTAATTAAACTCTTCTTATCTTTATTTAAGAATAGGTTCGTTTTCAAGATTCTTTGTGTATGTACATTTATTTCCATACATCTCAATTGCAAATATTTCTTAATTATAGATAGGTACGTACTTTACCTTTTTATTTACATACTATGTTCATACATCTTGAATTCACATTACTCTTTTTATTCTGAAGCTTATAGTCTAAAATTCGGTGAAATTCGACCTTCACCGTTCTGCTAACTCGATGAGACATAATTTTTATCAAATATAGTTTATAACAAATATGCCTATGATAACATGCCTATCGAAAAGTGTTCATAGTTATTTGATTAATTTTCTTTCATAACCTTCGCTCTTCGCATAACCGAATGAGTTTTGCCTCAATTTATAGTTTTAAAATTACACAGAATATGCCTAGGTAGTTACCTATATTGAGTTACCTGTTCACATCTACGTAATTGCCAGCTGGCAAGGCACAGAAATAGGTAGGCAAGCCTGCTAGGCATATTCTGTGCGTTAAGGACTATCGATTAAGATGAAATTCATTCGGTTTGAATGTAGATAATTTGAAGTTTTTAAGGGGATGAAAGAAAATTTAATTAAATAAATAAAAATATTATGAACAGTCTTCAATAGGCAAGTTATATGTTATCAAATATGTCTTATTGAGTTATCAGATCGGTGAAGTTCGATCTTCAACGTCTTCTCTACTTTTTTTTTTTCGAACGAGAAATTTGACAAAAAAAAAAAACAAGTAAAAGCTACTACTTTTTTTAATTAAATCCATCCTCGGTCGGAACAACACTGACCATCCGGCAAGATCGTAGTTAAAATCCAAGATTATTTAAAAAAAAGTCTCTCAATCGAACCCGCACATAATCCTATAATTAAATAGGCTAGAATAGACTCTCCAGACGCTTAGAATCGGCATGCTTCTCAAGATTCTTACACATCGTTGCAGAAGGCAGTAGATGGAAGGATTGGCTCCTCGCATCTCTGCTGCTGGGCGCGGTGGTGGGCGGTTGGGCGGCGCTGCGGGCCGGACGCGCCAGTCGGTCGCAGGTTCAGCGCATGCTTCGTGACATGGAGCAGCTGAAGAAGGCGGAGATGGCGCTCGATGATATGCAGAAAGAGCTGGAAAGGGCACGACAGGAACAGGTGTGGTACATGACTTTCATACTCTTTTTAGTGACTACAAGCTGCAGCATAACTGGCTGTATAGCGGTTATTATGCTACAGACTAAGGAGCAGATAAAAAGACCCAATGGCGCTTGTAGCTGGAGCTGGAAAAGAGAAGATAGGAATTGGTACACTTGCTGTATAGCTTTAGTAACTCTAAGCTGAAAAAGAGCTACACAGCATGTATATAGATCTACTGGGTAGACATATATATGTATACAATTTACTATATTAATACATACATACTCAGAGCAGGATATTTATCTCAAATATCAATAGCAAATTCAATTCAATCAAATTAGTTACCAATAATCTTATAAAATACTAGCAAACCCCGCGAACTCCGTTTCGCCACCAGATGGCTTCGTTTTATGT